>OW964823.1:20197500-20733027 GCA_943142095.1 Ophonus ardosiacus
AGACACTTACAAAATTGACGTCACTGCAAGAGAGATATAGAAGGTCATGCATACAAACAAACCTCCCCTCGTTGTCTTGCGTCCCGTTCCCTATTCCTATCTGTCATTGTATTCGCATCTGTTATTCAGTGTTAAACCTAATTCTTTATTGTGATGTGTACGTTGTGTTTAATAAAAATGAGTTTAAAACCAGAAGATGTGTCTGGGGCAACTTTTTTGTTTGATAATATTGAAGATCATTCGATTATTCAACTAAAACGATGGCTAGAGTGTAAAGTCTACGGCTGATGACAGGTTTTTGTTTGTACGGGGTAACCATAGCAACCTTGATTTCTATGCTTCGCCGTTAGAGGCGCTCGTGTAAATTGCAATTTTGTATGTGTCTATTGAATTAGCAAGAGTAGAAATCTCCAGTCCATATTTATTTTATTATTTTGCCACGGGGTTTACGTTACTACTATATGTGTTGCCAGGCAACCCGGCGCAAGCTTTTATTACAGCCCAGCCGGTACCTCACAACTAGGGGTAGAGTCCTTCATCGGGTCGGGTACCCGCAAAAACCGCGGGTTACTGGTTGATTTGCGATGCAATTCCTTGATCTTTTTTGCGGATTGCGGGTTGAACACGAGTAAGACTAGCGCAGATATCAAGTAGGATATTCACTTTTTATTAGAATCATTGTTAATATTTTCCATTGGCATTATATTTTCATAGTTTTTTCATACTATTTTTGAGAACAATAATGAACCCTTAATCCTTCATACACGACACCTACTGATATCTGTTTCATTTGTGCTGCATTTTATTGTAACACAAATTTGAAGTTTATTATTTTTCGTAATACCATACTGTTACTATGACGGGACTAAAAACAATAGCAGGCGCCTACAATTAAGGATCAAGTGTTCCTAAAAAAATCACAGCATCTTGATGGACCGTTGTCAAGGAGAATTTATAAATCAACATAAAAGTTGTCCAGTATGACAGAAAGAGAAGAATTTTATTATTGCTAAATGTTTAAATTTTATTACGATAAATTATGAATGCTACACGGCCGATATTCAAATAACGATCTCAGCTGATTATACACCTCGGCTATCGCCTCGGTTTACAAATCTCAGCCGCCTCCGTTATTTGCCTCATATCACCCTAATGACGTTAACAAAGCGGGTTCGGGTCGGGTTGCGGTTCAATTTAAAACTGAGTTGAGTACGGTCTTAATGTTGCGGGTACGGGCCTGAAAAAGTGTACCCGCGCGGGACTTTAGAGATTGCTATCCCAACTGGGAAAGGCATCGGGAGAGGTTGAGGTTACCAATTAAGACAAGTCGTGAAAAATTACCAACCTGACCCGCTCTACTCCACTTCTTGTTTGTAGTTAAATATTGTCCAAATATGGTCGATAAAAACAATTGCACAATAAAAAAATGAGGTAATAAGAGAAAAAAACTTAAAAATTTATTTCTGTTTAATTTTAAACACAAAATAAAGGTATTATTCAGTCCTTTTATATTTACATAAAAAATCTCTTAGGAATATTATTAAAATGATGGATAATTATCTTATACGGTCTGATACGCCCTAATATGTTTCGACAATTGGCACGAAAATATGATTCCAAGAAGCTGAAAAAGAAAGCAACAATTAACATTTTTATCGATAGTTACATTCTTAATTATTAAGAGTGAATCTTTACATTTATTTTGTCCTAATTTAAATAATTAATAAAAAGTTATTTTACCTGAACAAATGCGATAGCCAAACCTACGGCACCTAATGTAACAGCATGTGATGAAATGAATTCACCGAAAGCTGTTACACAGCCAGTAGGATATACCTGGGTGGCATTTAACGAGCAAGAAAAGTTTCCAATTACTTGTATTGTACTGCAACAAGACATAGGAAGCCAGTCTTTAGTAGATTCATTCAAATTTAAATAAGAACTCCAATCTTCTTTGCCATTAACACCGCAACATTTGAACTAAAAAATAAAATAAACAAGTCAAGAATATAGACATTTTACAAATAAAACATAGAAATATATAAAATATTTTTATTAGCATACATAGTTACAAATGCCGGTATCATAAAACAAATTAATCTACAATTAAATTTAGTTCTATAATAAATATAAAAAATTGGACAGCAACGATTTTAATGTAATAAAAACATAGAAACTGATTCCAGTTCATATAATTAAATCTACTTTATTTAAATGCACGTTTATGAAACCGGCCATAAGACTTTTGAGACATTTATATATTCAATTTGCGTCATATATTTTAAAATATTTTACACTAATACAATATACAATATAAAACTAGTAAAAAAAAATGTCGTTATCGGAATACTGTTCATACTTGTTCCATGAAAATTCAATTTTTAAATTTACTACAACAAATGAAGAAGCCCCATACATTTTCAATTTGGCCTTCACTTCTGACTAATCTGTTTTAACTGATACGATAAACTAATGGTATGCATATGCATGTAGTTCTTTCTATTTATAATGGGATATTATTGTATAAAGAACTGAAGAGAAGACCATCAATTTATTGTATATAAATTAATTGGAGTATTCCACTATAGTTGTATTTACTATTTACAACTGAAACTATTTTAATATTATAGATTTCTCATTAGTATTTACAAAAAGAAAAAAATGAGAAAAATGTACGCGACCATTTAATATTATTTCACAAAATTTGGTATCTACGGGTTTTCTGACATGAGTGACATGCTCTTTTCAATAGACACTTACAAAATTGACGTCACATGCAATAGAGAGATAGAAGATCACCGTCCAAACCACGTCCAAACAAACCTCACCTCGTTGTCTTACTTCCCGCTCCCTGATCCTATCTGTCATTATGTTTGCATCTGTCATTAAGTGTTAACCTAATTCTTTATTGCAATTTGTTCGTTGTGTTTAATAAAAATGAGTTTAAAATCAGATGTGCCTGGGGCAACTTTTTTGTTTGATAATGTTGAAGATCACTCGATTATTCAACTAAAATGATGGCTGGAGTTTAGAGGTCTACGGCTGGTGACAGATCTTTGTTTGGAAGTGGTAATTATAGCAACCTTTGGTTCCATGCTTTGCTGCTAGAAGCGCTCAGGCAATTTGCAATGGGGTATGTGCCCATAATCGAATTTCAATATATGTCATAATATATAAAAATAAACCTCTATAGCTTCTCATTATAATAAAAACTAAACATTAGTTTGTAATAATATTGTTATTAGCAATTTAATGTTTTGGAGAAGGGATCTGTGACGTCAGTAGGGTAGAATGGTAGAAGAAGACAGTTAGACTGAGATAGATATGTTGTGATAGGTTAAGGAATGGCGAACGTGACAGCTGCTGTCACTTTCGCCTACCACAATATATCTATCTCAGTCTAACTGTCTTCTTCTATCATTCTACCCTACTGACGTCACAGATCCCTTCTCCAAAGTTTTAATAATTATTTTCTCGTAAACTACGAATAATTAATCAATTTAAAAAATACGGGTATTTTATTTTTTGGTCTAGTATCATATATGTAAAAATCAAAATTTAGTCACAAACCCCATTGTGTGTCTATTAAAATATTTTCAAAGCAATGGCACTTCCAGTTTAACAGGAAGTAGTTTCTAACTTTCTTATTATAAACGACGTTCTCTTTTTTATTTTACCATTAATTCAGTTGAAAATTTTACTTGAAACAATAAAAACATTTTACTCATAAACAACCATTTCCGTCAAAAATCAACCGTTTTTCAATTTTTGCAAAAGCAGACATTTTTAACCCTATATCTACGAATGGAATCGAATTTGTATAATCTATAACATTTTTTTAAGAAAATTCTTCTGTAAATTTATAAAATTTCTACGTCAGAAAGAAAATTCAAAAAACTCAAGTTTTTTAAACGGCTCGCCAGATTTTTGTTATTTAAATGAATTCTTCGTTAAAAAATATAGGTAGTTTATGTAGCATGTCCCATATTGCAAGCTGATAGATTTTTATTAAAAAATGGAAAATATGTGTTAAGATTTTTTTTAAATGTATGGGGCACTTAAAATTAGCATAAATTAATGTAGTGTCGAATTTTTAGAAAAGCTTATTAAAATAAAAAATCAGTTTTTTTACATGGAAATATATAATTAAATTAATTGAAGTCCGTCTTAATACATATTTTTATATACATATTTATATACTTACTGTATTTTGTAAGGTATCAACTGTGTATCCGCTCTCCTTACTGACGTTGTAATTGTACATAGTCACATTCAAATTGTGTACAAGAATTGATTCAGTATTGTCTCGTAATACGTAACCACTTATTCCGGCTGCAAGTTCGAAAATGAATACCATTACCAACAATGCGGTGAACTACAATAAAAATAAATAAACATCAAAAATACAATAAAACACTACAGAAACATATTATTCATTTTCTTTAAGTAATACCCTTTTATATGTAGAGTTAAAATCTAGGGAGTTATATAGTTGTAGTAATATTATTACAATTACTAATGAAAATTGGAGAATGCGAAATTATGAAATTAGTAGAAGTTATTTCGTCCATATGTATATGTATACATATTGCAATATTAGCATTAATGTACCAAATAACTACAATAATGCAAATATTGTGTAATTATTAAAATAAATTCGCTGAATCACAACTAACATTGCTATGTAGCATGTAGCACTTTTTTTGTAATTTATTTAAGTAAAAAAGTACTTGTTAAATGAGAAAATTATGCTTTAAATTAAAGGAAATCAAAAAAATTAACACTTGATTGTTTTACAAAAATTATAATTTCATTGTTTCGACGCTCATCACTCAACCAATATTTATTTTATATTAAATCACATGTTATACTCGTCGTCAAATAAGTATGGACTTATGCTCAACATTTTCCGTTCTCTGCACCCTGCCCCTTGCCCTGTGGTGTTCCCGCTTCTTTATAAATTAGAACTTTCAACACGGCCACTATATTGGCAACAGTGTAGAAATCTCTAGTCCATACATTTGTGACGGCAACTGTAGCAAAAGGAAATTTAAAATAATTAACAGGCTGTTCACTTTGTGGGCTGGCCAACCAGCGGCTCTTGTCCCGTAAATGTTTCTACGATTTGAGAAATGAAATAAAGTGATATATGGACTCAAAAGGCAAACCTGTATTTGAGTTTGACAATGAACACTGGTTCGCGATTTACCATTTTTAGTGGACATGCGTCTCTAAGATTAAAATCAATTAATATCTAAATGATATGTTTGAAACAGTGGCGGAATTTGAAATTTAAAAGAAATTGTGGCAATTTAATAACTTACTTCATTTTGAAACACTGTCTGATCCCAGGCACGTAAAAAGTGAAATATATGCGGTATTAATTGCTATTTTGTTATAGGACTTTGAGAATAGACTGTAAATCAAATGCATTTCAATATTTTTGCTACACTTTTCTCAGATGACTTAACAGATTACCTGTGAACTTGCAAATTAAATATATAAAGTTGCAGTTAGACATGCAAATTATTTATTCAAGTTATAGCTCCCTAAAGAAAAATATTCATCACTTCACAACATACCATACATTTCAGTATGAATCAAACAAGTAAAATGGGGTCCAATGTAGTAAAATTTAGTGTAAAAAGTGTTGTAATAATGTAGGTCATGCTAAACAATAACCGAATAATGTAAAAAAATATTTTTTTTTCTAACATAAATTTCCTTATTATTTATTTTAACACTAAAAAGGTATCACGTGGTTTGCAACGTAACTGATGACATTTCTAACAAATTTTGTATTTATTGAAGGAAGTAGTTTTCGCCAATGTATGAAAATACGAGGCCGAACCCGAAAAAAGTAGTTTTCAACGCGATGTCAACTGTCTTGTTCATGTCAGTTTTATTACATTTTGCGTGTTTACAAGTTTTCTGTTTAGGAAGTCGCTTAAATTAAGGCAAAATTGTCCCATCAGTAGACCATTTTAAAAATGTATTTGTTTTTCTCGAGAAATTCATGCCTTAGAATCTAGTGGCTAGATAAATGCAAAAATAATTCAAATTTTGCTGAATTTTACTTTTACATAACTTCCAAATATGAATAATACGGAATTTTGGTTTACACTTGTTTACGACACTTTTTATTTTGTTTCGAACGACTATGGTCGATTTCGTTTATCACTGTTAGATTTCGAGTTATGAGGTAAAAAGAGTAAAAATTATGATTTTTATATGGACGCCATATTGAAAATTTACACCAATGAAAATAATTTTCTTAGCTTTCCAACGATTTCTAAGTTTATGACATTCATTTGTTTCAAACAGCAAAAATACAGCAATTATTAATTTTATAGAATGTAATCATTAATTAACTATTGTTATCTGTTTATTTTTATTTTCTTCATTTTCACTAATATTTTTTAACTTATTCAGCTCTGTAACACTCTTCAAATTTCGTTTTCCATGTGATCATCGCCTAATCATGACGTCCATATAAAAATATTAAAACTAATTAAACTAAATAAAATTTTGAGAACTAAACTAGGAAATATGCAATGAAAATGAAAAAACTATATTCAAAAATTATATTTTCATTTGTTTCATTGGTTTTCCCCCATAAAATTAATAATTATATTTTTCCTCGATTTTTCCTGTTTGAAATAAATGAACAGCAATAAGTTATACATCGTTGAAACAGGTTGAAACGCTCTTTTCTCTCTTTTCAAGGATATGACTTTCCAATATGGCGTCCATATAAAAATCATAACTTTGATCTCGTAACTCAAAATTTAGCAATAAAAAAAAAATTGAGCATCGTCGTTCGAAAGAAAATAAAAATGTACCCTAAAGAATCAAAATTCCATATTATTATATTTAGGTTATTTGTAAAAACAAAAATCAGCAAAATTTGAATTTTTGCATTTATTTAGTGACCTATGAATTTTTCGTATCTCCTGGTTCCGAGATCCCAATGGTGAGCCTCGAAAAACGTATTTCTTAAACGTCAACAGCTCTTTCTACGTCAAATTCGGTAAAATTCAAATTTTTAAACAATATTTAAAAATTCATATGTCGCTCGAATTAAATAAAAAAGAACTCCATATTTTCACCTCCCGCTACCCTTGGTAAGGGAGGTATAGGGATCGTGCTAAAAATCTAATATCGAGATTTTAGTAAATGACCACGTTTTAAGGTCCCTGGAATCCATTTTTAACATTTTCACGATGATGTCTGTATGTGTGTGTGTGTGTGTGTGTGTGTGTGTGTGTGTGTGTGTGTGTGTGTGTATGTGTGTATGTGTACGAATTTTGTTTGCACTCTAACTCAAATACTATCATTCAGAAAATTCTGAAACCTTGTATTTTTACCCTATTCTAATAGGAATAGAAGCCATTAAATTTTGGTGTAAATTGGATAAACGGAAATGGTACTTTACTTGAAGCTCATAATGGTTTTTCTTCAATAAATACCATTAAATGCCATTTTTTCGAATTTTATGTCCTATGAAAATTAAAGATTATTGAATTTTCTACAGGAATACATTAATACTTTTTCTATATATTTTACAGATAAATTTAAAAATAATTTTTTTTATTAGTCGCGAAGCCTAAGATAAAAACTATTCCTTTGTTGCACAGTTCATTTTTCAAATGAATGTAACTGACAGTAAATGTCACTGTCAGAAAACTTATCACTTCAAATTAATAATGGTGAAATTTTAAAAAGAAAATAGTAAATAAAGCAATAGTTTTCTGCGATGGAACAGTTTGCAGCGTTAATAAATACGTAGGTAGGTATGTATTTAAATTAATAAAAATTAAATAGCGGGAGGTTTTGTGTTGGCCACATCAGATTTTTTTACATTACAAATAAAAAAGTTTCAGAAAATAAAATATTACCAAGCCTCTTGAAAATACTACTACCTCTAACAAACTATATTGATGCATTGTTTTGTTATCGAAGAAACAGGCTGTGTTGACATTAAATGTTATGTTCGTGTTCGTATTTTTCTGTTTGCAAAGTAAATGTTGTTTTAGTATGTTATTCCTTAGTAATATGGGTGTCATTGTAGTTATAAAAAAATAAATTCTATATGTGGCACTTGACAAAATTTTGTTAGGCAATATGACCTAAAAGATCCAAAAGTTTGGACACCCGTGTATTAAAAGAAATAAATGATCATTACTTTAATTAATGTATGTGTTTGTCTAACAATCAAGTGTACTACTTCCTGCATCTATTTTTAAGTATTAAAGGCATTAATAGAATAGCGTCTAGACTACAAATCACATTTTATTTACCTAAATATAGATAAATTACCCATCTAAGACATATACAAATTATATAATAATAATATAAAGTATTTAATATTCTTTTTTACTCTATTATTTTTTGATGTATTTTTCTCTAGATTTTGTACATTTACTTGTAATGGCTTCATCCTATCTAGTAATAAATGATTATTATTATCATTATTATTATTATTATTATTATTATTATTAAATTATTCTTTTTCCGAGAAATTAGAGAAACAAATAAGATTATGATGCCTTATCCCAACAGTAACATAGTAACAATAACATTATAATCATATTACTGATGTATTTATTGTTTTTAAATTACTCCCAAGATAAAACTTATTGTTTCACAGAAAGCGATATTTTCTTGTCTTTTTTGTTTACCGTAACAGTCATGCAGAAATTTTCTTTAACAGCTCCACAGCAACCGAAGAAAGAAATGATGAAAATAATCATTCCTATGGCAACCAAAAAAGCGGATGTGGACATATATCCACTATTATCTAGAAAATGTGAATAGCTGCCATAGATTCCATGAATTGTTGTGCCTACAGATATCAAAATTATACCAGTTATCTGAAACATAAAAACATCGTTATACTATCTATAAGGAAAAGAGAGATTAAATATTTTGAAGAAATATTTAAATTATATTTTCTAAGTAAAATTACTGCGCATAAAAATTCATTATTATTAGCATGTAATAGATACTCATAAACAAGCGTTTTTGATAAACAAAAATAACTGATAAGCTTTAAAAAATATATTGTCATAGAAATGAATTTTAAAATGGTATTGACCTTTAATTTAATTTTCCCAAGTTATAAGATTAGATTCTAATCCAAAAACCAATAAAATTAAATAAAGAAATTTAGAAAAATGCGCAACACGGCGACCTTGAAGTAAAAATTTAATTTTGATCATAAAATTAGTCCTTATTTTGCAACCGTAGGTAGAGAGAAAGTAAAAGTATTCTATGTATGTAACATACAAAAGAACAGATGTTACATATATTTTTCTTCTTAATAATTAGTACATAATGTTGCAATCATTATACAAAAATTTATATTATATTAAACATTATCGGATATTTAAAATTCGTATATTAAACATTGTCGAATATTTATTTGTTTATGAAATTGCAGATGTTCTTCAATTTATAAAAAATATTGAGCCATGTTGCACAAGGTTGATATCTATATTTTTATGAACAATGACGCATTACTGATAAAAACTATAGACAAACATGTAACAACATTGAGATAAAGATCTGCTATGCGGAAAATCCACTTTAATACTGCGTTATAAAAACATAAAAATTTCGTAAAACATTAAAATCTACTTACCACAAATAATAAATTGAAAATAAACAATAAATATTTTATACACCGCGCACTCCAAGGTAAGGACGTCATTTTTGTTATTTTTTCGCTCAAGTAGAACTAAAAACAGTCTTAAAACTAAAGAAGTTTCAATAACGATATCTCGTATGACGCGCACGTAGTCGCTCGCGTTCACTTGAACAATATCACAGCCGTAATGAAATGAAAACGTGTAACCCAAGTCAACAAGTCAAGTGCTACCCAAAACCGACCAGTCAAGTTGTTCGGAAAAAGTGGGGGTACTAAAGAATGACTGAAGTGAAAATTAGTAACGTTTTCTTAACAAATTTCAAGGCATATTTTTCAAGGTTACAGATTAACTAATGTTTGTTTTATTTTTTTATTTAACTAAATATAATATACAATAGATACATTATCATATGAATCACCAGGAATTGAAATTAAATTGATTAGCAACGTTTTTCTTCTTTTTTTTACTTGGTTGGCCGGGTTCTTCAGTTGTTTTTTCAATTCTGTATTTTAAAATATTTTTAGTAAATTAATATTATATTTCATTTCAAATACTTACTCAGCAGTAATATTTGGGTTAATGTATTTTCCTACACCCTCTTTAAAAACTTTTAATGATTTTTGTGCTTCCATTTTCCTTTTTCTTAAGGCTTCTTCTTCACTAGCCTTTTTTAATTCCTCCAATCTTTCCTTTTGTAGCTAAACATAAATTATAATTATTGTTCAAGTTAGGATTAACCAATGAGTCATAGGTTTTCACATGATGCAGAATACTTTTTTCCCAACCAGTTAAAAATATATGCGTTTTCAACCTTCAAAACAATTTAACATTTTTTCCTTTACGTTGCAGGTAGCTGGACTGGTACTACTGGTAGTAATATTTTTGTAACAAGTGTTGGAAATTAATGAATACAACGACTTTACAATTTCAAAATCACGCATTCCGCAAGTGTTGCAAACAATATTTTTTCTGCAATCGTGCATATAAATAAAAGAATTATGAAATGTATTCTAAATTTTTACATATCATATAGATGTAGAAGTAGTAGTACTTGGGCGGCTATGCACGAACAAAAATCTTATGGTTTTGTTTTAATATTATGAAATGAATGCAGTGGGCGGGCATACAAGACGCGCGAGTCTGGCTTCTAAAATCAGGCAACCAACAAATTGCTTAAGACATGAAACGTAATACTAATTAGTAATCTACTTTAATCTCTTGTATTTTGTGAACTAATAAATATTTCACCAATTTTTTCCACTAATACTCATTAATTTACGTATATTTTCGATATCTTATCTAAGATAGTTCAAAATTGACTATGGTACATAAACCTCAGTATCACTTTCCAACCGATAAAATCTCATTGACATGTTCAAATCAATTAATATAATTAATATTTACTAATATTCAATTATTACTAATTAATTGTGAATAAAAACAATTCGCGGGCATACTTATTCCAGCCTCGCGCTCTTAGTACCTGTTCATCAGCTTCCTGGTACGGATCAACAAAAATCTGTGCTTTAACTATAACAATATCTTCAATTGGTCGATCTTTATTATCAACTTCAATTCGTTCCATTTCTGAAAGAGTTTCCATACCGCCCACAACCCGCCCAAAAATTGTATGTTTATTATCAAGTTGTTTACAAGATCGATATGTAATGAAGCTGTAATACATATGTAATTATTATTAAATAAGTGACAAAAATATATCTAACATACAATTGAGATCCATTCGTATTCGTTCCAGAATTAGCCATAGAAAGAATTCCTCGACCGGTGTGAGTCAGATTTGGTTTAAATTCATCTTCGAACTTATTTCCCCAAATTGATGTTCCACCTGTTCCTTTTCCTGTTGGATCACCGCCTTGAATCTTAGAAGGAATCATAAAAAATATATATTAATTAATTATATGTAATTTTTACCTCCCGCTACCCTTGGTAAGGGAGGTATAGGGATCGTGCTAAAAATCTCATATCGAGATTTTAGTAAATGACCACGTTTTAAGGTCCCTAGAATCCATTTTTAACATTTTCACGATGATGTCTGTATGTGTGTATGTGTGTATGTGTGTGTGTGTGTGTGTGTGTGTGTGTGTGTGTGTGTGTATGTGTGTATGTGTACGAATTTTGTTTGCACTCTAACTCAAATACTATCATTCAGAAAATTCTGAAACCTTGTATTCTTACCCTATTCTAATAGGAATAGAAGCCATTAGATTTTGGTGTAAATCGGATAAACGGAAATCGTACTTTACTTGAAGCTCATAATGGGTTTTCTTCAAAAAATACTATTAAATGTCATTTTTTCGAATTTTATGTCTTATGAAAATTAAAGATTATTGAATTTTCTACAGGAATACATTAATACTTTTTCTATATATTTTACAGATAAATTTAAAAATAATTTTTTTTATTAGTCGCGAAGCCTAAGATAAAAACTATTTCTTTGTTACACAGTTCATTTTTTAAATGAATGTAACTGACAGTAAATGTCACTGTCAGAAAACTTATCACTTCAAATTAATAACAGTGACATTTTAAAAAGAAAATAGTAAATAAAGCAATAGTTTTCTGCAATGGAACAGTTTGCAGCGTTAGTCAATACATAGGTAGGTATGTATTTAAATTAATAAAAATTATATAGCGGGAGGTTTTGTGTTGGCCACATCAGATTTTTTTATATGTTATAGTATTTTTAAATTCAAAAATTCCCTAATTTTTCTTTTATCAAAATTCGGCTTCTTATGGAAGAAAAATAAATGCAAATATTTGATATCCAGGGTTTCCCGCCTTACGACGTAGGCATACCCAGTGGTGGAGAGCAATGACGTTATATCGTGCTTTCTTTCTCAGCAGCTGCTGTCTTGACTGTTGTTATCAGAAGTTGACAATGTGCGGCTGTCCATGTGGAGCTCGAAACCGGTCGACCCGAGAATTTAGTAAATAAAATTTTGTGACTGCAATCCAGAAATTTTTATTACCTTGAAAATTTAATTTTGTTCTTATTTTCTTTTCTTTTACTTATCGTAAATTTATAATGTTGTAGTTAGAGTTTATTAGTATTTAAGTATTTGTAAAAATAATAGCGTGTAGCTGCATAACCCCATAACCAAATGCTTGAGTGTAACAGGCAGTCACTGGTTTGATGATAAGAACGCCTACTTATAGTGTCGACCAACAGAAGAGAGCCGGGTTTGGTTGCGTCATCAAACCCGGAAAAATCCGCGCGTTTTGAAAGTGTGTAATATATTTTGGAATTTATAAAAAACGTGATGTTATATGGGAAGAAATAATTATGTATATAATTTATATAATTCGATATGAGTGGAATCCCCTATTAATAACCTTTATGTAGATCAGGATTAGATAAACTACGACCCGCGGGCCGCATGCGACTCGCAACAACTTTTGAGAGGCCCGCGTTGTAATACAATGTTTTGTCGATTTATATAATTTTTAATACTAATAAAAATATGTACACATCCTTTTCCCTGAATTGCCGTATCTTTTACATGTCATTTTGTGTATTAATGTTAGCAAGAGTCATTTTTCCTTTGGGAAAGCAAAGTTACATGCGGCCCGGTAGTCATGTTACATACATCCATACAGTACATATGTCATGTTACAAACATCCATATGACCCTTGGTCAAAAATGTTTGCCCACCCCTCCATTACATATTTCGAACATGCTCTCTGATTTATTCCATATTTTCACTTATGAAGATACTTTAAAAAAATTATTAACAAAGATTTCACAACTTTCAATAACTGTTTAAAATGATAGTGTAACTGAACAAAACTTGATATGGCAAACAAAACATAAAATGACAGTAACATAAAGATAAAAGTAAACATGAAATAATATAATAAAATAAAGTATACAATTTGTATTTTTACAACAAATATTATAAATGTGCGCCTTAAACTTGAATATAATATCCATAAATTAAAAACCTGATCTGCATATTCAGCAGCAATAAAACCATTATGTGAACCATGACCTAAGGATATAATTAAATTACAACAATGTCAATTCAAGATATAAACCTTCTGTTTTTCACAAATATCTTGATTAACAATATTTGAATATTAACTAATTTATAAAACTTTATTATTTTTATATGGTATGATTTACTCAAAATGAAGTATTGGTGAAAACTAGTGGTGGGATCCGGATCCGGATAGTTTTGGTTTCGGATCCAAAAATATCCGGATATCCAGATAATTGAATGTTGAACTATCCGGATCTCGGATCCAAATCTCAGTATCGGATTTTGGATCCGGATCTGAGTTTTGGATTTTGGATCCGAACCTGAGTATTGGATTTTGGATTCGGATCCGAATATGAGTGAGTATCGGATTTTAGATATGGAATTTCAGTATGCGCATCGGTTCTCGGATTCGAGTACCTATTCTCAGTATTGAAACAGATGATAATATTTGAATGTATATTATCATGGAGTCACAAAACCAAATAAATTTGATTATGAAATAATCCACTACACATTTTTGTTTGATGTAGTTAATAGTCGGTATATTTTCGATGTTAAACTTTTAGCATCCGCTAAGAAGGAAATTCCTCGATTCCACAGAACTATAAGTAGGTAATAAAAACAATCCCTTTTATGTGAAACACATGCACGATATAAATAAATAGGTATTTCGACACCTGCAATGAACCTGTACCCATTATTTCTCAAATTTAATCTTAATTTCGTTTTCTTTGAAGTATTTGTTATATTGAATGTTAAAATTTTAGGACTACAGAATTTTCACTATTCTAAGAAAAATTTGCACCAAACTACTTGGCTAATTTAGAGGGGTATTATAAAATTTATTCAATTTACATTCAAAATGATGAAACGGATCCAGAATTAAAATTCGGATCCGGATCCGTGAACAACACATCGAATCCGAATGGGATATGGTACCCAAACCAGGATCCGGATCCAAATCAGGATCCGGATCCAAATCAGGATCCGGATCCAAATCAGGATCCGGTTCCAAATCCGAATTAAATTTACGGATATCCGCTTCAATATCCGAACATCGGATATCCGAGGAACCGGATATTTTAAAATCCGGGTACTCGGACCCATGTTTTGTCGGATATTCACAGCACTAGTGAAAACGCGATGTTAAAATACGAATTAATAAGCGAGATATGAATATCTGAATGCCTTGTGACGTCCCGAGCTGGTTATGCTTCTCAAACAGTTAATTCCAGAGGCACCTGCGTTGTCTACATTAGGCTTATATTTTTATTAAAACGTCTTACTCTTCTCAAATTAATTAGTAATGAATACAGAAATAAACAAAAAATGTTTAAAATAAATAAAATATTTAAAATAAATATTATTTCAATCTATTTATAAATATTATTTCAATCTATTTCATAAAACATTTTGACAATGTCATTAGGATGACAGTGGTATTGCTATACCGGGTGTAACAATTTTAGACAAAAATGCTTCAAGTAAATGTTGTAGAGAATTAAATCTATATCTAAGCCAATAGTCATATTTTCTTTCGCCTGTTTGGTAACCAAGAAAATTTAATTAAAAATTTTCCATGTTATTGAAAATAGTATATTATGATACAAGTGTATAAGCTTGCCTTTAAAGCACGCACGACAAGTTTAAAGCCACGGCGCGTAGCAGAGTGGCTTTAATGTCGTAGTGCTTTAAAGGCTAGCTTATAAACGTGTATCATACGCTATTTTTTATTATAAATGCATCATAACCATTTAAAAACTGAAAATGATTGCAAATCATACGGTTTTGATTATTGATCTAGTGAGTTTGAGCGTTTCCAAGGAGAAAGTTAGCAATTATTGGTATTGTTTACGTTAAGTCAACAAGTCAAAAATTTTTTTTTTTTATTATTTTAGTTGTTATTCATATTTATTGTCATTTTTCGTTACCTAGGTAACTCAAAAATTTAGCGTGTTTTAAAGAGCGAGTATGATGCATGTATAATAAAAAAATTATGACATTTTATGTCTTCAAAATAATACTACTATCTTCTCTTCCTGTGAATAATTCTCCATTTTTAGTAATGATAACTCAAAGCAGAGCGTGTCTGATAAGTAAAATTACACAAAAATATGACATTTTACCTGCCAGAAACGTATTTGTCAAATTGTGACATATTTTACCTGTCAGAAACGTAACTGTTTGATTGTGACATATTTTACCTGTCAGAAAAGCTCTGTTTATCATTATTGAAAAGAGAGAATTATGCACAGGCAGAGAAGATACAAATAATTTAGTATTATTTTGATGAAAACTATATTTTATAATAGGATAGTTGCGCATTTTCCAATTTTTTTTTTTTCTGAAAGAATTGTTCAAATTTTTCACGTCTGGCAACTGTATATTTTTCAAAATATAATTTTTTTATAAATAGGGAACATTTTTTTATATCTTAAGTAATTATTGATAAATAAATTTCAAAAACAATATTAACTGATTCTCTTCTACACTTTCAATATCCTTTTTACAGTAATACATATTAAATCTTTATTTACAATATTACTAAGATACACTTACCATAAAATTACGAATAGACCGATGAAATTTGGTTCCATCATAATATCCATTTGCACAATGTTTCAAAAAGTTCTCAGCAGTTTTAGGGACAATATCCGAATGCAATTCCAGATTTAAAGGACCAAAATTCGTCACTAATCTTACGTAAGCTACAAAATTATTTTTGATTATCATTTTATAATATTATTTATCTACCATACCTTTCTTTTTAACCCGTTCATATCGAACAAGATCTTCATGTATTATAGCAGGTTCATGAATAAGTTCAGGTACTATTGTAGTTGAAGTAAAAGCAGCAGCAACTTTACCAGTTGAGTAATGCGCTGCGTTGAATTTATCCGCCTTTTCAACAGTTTTTTCCTCTTTCTTTTCCGGTTCTTTATAATCTCTATTTAATTCTTCAAGAATATATTTCGTTTCTGAATTTACAAATTTTAATCGTGCATTGGGATCAGATCTTTCAGCAATTTCTTCTTCAGTTTCTACTCTCAAATTTTCCTTCACGTGATGAAAACTTGAAATATTGAACTTCAGCAAATCGTTGGGATCTTGAATGGTTATAATATCTTTTCTTTCAAATGGTTGGTCTGTTATTAAATCCTTCCAATTTTTGTTTTTGATGTTCAGTTGCTCCACTGCTTCCATAGAATATACATTTCCTGTGGTTGCTATGATGGCGATGTGAGAATTTTTTGTAAATGTTTTGAATAATACCGGACAATGAAAATCGCCTTCAGCATTTTTGTGGAAGTTTACTTTGATCAAAGATTTTATATCACATGCCTACAAACAATAAAATTACAACAGTAGTATTATTGTGGTACAAATGAGTGAAGCTTAGTGAGGGGAGTAGGGAAGCATCACGCTTGTGTTGCGCACTGAACTTTTCTACGACCGATTCAATAAAAAAAAAATCACGAATGGTTAAAAATCAGTAACAACAATCTATTAAAGTTTTATCCGTGTTTGTAAGAGAAATAAGTATTATAAAAATAAGTGCAGGGAGTAACCAATTTCCGCACTAGTGTGGGAAATAATGGGGAGTCCTATTGGTCTGTTCTAATGTAAAAAAATATTTTTAAAAAATGCCGGAATACCCCATTAAAACATTTAATTTTAAAGTTTGAGCTTTTCTATAAAAACGCTCTATAAAAATTATTAATTATTAAGAAATTGCTCATCAATGCTTGTTTTTCTATTACTTAACATCCAGTAAATAATTTGATGATTCTATTCTGAGTTAAATTAAATTACAGAAATCTTTAACAATAAGATTGCTAGAAAGTAATTTTAAAATTTTTGTTGAGTATTGCACGAGGTATTGCAGGAAAAATATTGTTTCAACACTTTCGGAAAACGTGATTCTTAAAATCCATGCAAAAACCGTGTGTTCGTTCCAGAATCACTAATTTCCCGCACTTGTACCAAAAATAACTACAATTTAATAATAACATCATTACCTCTCCAGTTACTGGATTTGTTTTGTACTTTTTAAGATATAATATTAAAGGTTGCAAGTCAAATAAGTTTCCTTTCTTATCGCAATATGGATTTTCAAAAGGTTGTAAACTAAGACAACAATGATCAAAAGGCAATCTTTTAAATGCAATTTCTTCACTGGACTGGTGTCCTACTTTTTTACCACCATATAATGTTGTCCATTCTGTGTACGTTAAGTACCTTTAAAAAAACAATATTATTGTTTATGAACATGTAAAATAAATAAGGATATATTACTGCATACATTTTATCCTTTTGGTGTTGTCGTTTACCCATTTTGAAAGCCTTTTAATAACTTAAATTAATTAATTAATTAATACAAATCTCTTATGTTTTTAAAATTAGAACTTCATAAAAGTTTGACAGTTCTAACTTCAATTTGACTTTTGACAAGAAAAAGTAGTGTTAACAGTGCTGCCACACAAACCGAAATATATTTTCTTTAAAAATAATTTATAAGCTCATGTGTTAGTGAGTTTTATAGATAATAGGTATTTATATTTGATTTAATTTAGTTAAGCTGTTTTTAATTTATTGTTTGTTTCTAAAAATATAAATAAATTTCAAAAAAAATTCAAATTTTAATGTTTCCCGGCATGCATTAGCAAACGGAAACGCCTGTAGTGACCTCTAACATATTTGCATGCGGTATTTTTAAATATTCTTCCTTTGTTTAATAAATAAATAAATTTCATACTGTATTTAATATTTTTGCAAATATAAACTATATGTAATTGTAATTTAGAGATTAATATTTAATTTTTAGACGGAAAACCGTAGAATTGTGAGTTTATTTTTAAAATATAGACCGGCGAAATAAATGTGCAAGTGGCATGTCATGTTTTAGCTGAGACAGCTAGGATACGCCATGATCTGTAGATTGTTAGCAGGGAGTGTGTGTTGACTTCTACGCTATTATTTCGTTAAATTAGTATAGGTAAGTGATCAATTTATTGTTTATTTATGTAGTATATAGAGTAATAAGTATCGAGGCTTAATTTGTTAGTATTTATGAAGATGTAAATTCCATTTGTAGATACTCTTTTCCCAGATGGTTTATAGAGCATTGACTAATTGGGTTTAAAAATAAACAAAATTTATCGCGAAATTTACTCATTCCTAGAGAAAAATCGCATTTCTTACTTGTAACTTGTAGCGTTTTAACTTTTGTGCTATTAACATTATTACTAAATATAGACGAAAAAATGTGTAATTTATGAAACACTATTTGCAATTGTAATACGATTAATATGCATAGTATAATTTGATCTTTTAATTATCTGATTGTTAAATTACAAATAAAAATAGTAACTTGTGAATCATTGAAAATAGTTACAAGTAATATTGTGATAATGTTGTACAATGCCACAAAATGGCCGACTAAAATAAATCAATCTGACTAGTGTAAAATAGATAAAAGCAGTGTTGTACAAGTTGATAATTAGAAATATTTGTTGATAAACTCTACTATTAATATTCAAGGTGTGAGTATAACATTTAATACACACCGCACTCATTATCATTAGCTTTTTCCAAAGTATTTTAAGCGAGGTGGTTTGACGTTCCATTTTCTTTGTCAGCTGGTGAAAAGCATAACGTAATAAATAACTTATTGGTTTTATAACTATTTATTATTCATTTCTATATCTGGCCACCTCTATTACTTCTTAAAAGTTATTAAAAAAGGCTTGTAACAAAGAATTGATGAAGTGGGTGTTGTGAATAGGAATTATGTCAGCTGCTGGTTCAAGTGGCTCAGGTCGTGGTCGTGGAGGCGGCCAGGCAGCTACAGTCGGCGAAGCAAGATCTGAAAACAAAGAAGCAAAACCAAACCCCAAAATGTCGAAAGCATTAGGAACTTGTGCGAAACGAATTAAGAAAGAACTCGCCGAAATTACGCTAGATCCTCCACCCAACTGCAGCGCCGGGCCTAAAGGAGAAAACTTCTATGAGTGGGTGTCTACAATTCTAGGACCTCCGGGATCTGTCTACGAAGGAGGGGTATTCTTTTTGGACATTCATTTTTCTCCAGAATATCCGTTTAAACCTCCAAAGGTCAGATTTTATCTTGTTATTCTATTATTCTTTATATTTTCGTCAAAAAATATTTTCAGATTATTAATTCCTCAATTATTTATTGATATTTTTAGGTCACATTCCGAACCAGAATATATCATTGCAATATAAACAGCCAAGGAGTAATTTGTTTGGATATTTTGAAAGATAATTGGTCGCCCGCACTTACTATTTCTAAAGTTCTTCTGTCCATATGCTCCCTGTTAACTGACTGTAACCCTGGTAAGTTGATTGAAAATAATTACTTCATGAATTGATTGATATCTGCATTGCTAAGTGGATTGGTATGAATAGTTATTAAGGTGGGAAATATTTTACTTTGTAGCGGATCCCCTGGTTGGCAGCATAGCCACACAGTATCTGCAAAATAGAGAAGAACACGACCGTATAGCAAGACTGTGGACTAAACGCTATGCCACGTGATTGAATTGTTACGAACTCTTCCTTCCCTACCTCCATGTTGTATTGTCCTCTGTTGCCTTACGCAACATTTCCAATTATTCATGTGTACAATCGATTTTAGAATTACCCACCTGAACGTTGTAATTTATATTCGAATCAGAAATAATCGTTCAAATCTTAATTTTGTACATTAATAAACATCATTTGGCATAACGTTTCTAGTATTACTACTTCTGTAACGTGTAACTCTTTTATGGTAACTGTATACCTACTGACTGGAGCCGAAAGGCAACGTTACGTTATAGTGAAATGTTTATAAACTAATGTGGTAGCAAATTATTCAAGTGATGCCAAAATTGATATTTGCGGTCGGTTTCCTGACTTTGAACGCTCGACTAGATTGTAAGTAACAATAACAGTATGTTCGCGGTATCAACATTCTCGTTATTTCGTAACAGCTGTGTATCCATTGGTATCATTTGCTCTGAACTTGACTTGATTTAGTTGGTAAAATCATTTGTATTTATATCATCAAGTTAATTTAGTAACTATTTCATGTTAGCCTAGGGATATGCTGAATAGATATCAGTGTGTTGAGTTGAGATTGTATGTATGTTCACTATTATTTTTAAATTAAGTAGGCATATAGTTCATTTCAAACTAACTGATCATCGTGTCATCCAGTAAGTTAATTAATTCCGTCTCGTTTGTCTCCATTTATATTTCTCTTTAGATCTTAATGTTTGAAATGAGCTGTATATAAATTTACGTTATTTTCTTTAGTTTCATTTCGACTTGATGCGCTTGATTGTCACTTCAGTGTTTTGGAAAAACTCTGATGTACATTATGAAAATATCTGTTAGGTTCCTTAATTCTGCAATTCAGTGCAATGGAATATTCACTATATATTCCTTAATGTAGGGAAGCTTGTAAGCCGGTATGCTATGAATAAGTGCTTTTTGTAATTTGTTTCCTTACTTTATGATTATAAGGTCGCTGATGGCATAACTAGTAGATATTTCATCATTTATATCTGTGACTATACTAATAATAAAATATAGTAAATATAACAAAACATTGGTTTTCTTTCAATATTATAATCCCTCTTCTTGTACAACATATAATAAACACTTTATTGATTAAATAGGAATACAACAACATTGATTAATATTAGTAACATTTAAATTCATATATTTATATTAGATTATATAATATATTTATATACTGACTAAGAATAGTGCATAGAATGCGCTATTTTCTATCACTATTACTTGCAATAAGTTAAATATGTCAGTCTACAGCGACTGAGAAATATCAAAATTACTTTTGTATAAAAATATCAAAAGAAAAAATTGACACATTTCAGTATATCCAATTTAAGTAATGTAGAAAAAGGTATAAACATCAAAAATATATTTATTCGAGAGTTTTGGTAATATAAAATAAAGTACTTCTTCAAGATCTTTAAAGTGCGGTAAGACTATTAATTTTAAACACTACTCCTTATTCATGTGTGTAACTAAGAAAATTAAGGGGAACTATAGCTGCCCTTGAACAAAAGTGCGTTTCTTTGCAACAATTAGTGCTTGAGAACACCAAAATTATATTGTGATTCTTAAAATAAGTGAAATTCTAACGCATTTTAATAACAAATATTATTATTTTTTTTTAAATAAAGTTATAAAATCATTTGGCTTCAATTCAAGTGAAATAATGAGTTGATTTTAAACCGTTTCGTATTCTTTTCTGATAGATCTTGCCAGTGTACAGGCAAATGCCACTCCAATAAGCTGTAAGGAAACAGAAATATTATTCAGTGACGAATGTAAGACGGAAGTGGTGAAATTTTTATCAATTAGTCACTTCATATTTCTGGTAATAAAGTGAAATTTTTCATATTTCGTAAGAAATATTACCTGTATTAATCCAATGCCGACTCCAACTCCGCCAATCACGTAGGCCTTGTTTTCTAAAATATCCTTCAATTTGAGTAAGCATCCATCATGGTAAACATTTCCTGAAGCAGTGGTACACTCTTCTGTATTGTGATTATTATCGCAACAGGTGTAAGGCAGAGTTTTATTATGAAAAACTTGTTCCCAATCAGCACTTCCGTTAATTCCACAGCATTTCAACTGTAAACAAAAATTACTTTAACAACAACACACCTTATTTTGTTTATTTTTAAATTTGTTATCATTTATCTTTAAACAAACAATATGCAAATGAGTAATTTGCTAACTTACGTCATGCTGGACAGTATTCCAGGATTTTTGAATTTCAATTTTATTATTGTATTCGGTCATAGATTCGTTGAATTTATGTTGCAACATATCTTCGACTTCTCCATGCCGCACGTATCCGGCAATTCCAGCGGCTAGCTCAAGGGTAAATATAACCAAAAGGAACACCGCAAACTAAAAATAATCGCATGATAAGTCCAAGATATCACCTAAAAGTTTTTGTCGTGACCTTACAGTAATTATCATGCAGTGATTTTCTCGGGAGGCGCCACAACAACCGAAGAAAGCGACAATAAAAACAATAACGCCCACTATAATCAGGACTAAAGGTGCTGACACATAACTACTATCCACAAAGTCAGAATATGTGTAGTAGGTCGCCTGAATTATAGCTCCAACTGTAATTATTGCAATGCCGGATATCTGCAAAATAAATCAATATACCTAGATGTTTCAAAAGTATGTCATTTTATGACGTTGATATAAATTTTTAATGCTATCCTTGATTAATTAGAACAAAGAATATTGTGATTCTTGTTTGTTTTTGTGACAGTAGTTGATCAAACAAATGAAATATCAGCCATAATTGCTGTGACAATACTTACAGCAAATATGAGATTAAAACAAAAAAGTAAATATTTAACACACGTCATTCCTTTCGACACCATTTTCTTGGATATTATTTTGCTCTCGATCACAACTGAACTGCTACAATTAAACCAAAAGCTAATTATTTATGCAGATGTCACAACACCGCCCGGCACTTACAAATCACTACCGGAACGTTGTTAATAGCTCATCAACAAACTATGAGTCACTTCTCATACGCAGCACGCAACAGTAGCACTGTACATACAACACAACTCACGCTCACACCTCAACAACACATGATCTCTTCTGAGGAATTCCTTTTGTTTTGACATTTGATATGCGCCAATAGGGCTCTTGCGTTTACTTCTGCGCAGTGAACTCCCGCATGATTTAAAAATCACTGCTAAATACTCGTTTTAATTAATTGTTCAGACAAATAATTAACAATAATTTATTATATCGACTGTAATACATTTGTTTTTGATAAGTCTATAAGTTTTAATACATATTTTAATGTTGTTAACAGAGATAAAACCTAAAAAAGAAAGAAAATTTAAAATAATATAATAAATTAATCTCTTTGGGAGGTAGCTGGTAGCATGAATTTGAGATTAGCTAGGAGCCGACTAGCAATGTTTTATTTAGCGCTGTCAATAGGTTATGGATTATTTTAAGAGACGAATACTGTAAATAAAAGTAATTGCGTATAATTATTTTTTCTATATCTGTTATTTGAAGTTTTTTTTCTCTAAAATAATCCATCGCGCTAAAACACTGCTAGCCATTTCGCTAAGCACTTGTTCATGCTACCACCCATTCACTTTATTACCTTAATTATAAATAATAATAGAAAAATTGAGTTAATAAATATAGATCCAGGGATGGGATGATTTAAAAGAGTTTCTAAACATCCTTTTAAATATATTGATAAAATATTTTTACATTCCTTATTGGGACAGCAAGAAACTGGTATAACAGCTATAGAACCATTTTTGTAATCAACTGGACCATTTATACCACAACACTGTAACTGTAAAATTGAGTTAATTATACTTGCCGTCAAATAAATATGGACTGGCGATTTGTACACTGTTGCCAACTCCATTAGGAAGGGAAAAAATTGTGCATCAGTCCATATTTATTTGGCGGCGAATATAAATTATATTCAGCAGTTATACAACAAGAGGTTCAAAAATAATCGAATATTTATACAGTTTGACAGGACGAGATGTGTTTTCAGGTAACACATCGAGTCCGCAAACTACATATTCAGATGATTTTTGAAGCTCGAGTTATATATATTGACTATACAACGAATCATCCAACTAATTTTTACGATAAGTCAAGAATATTACTTGTTTATATCCATATGATATGATTACATATAATTCATTTGTTTACGACCGAAATACGCTAAGTGTTGTGTTTTGCGCGAAACATAACTTAGGAACGCAAATATCCGATGTTATACAGCGTAAGTAAGAAAAATGGAGCTATCTGGTCAATTTTCTGATGAGTTGTATTGTCATTAATATTATAATTACAAATACTTACATTCTGTTGAATATTATCTACTAAATTACGCGATGCCTCATCATCGTTATTATTAAATGAGCTAAAATGTAATATCAGTTGTTTTTCACAGTACGTATCAAATACTTCAAAATAAATAAATGAAAAATATGTTATAATTAAAGCTATGTCTACCATAAATAATAAAAACAATAGAGATCCATACTGAAATAATAAATAATATTATTTTATTTTTTAGTATAATTGTACTATATTACCAATGTAAGAGCAATGTAATTTTTCTTTAAACTTGATATGAATCCAGTTATTGATAAAATGATTCCAACTACCGATATTATTAAAATAATTACATCTATAATATCTCTATAAATAAAATATAAACTTTCGTAAATATATTATTTTGGTAAAATTACGATTAATATCACAGTAAATAGTAAAATATTTAGTATCTGTAAGGAAAATATTAATAAAATAAAATAAATACTTTAATTAACGTTTACCATTTGTGAAACACAACAAAAAATATGTATGTAAATGAATAAATATAAATATTTTGCTCGATTATAAAAGTTTAAATCAGACATTGTGTCCATAAAATGTATGAAAACTAACAAAAAGTTAATACAATTCCTCTTATCTTTTATCAGCTTGCATTATCCATATAGATAGGTGAAATACTTAAGTCTTTATCTTCTTTCGCAAGAAATGTGTACAAAAAACACATTGATTTTTTCATAAATTAGTTTATTATCTTTTTTAAAATTTCCATAATACCAATACCAATATATATATATAAAGTATACACAAATCACATCTGTACTATATACATTCAATTCAAATATTAAGCGTTATTTGCCATATAAATATTCTACTTTGTTTACAAACGAAAACTGCAATAAGTAATACGAATGTTATACAATATATAGCAATTGTAAAATCATATGTACATTCGTCTGTAAAAAAGTTCAACTAGGCAGCCAATGATTGAAAAGTTTTCTTTTCAATACACAACCACAGCAATTATTTATTTTATAGTTAATTAGGTATATAAATATATACAATATTTCTTTTTTAATCAATATCGACATCATGGTGATCTTATAAAGAAACAATAAGTTATAAATAATAAATGTAAATATAAAACGTAATATTCAAAAATTGATTTCCTGATTAGACCTTCAAATGTGATGGCGCTTATAAAAACATATTAAGTTTTCGTATCAAAATGGTGATATAAAAATTTTAATGTGTATAGTTTATTTTTATTTCATTCCAGCTTCTTTACAGACATACAACACATTTAAAATTTCCATATCATATAAAATATGGCGATAAAATATAAATAAGCAATGAATAAATCAACAACTGCGTAACCAGTGGTACGGACTATAATCCTGAGATGTAACAGTACATCACTGAATTGTACGGTTAAAATTGTATCAAAGTATCACAAAATATGTCCACGGATAATGTTAATAGTGAGCATTAAAAAGGCGATACTATTCCTAACTAATCCATCCAAGTGTATGGATTCATTTTCAAGTATACCATCAAAATAACTTTGTACAGATTAATCCAGTGATTCTTATATTGATTTTGCAAACTAATATTATTTTAAAGGAAGACAACGACGAAATTCTCACTCAAATTTAACTGAAAAGGCAATAGTCTCACTGTTCATTAATTTAAAATAGAGTATATTATGGACGCATATATTATTTTAGTCAAATAATAGTGAATATGATAAATACCTGGATGGAGGAATATCTGATAATTTTGCAAAGGGGTCATCAAGCTTATATTTTTTTGAAAATTCGACTTATATTATTAAATTATTTTATTTTAGAATAATTTTCTAATGACTAGGCTCTTCTAGCTCGTTACTAGCCTAAAATACATATTTTTTTTCCATTTGTCAGCCGCTAGCTTTTAATTTAAGCTTGACCGCATGATAGAATGGTCGGAATATCAAAGTCGTTAAAATAATCTATGAACTTTTGAAAAAAATTTACATTGATCCACCAAAATCTTGGGCTGGATAACAGTTAACAACGTAATATTTTATAAGGTTCAAAACAATGATTTATTAAGAAATCAGTACAAAATTCAACAACACATCTCTTCACAATAGATAAATTAACCTATCTGTAACAGCAAAGTTGCTGATCACTTAATTAAAATATATCTTCCGCTTTCTATGTCACAGTTTTCAAATACACTCTATGACGCGCAGACATCAGTTTTTGAATATAACAAAAGACTCTCCCATATCCAACCCTTCTATAACCGGAAAAATAGCAAGAATTAGAGAGCAGAAGGTTGAGATTTATACGGAAATATTGTAAACGGTTCTATATTTTTGAAGAGAAACTTCTTTACTGAGGGCGTAAACTAAAAAATCACGTTACAGAAGTTAAAACACTTTGAGACAAACGGTAATGGGGAGCGAGATAGAGTACAGAAAAGAGAGACGAAGTGCATCGTATAAGAATATATTAGATGTAAATCAGCGAGTCAGTTACATGAACGGTAACGCTGCGTCACGACTAGAGCATTATAGTGCGCGCGCACTTCCACTCTCCCGTTCTCTCTTTCTCCAATAGTACAAGTTAGGGAGTAAGCTAGCGAGTTTCTGCTAGAATGAACAAAACGATTCCGCTTTCAGATTCATTTGGAAAAACTTCATTAGTTAGCAACACAATTGCAATTCTGGTCCTCGAGTTTCACTTCAGCTGTGCGGTCTAAGCACACAAAATTTTATTTTTAATTTTTCCTGTCATTCTTCACGCAAAAAGAAAATATTCGATGCAAACACATTATGATAGGCTGGATGTTCTTCGGGTTGCTGGGCCGTGGTCTGATCTATCAGACCACCGCCTACCAACCCGAATTGCTATTTTTGTTCGAGCAATGGCGAATGAAAACGTATGCGCGTCACGTAACTTAAAAACGAATGACGGCATCGTTACGTGTCCGATTTCGCGGAAAAATAAATTAAGCCACTAAATTAAGAAACTAAATTAAAATGACTTCGTATCTGCAGTAAATTAAAAATCTAAATTTTTTATTTGACATTTCGTAGAAATTAACTATTATACATGAAATTGCGGTACATTATATTTATATAGGATAAAAAAATATCGATATTTAAATTATTGAACAAGTCTAATTAGTATTTCGCCGCTGTCCTCTGCAGAAACTTTGTCATCATCGTACATTTTCGTAGGTTAGGTTTTAACATCTCTCATATTAAATGGGTGATTGGCGCAGGGGCAAAACTAAGAAATGGGGAAGTTTAGCATGGTAAAAATTCTGCATAACATACTATTTTCTTACAAATATAACACAAATGACTGCTGAAACTGAAATTAAAAAGATTGCTCTATTTATTTGTAATTAATATATTTTGGGTAAACTCTAAGTCAGTTATGCGCAAACTCAGACAGAACGGTGAAAGCGAACCACTTGAACGTAGGTCGAACAACACCTCAGTCTCAAGTGACTGGTAACCGCAACCGCGTACGTCAGTGTATAAGAGACAGACGTTGTACCAAGCCTCTACCGACGTCATCACAGCTTAAAATCGGATTTTCCGGAAAATCTGGGCATTTTTGAAAAAAATAAAACATGTTGCATCATTTTCCAAGTCATTTCCCATGGAATAAAAGAATAAAAAAAAATCGCTAAACTTCCCCATTATAAAATTAAACTAAAAATTGAAAATAGGTAGTTAACTTCTTAATTTAGTTACATTAGTTTAGTGTTTCGTTCTTCAGTTTAGTTGCAAACGTTGATTTTGTTAACAATTGCTTAGTTTTACACTTTAATTTTTTAATTTGTCTGCATAAGCCCAGTATAAATTCGTATAAAGTTAAAGCACACAATGTTCGTAGTAAAAGTAACAAAACGTGTATAGTTTCTGAAAGATTTTGTATAAGCTTTCAATTTTTATATTTTTATACAACTAACATTTTACTCGTACGTCTAAAATTGTAAAATGAGCAATTCTTCGTTAAAATGTAAATTAGGCCGGAATTATGCACTCACTATTATATAGAGATTGTCTAATTTTTAATATATTAGTATTTGCTCTATTTGGTGTAAATGTCAAGTTAGAAATAAGGAATCAAAATAATATGAAGTTTAAAGAATCACTGGACTAATCGAATAACAGGATTGTATCTAATAAAAATTATCAACAAACCTCTCATAAAATGTTGATTTCAACAGGTTAAATTATAGTGAACAATTAATATGATATGTTATCTACTTAAAACAATTGGGGTCATGTTAAGTTTGGAAGAAACCATTGTATTCTAAAACACTGCACAAATTTCATAAAATCACTAGTAACAAAGTTTATAAAAACAAACTGCAGTTTTTAACCAGTGATAAAACTGCAAAAAAGAAGGAACTAAAAGCGGTCTACTCTCGTCAGAGTTCTTTGAGTAACGCAGATTTTGCATTTTTTAGTTTTTCGAGTCTTCGTTGAAGATGAGTGTTTGCTGTTTCTAGTTCTTCTACTCTACCTTGGGATTCTCGAAACTGAAAGAAAATATATTTAATATTTATAGTTATTAAATCTGTAAAATATTAGATATTAATCATTAATTTACCTGAACAAATATTATTATATTGTTAAAAACAAACACTTAAACTAAGAAGCGGGAAATAACAGTATTGCACATGCGGGATGTTTAGTGGAGTGCCGTAAGACAAAAAAATGTAAAAACCTCGGAACCCGGTTCCACTAAATGGATTTTCGTGAAACCTTTTCTATTACATTGTTAAAAGTTTAAATAAAAAAGTTTACCTATCAAAATTTGCCGATCTCAATTACAACAATTTTTAACAACAATTAATTGAAGAATGAGAAAAATATGAATAATAAAAATTTTGTAGTAAAGATTTCTGTTTTATATACAATAAATTATATTTTTATAGTAACTTTAAAATGTATTTATAATATTTTAGCAAAAAAAAATTGCATAAAAAAATTATACTAAGGCGAGTTATTTAAAATCGTATATATATCGGACCGAAGATACAAAAAAGGTAAAATATACTGCATTAAAAAAAGACGATATTTTTAGAAAAAAAAATATTTCTTATAAATAAAATAAATAAATATATCATCACGGCATATTACCCATTTCTGGGTGTGCCACAATCTGCTTTATCGCAGACATCGGTAATGATGATGACATATTTGTACCGTGCGGGCGCTTACCAGGCGCCACCTCACGGGCACTCATTGCTGGCGTGGAGAGTGCACCACAGGGGTCACTTTTGTGCCATTTAAAATTCGAAATATTTGGCGTCGGTCATTGTATTATATAAAAATTGAAAAAAAATTTCAGTCAATTATCTACATTATCGTCGTCATCAACCTCATCAATTTGGATGATATGTGATGGATTAGTGCAACTGTTGCCATTGCATTCTAAGCAAAGTACATTGCAATTCAATTTACTTTTCATGCACTCACAAGATGCTCCACATTATTTCCGGTGTCAGTATTCCGCTTTCATATTTCCAACCCCATTCTTCTGGTAATATGTCCCTTCCGAGCCATGTTTGAATTTAAAGATATACTCTTTTGAAGTGTCCAAAAGCGGCGTCTGCAGTAGGTACCATAGATGGTAATTTAATTTTTATCGGTTGTTTTTACGAAAGAGTTGTACCTTAATGTATTTAGATCTTTTATTTTTTGGGGGGCAGCGTATAAAGCAAGCGTACATGTAACACCAGCGTTAAAAATGTCATAGGCGTCTTTACATTAATTTTCAAAAACTGTTGCAGTATTTTGTAAGCCCGAACGTTTCTCGAAATTTAAAAAAAAAAAACATTTTTTCCCCGTTGGAAATGCCGACGTCGTATCACACCCAGTAAAAGAATGTAAAAAAGGATATGCTGTTTACATTTTGCTGGTTTTTGAAAGTAAATTTCTCGATTTGCTGGTGAGAATGCAGTCAGTAAAACTAGAACATCCACATCCTCAGAAACTACAACAATATTTTCGGATTGTAAATTAATTGCTGTTTCAATTATTAATCTATCGGCATCAGCTTCCGCTTGACAAGAAAATATTTGATTTTCTGCAAGTGTGTTTCGTAGCATATCTATGGCATTCGCTAAAAAATTTTCTTGTCCTACTTTGAGTGGCATGTTTTAGTCAAATATGATGTCATTACATGCATTTCTTCTAGAGCGACGAGTTCTTTCGATCGATTTTGTGCTGTTTTTTTGGTAACCATCAAATTCTACATAAATGTTGTGTCCGTAATTGTTACATAAATATGTTATGAAGTGTTCACAAATAGTGCCGAAATTTTCATCCAATTGCCATTTGCAACGGTGTAGTAACATCCCTCCATCAATTAAGTAGAAAAAATTTTGTACATCGTTCACATTCACCTTCACTTCTGGGAATAGGTTATATAATGCAGATTTTTTTATTTTTCGCATTTCGCCATCTTCAAAAAGAGCCAGAGGATAAGGGGCTAATTCAAAATTCATACAGGTTTTTAGTTCTTCGTCTGATTTTTTTAAAACGCAAATATGTTGAAATGAAATTAGTGGGTCAATTAGAATGATATCATCATCCACTTTTATTTTGCTTGAGGAAGCCAATAACAGACTCAAGGACATGCATGTATTAGTTATCCTATGTAAAATCTAAATTTAATCGCAAAAAAATTAAATGTTTAACAGAAAATAAATGAAAACTCCAAAAAAATAATAATTATTTATTTTAATAATTAAAAAATTGAGATCGGCAAAAATAAATGGGTAAACATTTTAGTATTTAGTGTTAAAAACACTTTCCAAAAAGTTTTACAAAAATCCGTTCAGTGGATCCGGGTTCCGAGGTATAAACCTTACGGCACTCCACTAGTTATGATATTAAGCATAAACGAAGAAATACATGAGTATGTGACAGTAAATGTAGATAGTGGGATGATGTATACATTGTCCGGCAATTGTAGATTCGCTTCAAATTGTTTTCGCTTGAAATTCAACTAAATATAACAATAGCCTCACCTATCGCACAAAACTCATCCCGAGTTTTCCAAGAGCGACTTTTGTGCGTTAGATGAGATTATTAATTGTTTGGTTGAACTGCAAGAAAAATGTAGTTTCTACATTTACCGACATTGTGCACATTATCCCACTATCTACATTTAATGTAACACATACATAACATGACGGTAGTAAATCCATAGTTTTGTAATTATTTCATTATTGTTTTAAATCTTATCTAGCAATCGTACAAAACTTCTCGCGTCTGTGAAAGCAGTGAAATAAGAATCGTATCTCTTCAGTAAATAAGTTACACAAGTCTTCAAACAATTCAAATAAAACAATTAATAAAGCAATTATTCCGTGATTAAAGCAGATTTTCTTTTTATAACAAATGCCGAGTTTTGCAAAAACGCACACAATTATAAGAGGTATTTATATAAGTACATTTTCTGCTCTACTTTACTATTGAGTTTAAAGGTGCATTTGTTTAAGTCTCTCGCACTGATGTTTAAGGGCTTGTTGGGACGCCTCTATAAGAACAATTCGCTGATGTGACCAGTCAACCTAAAGTTCATGCTAATCTTAGATACCATTATTATAACGAAAATAATCCAACACTTTACATTGAACGCAAACTCAAAATAACATGTTTTAAAATAAAAAGAACTACGTTATGTGTACTACTAAAGGAAAAAATACATTTACTGGGTACGAAATACCTCTATTCGGTTTCGCATTCATCGCTGTCATCAAAAAATTCCTGTAAAATATCAATACAGATTCCAAAATAAACAACAGTATAAATGAAAAATGTTAATAAATGAAAGAACCAATCGAAAATGTATAGTGACAGATAGAAGAAGCTTTTTGCCATAACTACAAATACCATTCCATTATTAATCCTAGTCCTCTTACCTCTCTCTGCAGTTTTCGTTTTTCAACCTTTAGTTCGTCTTCGGCTTTTTCCGAAGCTTCTGCAGCTGATTTATAGCGAATAACTTGACTTTCTAACCTTGCCACCGTCGCCTGCAACGTTGCTATGTCTTGTTCTGACTTTTGAAGACGGAATTTATAATCTGCTAACTGTTTATTTGCTTCTCCTGAAAATAATACAAATATTAACTATATGATACAGGAAACATTTTTTTTTTATAACTTACTTTGAACATCTATAACATCTAAGCCGTCAGCTTCTAAACTAGGCCCATTTTGTAAGGAAACATTGTTTATAGAGCTAGTTCTACGTTTCCTTCTGCTTCTTTCTTCCTCTAATTCTAATCTAAGATGACTTAACTGATCCATTAGGTCCCGCTTTTCTTCGGCGAAGCGCTTTAACCGTACATCTACAGAAAAAAATCAAAAACTATGTAATAAGTTTATCCCTTCATATGGTAATTATAATATAAATCAGGGCAAGAAACCGAAATAAATAAGCGTTATTGATTAACCGAAATCGAGACATTTTAAAAATTGTTTTTGTCCAAATTGTTTTAATTTTTATTTAATTGGTTAGATTAACCTGTTAATATTATTCAGGAAATAAAAATACTCTTCTTTATATAAATTGTTTTTTCTACGCCCGTTAATAAAGTTTTCTCTCGTTCATTTTAGTGGAAAAATTAGTTATTCTGATTGTAGCTAAATAAAGTGAAAAGTGCACTTTTTAATTTGTTTCGGTTATTAGTTTACTGGTTTTTTAGTAAACAAAAGTAGCAATTTTGGGTAAAAATCACGTTTTTTGACTTAAAGTACCAGTTATCCGGTTTAAATTTAAAAAAGAAATATTAAATTTGTGTAATAAGTACAGAAAAATATTCGTATTAGGCGTGAAATTTTTAGCTAAACCATGATTAAAAACACGCCTTGTTCAGAAAAATATATGCTTTGCTACGTGTTGTAAACAAGATTTTTCTACAATAGTTACTATAAAATATGAATATTTACAATAAAAAAAGCTATTTGTCAACAAAAAAAAAAAAAAAAAAAAAATGATACGTCTACTTTTCCATATTGAGCGCGAAATAGTTATTTATGTACCTAGGACAAAAAATTGCATATTACAGCAGAGCTTAAGTTTGCTTTCCGAGGCGAAGCCGAGGTAAAGCAAACAAGCGAGGCTATAAAATGCATTTTTTGCCGAGGTACATATTACATTTTTCTGTCTACCTTACTTTACGTAATAGATCTAGAAATTAATACACGTTTTTTTAAATTCGTAAAATCTTATTATTTATTATATGAATAATGATAGGATAATATATATATCATCTGCCATTTTCACAAAATTTTAATTCTTAGCTCTGTTTTAGTTTGAAGGAAGACACACTACACTCACAGGCACATCGACACTATTTGACAGGTGAAAATAAACAAAACCAACAAAATAACCTCGAAAACAACTCTATCCAGCGGCATCTTAGATTAACAATTAGTCATATCAAAATTAATAATTTTTAGTATAGTTAATTTCATTTTTAATTGCGCTCATATTTAAATTAAATTTATCATTAAAATAATATTTTTATTTGCTCGTTTGATATTTGTTATTTACAATTCCGGTAGTACACACAATTACAATAATCATAAAATCGTAGTAGGCGTAGCGTACGAAAAAGGTTTGCGGACGAAAAGTGATAACGTTCAGAAAAGTGTCATTTTTCGTCCGAAAATAAGTACGTAAAATTTCACTTTTCGTATAGGTAGACAGAAAAAATAATTATTTTTCCAAACGGTAGTACAAAAAATGGCCAGTACTATGAACGCTTTGTTATAATTAAGAGCGCTACTAAGCGCTTTTACTTAATATTATGAACAGGTTAAACGTCACTTTTAACAAAATACACGGACCAATGAAAAATAAATGATTTATGCTTTGTAGAATATAAATTTCAAAAGAGTTATATATTTATAATCTTAGTTTGGTTTTAACGATAGTGTTAAATATAATTACTTTTCACACTTTTCTCTAAGAAATGCCAATTTTAAATCGTAAAGCAACCATAAAAAACCTTATTTTCAACAACGTTCGTACAAAAAAGGTATTAATAGAAACAGGAAGTAAATTGTAAATAACTTACCTAAACTTCCTTCCCCAGCATTTTCCAACAACTCTGCGTTTTCTATACTAACTAAAGCTTTCTTTGGGGTACGCGGCGTGTTATTTTCTCCATCATTTTCATCTTCATCTGTCACTGCTTCTCCAACTATCACTAATCCTTTTTCCGCTATAAGTCGATCTCTTTCATCTAATTCCAATTTAACTGCAGCTAGGTCTTCTTTTAACCTGACTGACACCCGTTTGAGTTGATCGTGTTCCCGAGTCGTTTCCCTGTGCTCTCGTTTTAGTTGGGAATATTCTTCATCTAGCTCTTCTATTCGATCCTTTAGGAGTTCTAATTGGTAAGTCTGTGCTGCTTTATCGTTATCTAATTGAGCATTGGCTATCATTGCTTTTCGGAATTTGTCTTCCAGCTCTTTGAGCTCATGCTGAAATAAGAGAAGTTAAATTGTTAGTTATGGTTTTGTTCTTTTTAGAATATCTTATAAACAAGTTATTACTACCAAGAACATGAAACTGTTGCACATATGTAAGAAAATGAAATAGAAGAAAACTAAGAAAAGATACGCAAAAAATGAATTATTTAACATATACTTATTAGATATTTAAGATGATATATTATTTGTACCAATTATTCATTTGATGTTTGAAATGCAATCTGTTCTATTATTTTTATGTTTGGAACTAAACTCATTCGCATTTTATTGCGCCAAATTAATACTTCTATTCAATCAAATATTACTTATGACTAATTTTTCATTAAACATTTTTTATATACCTACATTATTTACGTCCTTAGGTACTTCTAGAAAAACTAATAGAATTTAATCTTTAGCTATACTGTTTGTTAGATTTTTTTACTTGAATAATATTATAGTTTGTTAGTTTAACAGCCTCTGCAATGTATCGCAACGATAATTTTATTACTACGATAGGTATGGAATTTCTTGCATATTAAGCGAATGTGGTAATAATTGAGTCATTAATGTCTACCAGTATCTATAAATGGACTCACACATACAGTATATGTAGCTAAAGTTATATAAATAGACGTACAATACAAACTACCACCCGTAAATTTCAAATAATGTTTTCAAACAGGGAAATAATATTAAAATATAAGGTGGATGTTTATATTTGTAAGACAAAAATAAATCTAAAGTATTTAAGCTTGAGCACAGTACATAGTATTTGGTCTTGAGATTACAGTCAAGATCCAAGACGGCATAGTTTGGTTTACATTGACTATCTTTTGTATTTTCTGAATCGCACCGCCTAATAAAAAATTGTTAAAAATGGTATATAAAATTTAATATGTATTTATGTCTACAATGTAATCCATAGCACTAATGAATATTAAGAAACGTGTACTATCAATGCATCTACTTTTTATTTCATTCGTACTGGAAAAGAGTTACTCGCAAAAGAGACGACCTGAACAAGTTAGTTATTAGTTGTCTTTGATGTCAACTGAGAATGGTGTATGGTGTAGCTAATATACTGAAATGCATTTGGGGGATTTTTTAAATATTAAAATCTACTCGTATTGTTAAAATTCAGTGTTGTATAAAAAACTTGAAAACACGTATTTCAAATACAAAACACTAAATGTAAGTATTGCAAATGTTTAATAAAATAAAATTATTTTTTTAATATTTGAAATATACTAATATTGCAAATACTTAAATACTTTTACTTTAAATTATTTAAAATTTGATAAGATGTTACTGGATATATTGTAAAAATGTTTTTATACTAGCGTTGTATAACAATAACTTTGAAATACTTTTAAGCACTAGTGCTTAAATTATCAGCAGTAGTGCTTTAAAATGACAGTTTAATGCATAAAAGTGACAGTTTAATGCGTAAAATGTTACTTTTAAGCACTAGTGCGTAAAATGTTACTTTTAAGCACTTGTGCTATTATATTATAGCAACGAATAGATGAACCTGACGTCTACCTACTTTTTAATTTTGAAAAATTCAAAATGTTGATGTTTGAGAATAAATGATCTGTTTTAAAACGCTATTATAAAAAATCTTGTATGTAATACATTGTGAATGAGTGTTTAAGGCACTTGACATGCTGTACCACTAGCTTACTCTCGTACATATAAATTTCACGTCGCGTGCCTAAAACACTATCATTTCGCAACTTATTACATAAATAGCTATTTTCGCATTCAACGGATTTTTATTTATATTACAAAGAAACTCCTACATTAACAAGAGCAACTGTTTATTTTAAGAAATATTAGAGAATTATTATGACTTGTTATATTACTAACGTGTGTGGTCTACACACGACGGAGGGTTTGTATTGGAAATACATAAATGTATTAAAATATAAAATACTTATGAAAAGCATTTAACTAAAAATACAAGATACTTTTATTTTTAAATATTTCAAGTAATTACTTAAAGTATTTAATTTATTTCAAATACTATACAACAACAACACTGTTGAAATTTGAAATCATGTGGTAAAACAGCAATAATGCCCATATGTGTTTATGTAGTTGTGTTCACACTCATCAATATGAAATAAGTTCGAAAACTATTTAAGGGTATTTTGAGAACCACTGGTTTAAAAAAATTCTTGTTTCGCTCATTTAAGTAGTTTTATAAAATAGAAATTGTTTGCTAATTTAACCAACCTCGTAGCTATTATAATTCTCGAGATAGCAATAGTGTACCATTTAAAATGAACACCCTGCATTTTGGAAAAAGAAAATAGGGGCGCTTTATTTTTGATGTTTGTTCTGTGTCCTACTACCACAAATAATTCTGAAAAATGAATTGTGATTTTAGATACCTAATGAAGATATGGAATTAAAAATTTGGGGCGAATGTGTTTTACAATAGTTTTTAAAATAGTTTTTGTGGTGTAAGATCCTCACCCGGACATCTCGCAGACTGCCCCCATCTTCGAGCGAGTCCTCCGAGCTCCGGCGGCTGGAGAGGTAGGAGTTGGTGAGTCCCGTGTTGGCGGATCGATGTGGTGTGGTGGATGCGGAGCGCCCACCGCGAGCTAGCGGCTCCGCCAGCATGTCGTACGCGCGATCTGCATTCTCTTCTTGCTCGCGCTGTTGTCGCTCCAGCTCTCGCATGCGAATCTCTCGGGCCTCAGCACGGGCTTGTCTCCGGGCTGCCAGCCGGGCTTCTGCCTACAAGGAAATGATAGGTTAGAATACGCCACTAGTGAATAGCAGGAGAACGGTAAGGAAATTTTATCAACACATATAAGTTTGTTTCACAGCTAAAAAGTACAGGATTGAACAAAACTACAAAAATAACGAAAACAGTTTGTATAACTCGGTTTCAAATTTGACTTACACAGAGTTCAATCTATTGAGTAAGAGAGCCATGTATCGAACTTTCCACTATAGTAATTACAGTATTGGGTACCAATGAAAAGAATATATGTAATAAAGAAATTTGAGATAGCGTATCTTATCCATTCATTATAAAAATGTATTTAAAGAAGAGTATTACACTTATTAGGAAAGAATATTCAGATTCATACTAACAGGGCTGTTCACAACGTGAAACTAAATCCTGGATATGTCAGGCCCTACGAGGATATGATAACGGACAAATAAAATACAACCGGCCTTGCAACTTGACGAGGCGGCGACACTATACTCTGTGTTTTTTAAAGTAAATGTACAGTGTTTTGGCGATGTGAATTGCTTAAGGATTATTTTAGAGAAAAATTCTTCAAATAAAAGTTCCGTACAATTATTTTTTCTATATAACTGTTATTTGAATTTTTTCTCTAAAATAACCCATTAACAATTGATAGCGGCAAAACACTGAACACTTACTCCTCCTAGTTAAAAAACAGAGTATAGTTGTTAATAATAATCGTAAACCTAAAATATACAAAATTGTTTAACATCCAGTAGACTCCCCTATTTTTCAAGAGAAAATCTATGTTGGGTAACTTTTTTAACACTTATTAGGGAAAAAATATTTTTATATATCTCAAACGGTAAAAAATATAATTTCCATTTTTGTTAGATAAATACATGCAATATTGAATAAATTAAAAGAACTTGATGTCCATATAGAATATGCCTTAAGGAAATTTCGCCATAAAAACAAATTTTAAGATGACTCGGAATGAAAATAGAACCAAATTAACCATCTGCCAACCGGTTACTACCTACTTTTTAAACCTGTATAAGGTGTGGCAATAGTGCATTTATATTTAAATTATTTGAAACAGAAATATGGGGCAAATATAATTCTCTTTAACATGACGTTATACGAAGCAGTACAATAAAATAGGAAATAGGTAGTACGTGCTTTGAACTCGTAAATTTACTAAAAGTTTATATATAATATTTCGTAACATTTTAGTTTTACGAGCTTCTTAAAATGAAATTACTGCATTTAATATACAAGTTTATGTAGTTTCGATATTTTATTCGCAATCTGGCTTTATTATAAGGAAATATAAATATAAAAGTGGATGTAAATTTAAATAGAAGAGATCTGCTTAAAATTAAAATGGGCTTTTGTGAAGCGTCCAACTTTTAATATAATTACTCACAAGCATGGTACCATAAAGAGATTACGTTGATTAAAATCTGCAAAATTAATAAGTACAGCAAACAGCAAGGGCGCGTAAAGGAAATTAATTTTAGATCCATAAATCCTGTATTCTACGGTCCCACGTCTCTTATAATATGAATTTCTAACCTGTAGATTTAACGGTTATAGTGTTCCGTGACTTGTTTTTCAATTGCAGTAATTATTAATTACTCCATAATAATAGTAATTAAAACCGTTAACGTTTCAAACTATGGGAGCATGAAAATAAAAAAAAAATGCATACTTGATCTGTACACTTATCCAAAAAATTGGTAATGCATTCATTGTTTTCTTCATTGTCTTCTGGTTCTATTTCACTGATCGTGCGTCTACGTTTGGATAACCTCTCTGAATTGGTTTCCGCACTTTCATCAGAATCACAGTCCTGATGCCCGCTATCGTCAAGGCTCTCAATAGTTTTGAAATCTTCAGTTTCATCCTGTGTTACGCCCTCGATTTGCAAGGATTCGATGTGAGATTCTGGACTTTTGGACTTGCTTTGATCACTTGTTGTGCCACCCATATTGTCTGCATTCATCACTAAATAGTGGCGAAATTTTTACGCGCGGTTTTAAAGTTCTTTCTAGACTGAACTTGTAGAAGGTGTATGCAGTATGGCGACATGTGATATCTTATCAGTTGAATATATCTTTATATAGATTATAATAACAGGCTATTAACAAATGCCGATATTTGTTTCTTTTATATATTTGCACATTTGTATTTATTATTGTTTTAAATTATACATTTCAATTGTTAATTAATATTTACGATAATTTTATTAAAAGAATAAACCTCGAAATAAACTTATTTCAAAACATTTTTAATTTGTAAAATAAATTACAAATTGAGTAATAAAACTTTTATGGTATTAGTTTACACATAGGATATTTTATTTTTTTACAAGAATATAAACATTTATCTCTAAATTTCTTGGAAATATACAATTGTAAATTAAATATTTGATATATAATATTATAAATAAAAACTCGAACGTTATCGCACTTATTTTAAACAAATATAAGGATTAAATCTCGAATTAAATAGATTTAAAACTTCTGACATGGTTAAATCATTTATGTATTTACACGCACAAAATAAATAACCAAATTAAAATATATTTTACACTTTTCAAGTTTACAGTTTTATTTAAATTATAAGTTCAAACATTATTTACAATTTAAATTATAGCTTAGAATTCCTGAAACTTCACTTATTTAACTGTTCACTGCACATAAACCTATATTTTTTCGACACCAACAGTCCTTCAAGCATCAACAACGGCGTCTAACTAACAAATGTGTGCGATACACGTTACGCTTGCCGAATATGAATACGAACTGATATCACGGCATTTCTGAATAATAAGTATAGGATTACGTCCGAGTAGAATCCACAGCCCATGAAAACTGTACCACACTCAAGGAGAGAACTAGTAACTAGTTTCTTAATTGCGAGTAGGAAAAAGTGGTAGAAGTAGAAGCTTGCTAGATGGTACGATAAGTCAATTTAGTGATTTGTTTATTTGTTTAGAAATAATTCATTAAGTTTAAAGTAATTAGAGTAAGATCTGGAGGATGTAGAAGAAAGCGGAATATTTTAGTTCTTATAAGTGTTGGGCGTGAGATCATGATTACCTGTAGTAAAAACTACTTATTTCATTTATTTTACAAAAGTTGGTAGATTTTTTTTCTCTTCTAAAAAACTTGATTCTGAAATTTGATATGAATTAGTTGGTGATAGCTGTATTTTCATTTTAATGTTACAAATTAGCATGTCGTCTCTACAAGAAATCTATTTATTATTCGTATACAACAGTATTTTGTTGGTTAACTATAATTAAATTTAAATATAAAAAGTATAAATCACCAAAGCATTTTGTTATTTTAAAATAGGCCCCAATGTCAGTAATAGTTATTTACGAAATAAGTTTCGTAATATGAAGTTACGAAATGAATTTCAAATAACGCTTTATTTAGTAATAGTAATTAAATTTGAACTTTTTTTAATTATCTGAAGTTGAATTTTAGTAATCGTGTGGTAATAGAATTTATTCTGGTACTTTAAATTTATAAAATTGACATAATCAGATCATTTGTGAAGTACAACATCGAAGAAAACAAGGCTTTCCGAAATATATCGTTGCAGATTTGAATTTATTTTTCGGAATCTGTAAGATAGGGCCGGTATTATAAACGTCCAGTTATTGGCTCTATTCTGAACAAAATCACAACGAAAGTTGTCACTCTTATGTATAATTTTATATTATACTTGCCGTCAAATAAATATGGTCTGGAGATTTCTACACAGGTATCAATTCCATTGGTAAGTTATGAATAAGCGGCAATACCGCAGGGCAAGGGACAGGGTGGGGCGAAGGGAAAAAGTTGAGCATCAGTTCACATTTATTTGACGGCGTATAATCAACGAAAAAGATGCGTTTTTGTCAGATTTTAAAGATCTTGCCGAGAAATAAATATGGAGTGATGCTCATTTTTTCCCTTATCCCCACCCTGTCCCTTGCCCTGCGGAGTTAGTGTAGAAATCTCCAGTCCATACATGAAGGCAAGTAAACATTATTGTTTATTAATGTCATGGATACCAGGTACATTATGTAGTGTATAATAAGCCTCATTCACAGCTCCGAAAATAAAAATATACATAAAAATAACGATATGAACAATAGATTCTTATGAGTGTTCCCAACTCTCGAAAATGAAATTAAATATTTTACACAAAAATAAACACATACATAATAACTATCAATTTACGCTCTGGCAAAAGGATTTCAAATTAAATACAATTTTAAAAAGCTTTCTTAAAACGAAGGTTCGCATATATGATTGTATACAGTGCGTTAAAAGGTATGAAGTTGTTATTATTGCTTGTTAATTATGAATATATTAAATGACAGTTGATGGTTATTTAAGTTTTATTTTCGAAGCCGTGAACACCAAACATAAAGTCTTATTTATAATTTTATTTATATTTCTTATTTTCGTAGCTGTGAATGAGCCTATACTCGCACGGGCAATGTGAGTTGTTGCTATAGTAATGTTGTCAACAAATTGATATTGACACTGGAATATAGAAAAAAAAAGCATTCATAGCCTACCTACTTTGCAAATTTTATTAAAATTATCGGATCTGTGATACGTAATATTAAAAAAATGTAGTAAGACATAAAATATTTTACATATACACCACTGGTATTTCTTGATATTTATAGCCCTCGGGCGATTTATAAACCTCGGGCCAGAAGCCCTCGGCCTAATAAACTATTGCCCTTGGCGAACATAAAACGGTTAATTAAATTGTTTTCTTATTGAGTAAGAACTCATGTACATATAAAATGACGAAATTTATTGTAATGTATATTGTTGAATACTTCTAATGTTTTAATTACTAAAAAACTACCATACAAAGAAGATTTAAAATTCCGAGCATTTGTTGAAGTTGTCTTATTCTCATTAATTTCGTCTAAAATTTCCTGGTTGCACATTTTTTCTATGGAAATAGTAATACTACGTAGTACTCTATTTACCATGAATGTAACAATATGTGTTTAAAATAAAATTGCACATATAAAAAGATAAAATATTTTCTTAATAACTACTTGCTTTCAAGATACTGCAATTTTAAAGGCTTGTGTATTTACAAATGTATGTAAACAAAAAGTTTTTAACAGTGACGTCATGCCATTAAAAATATTTGTCATACGTTAAGAATTTTTTCCATTAACATTTTTATTTGTTTAAATATTTTTATGGCTAAAACTCTATAAAAATTAATTATTTATGATATTATGATTTAGAAGAAAAGTGTATGTGCGACACGTGTTAAAATATATTCATTTTTTGAACTGATTGTAATTTTCCTGCGTTGGAGAAGGTGATGTCAGCAGAAAAAATAGAAATTGCAGAAAAAATGCCACTTATGTCATAGCAACTGTTTTCGCAAGTTTGTGATATGAATTTTTTGCACATTTAACAACTTTGTGTTTCATACTTCGATATAAAAATTGTACGTTGGCATTACTATAGTTGGACAGAAAATTTCCATTTTCGTGAATACTGCCAACCTTTGGTGTAAAGTTTTGTTATTTTATCTATAGGAATTTACTTTTAAGGACACGGAATGTCGTTTTATTATCTTATTTACGTGTTCAGGTAAGTATAAGACCTTTATCAGACAATTTATGGATTATGAATCATAGTAATATTTTAACAATATACCAATTTAAAACTAAATAATCATACCATGTTACTATTACTCAGCAAAATTGATTTATTAATTACTCAATAATAAAAAGTTTAATTTTACAGTAGCTATAAAAATGAAATAAATATTGCGTAGAACGATCAAATTTAAATAGGAACTTTTATTACTGTGCGCTTTGTTTTTATTAAGAGTGTTAATTTATTATGAAACATTTTAAAAAATATGAGGAATTTCATATTTTTATCTCACGAGTATTGTCACATTAAAAATGTTAGAATGTACATTATTTTTAAGAGTAAATTTGGGATTAATTTTAATAATAAATATATAAATAAATAGGTAATGAATAATTCGTTATTTAATGTTAAGTAAGTGATACTTGCATCAATTTAAAATAATTTATTTCTGAAATACATACATACATGGGGTCCCGTGGCCGCGTGGCTGAGTGTCTGGTCGCGAACCTGGGGGAACCGGGTTCGATCCCGACTGACGCCAAATATTTACAATTTTAAATGGCACAAAAGTGACCCCTGTGGTGCACTCTCCACGCCAACTATGAGTGCCCGTGAGGTGACGCCTGGTAAGCGCCCACACGGTAAAATATATCGTTATCATTACCGATGTCTACATGTGTTGTAGATACTGGCACACCCAGAAATGGGTAATATGCCGTGATGATATATTTATTTATTTATTTATTTTAAATACATACGACAGTATTACATTAGAAAATACAGAATACAGAAATTATTTAATTTGTAGCTGTAACTTGTTAAAATGTATAGAAAGTACTGAAGCTAATTAATCATTAGAAGTGATTTATTAACTGAATCTCGTACTTTAATCAATTAAATGAAAATATATTTGAAATTTTATCAATACTGACAAATTATGTGATAATGAAAAAGTATTTCCTCAACTACATTGTAGTTAGAAATTTATTATATTTAATATAAAGATGTCGGAAATATTTATATTCTTTTGTAAATAATTAAGTGAAGAAAGTACCGTTTTACTTTAATGGTTGAATCCATTAAAATAATTTTTCAGACGTAGTACCTACGATATTTTATCTTCCGTCAATATACGTATTAATAAATATTAAATTTTAATTTCGTTTCCATTTTATTTTGTTGATTGCTCGCTGTAGTCAAGCGCGGTTTACACAAACACAATTCAAATATTGTTAATTATGAATTCATTCTTTGTAAGTGATGTGCGTTATTTGTTGTTGTATTGTCATTTATTAAGTTTTACCTGGCTATTTCCCTGTATTTATTCTCTTACGGTTTTGTGTTATTGGCGCTTCTTTTTAAAACATCGAAAACGTTTTCATGTAAAACAGATTCCTAAACTACGCCCCTATTAACTTCAAAATTATTTCGTTATTTCAAACAGAGTATACCAATTTTGAATTTATAAAAATTGAAAAAGAAATGTAAACATCAGCTGGATGGATCATTTTATACAGCCGCCATTCATATTCCGGTTACATACTATCATGTACAAAATTTATGAGAAAAGCCATTAGGGAAATCTACGATACAACTAACTTTGTAAACCTTCTAGATATTGTGTTAAAAACCTTCATAGTTTTGTAAAAAAAATCATCATCTGCCCAAAAATACTAAAAAAACAAACTGAGAATTCAAAAAAATGTTACCTACTAAGAAATATTGAGCTCTCGACGAGTTCAGTCAATGTCACTTACTTTTTACTTCACCAGTATATGTCTCGAAATTAGGAATATTTTTTTCCAAAAAATAAATTGCGATTTCGAAAAAAAGTTATTAAGAAATATAATTGCTCTTGGCGAGTTCTATCACTGGTTAAATTTAAAGTATGTACTTATTTCTGTTACAGCTGTATATCTATTAGGAGTATTTTTTACATAATTGTGAATTGTAGTAATGTATTTTAGTTCTTTTACTTGAATTCCATTTTTATAGAATATCCTATTGAAAACAGAAAAAAATTCTACAATCGTGTGAGAAATACGTTTTTTGATCTGTTGTCATTGAAATAGTTATTTTTGCAACAAGTCCAGGAAATTAGTGATTCTGAAACGCAGTGGCGGCTGGTGATATCTTTGTATGGTAGGGCACAAAAATTTAAAAAAGTAAAAAGAGTATATTAAATTATTTAATCTTTAAGATACAGAAGCCATCTTCGTAATTAAATGAGTACTAGACGATTACAATTCAACAATAACACATTACCTCGGAAATTGCCGGACATACTCGGACATCTTCGTTTAAATTGGGCTGTGCCCGGAACAGGCTTAATGCAGTCATATGCAGCTTCGCGCGCTTCGCTGCTATTGGTCAAAATTAGAGTAAAAATAGTGGGAGACCGGGGCAGAAACATTTGTGCCCTAGCAGCATATCGGTACGTGCACACGTCAGTATATAGGCTATCTACCTGTCGGCGGTGTAGTAAGAATTGCATAATAATGAAAGTAAATAAATAATAATTAATGTATTTTTAAAATGTATATGTACTCGCTTATTTATTTTTTTCTTGTCTTTTTATTTGGTAGGGCTGCGCCCTTGTGCCCTATAGCACGAGCCGCCACTGCTGAAACGTATGCAAGTTTCTGAAACAAGTGCAGCGAGTTTTGGAATTTTTCTGCAATAATTCATAAGAATAAGAAAGAATACAAAATATTGTCATGACAATGGGGTCCTATACCATTTTTCTTTTATTTTTTTTTTCCTGTAAGAACAGGATAAAATAAGAACTTCAGTGCAAACGCGACTTAAAAATTTTACGTAATAAGCGAGATATAAATTTTTAAAGTTTAAGAATTTGTGCGTGACGTAGCGGGTACTAACAAGTGATCGACAAACAATGGGACAAACTGTTAGTTATACTGGAAACAATTTTTTTCATGTTTGCATAGCTGAAATGTTTTTATATAAAAACTTATACGTTATATTCACGAAGAAATTATTATTAAGTATAAATAACATAAATAATAAGCATTTAACAAGGGTTTCTTCCTAAAAAATTACAGAACATTGAAACAGCTTGACAATATTATTACACAAAGTATGACGACGGATGGCGCTAATGTTTGCCTGTTTTGCAGTTTCAATATTAATTTAATTAATATTATTATTAATTTAATTCATATTACAAATTGATTTAATTATAAATACATGATTATTATTAATATTACTAGATGTTATAATTAAACAAATGCATCAAACACAAACTTGTTAAATGTTTTCACTAATACTCATTAATTTATGTATATTTTCGTCTTCTTATTTAAGATAGTTAAAATATGACTATGGTATAGGACCCTATTGTATACAATTATGTCCTGCACTGTTGTAGAAAAAGCAGTTATTATTATGATCGCTTAAAAATACCATACACCACCGCCCAACTTGATACAGAGTTAATAAATTATTTGAGTAAACCTAATTTACTATTTTATTACTTATTTTTATTTTATATTAAATTATCAAGTATGATAGAAATATTGTGACTATTCTATTATTGTACTACAACTTATGATGATTGCAATGCAATCGAAATGTACATTTTGAAAATATAATATAATTTGTAAAGAAAGGTTTATTAATGTATTTAATTTGATACAGAGTGATCAAAAATACCTGTTTCAGTTGGCAATACTTGAAATTGTTAACACTGATCCAAATATTTATTTTGTGTTGTTATTTTTATTTCTTACATTACCCTTACCCATAAACTAATCTAAAGCATTTCAACCACTCAAAATCATGTTAGCTGTCAGGCGCCATTTCTGACATAACCTATTTGTATTTATTGTCAAAATGACAAGTCAAATAGTATTACCGCTTTCACCTGATGTTGTGTAATAAAAAGATCCCCAGAATTGTATTGCCAACTGCATCATTTCTATTTGATCACTCTGTATATAGCTTGGTCAAAAATTTAGAATATATATATATTTCGTATTTTTTTCTTATTTTTGGAAGATTGCAGAAAAAATATTGTTCGTAACACACCGAAAACACGATTCTGAAATTATCAATTTCTAAGACATTCAAGAACAGAGTCTCTTCTGTAGCATGCTATACCTATATTGCCTTGTTACGTTAGTAACGAACGTTGTTTTAAGTTTTTACCAATCTAGTACAGAAAATTAATTTTCGGGACAAGTTCCGGAAAGTATTACTTTATCATTCAAAAATTGTTCAGGAAATGAACTCAGTCAGGTGCAGATAAAATTATTAATAGTGAAAACGTAAATAAAAATAATACGCATAATACTTTACACATTTAGTGTAACTTAATAAGAAGCTCGTGCCAATTTTTTTTATGTAGGTACATAAAACTTTCAACTAACTTCAAACATAAGATTAAACTTTTTTCATTAATAAATTCGCTAGGTCCCACTTGTAAACTTTGTAATAATAAAAATTTGTACCTACTTTATACATTTTTAGGAAATGTTTGAGTCTAATTTTACTTCAGTTCAAGCTATTCTCGAAGTCTTCCATGAGAGAGAAGGATGATCTCGTCATGCTGCTAAAAATAGGGACCTGCAGCCTCAGACAAGATGCACCCAGTCATCAACTGCACGCAGAGAAGTAAATTGTATATTCTGGAATTTATATACATCCAAGAAATTTCATTCATAAAAGGGAGAAAGAAAATATGGTCAAACATTTTCAAGAATAGTTTTTGTAAATATCAGCAATATAAAAAGTGTTGATAACAAAATCTGCAATTATTTAAGGTTAATAACTTTTTTGATTATGCTATCTCTATACGTCACACAATTTCAGTTATAATTTGTAATATCGCAAAAAAAAAATATTATAGTAACAATGGAGCCATCTATTATTCTTTTTTTATTTATTTTTTATGAAACTTCATTTAAATTGAAAGCGATCTACAGTTCTAGAAAGTTTCAACTGTTCATTAAAACGCAATATATTTTTAAATATTCTATAACGCAGATGTTAATCTTTCTTGTCTCATTCTCAAGCAGTTGAATTCTCTAATATTTGAAGTAATATAAATTATCCATATGTGATTTCTTTTTTCAACTAGACCATTCTAGCCCTGATGAAGACTATTGTATAGTCGAAACGTCGGCATGAATAAATTTTATTAATTGACTGCAAGTCCGAAGAATTTTTACTTTCTGTAACCATCTCCATCCCAAACAGTCGAATTTTGGTTTTTAACTGAATATAAATTGAATTTTTCAACACCTATAAAAATATGTACTTATATTGAAAATAAGTTTTGTGTTCAATAATTGAAAATATGCATGAATAAGCAATTTAATAAAAAAAAAAAATTAAAATTACTAATATAGGATGTTAATTTATAGGCTATATGTAGGGGATGCAAAACAGACTAACTTTTACTAATAAAACCATATACCGAAACGCACAGTTTTCGAGCTACAGACTCTTAAAGAGTAATTATTATCTAAATTTTAGTTGGCAGTAACCTATCATTTCTGTTAATAGTTTATTTTAACTTTTAGGATTAAATTGCAGAAGGATTATGAATGAGCAATATTGTTCGCGATTACGCTATACATGGTACTAATGTACGGCCGAGTGTTTGGCAACGAACGAAATTCCAACAAACCTGGCGTTTTTGAACGAACGTACCAAAATATGTTCCGAAGGTGCAATGCTTGCATTCACTGAAGTTGTGGTCGTTATTTTGAGTAAATATAATATGTACCTAATAGAAAAATGAATATTATTTTTAAAAAAATCATTAAAAGAAGTTAAAATAAGCAAAGTGATAGGACAAAGACATCTAAAATTAAGGTACATAATTACTGTTTTAAGAGCCTGTCGCTCCAAAACTGCGTTTCCCGATATAAGTTTATTAGTAAAAGTTAGTTTACTTTGCATCCCTTACATGCCGTATAAATTTGTAACTCATTCTTTACCACTCTGTATTATGTAAAGTCCAAATGCCCACTGGCCACTTATCTCAGTCCACATACTTATACCTTTCATTTTCTTACAAACGTACGACGTTTCTAACTGAAGAGGCAGAAGGCTTGAACTTCAAAGTAATAAGAAGTAGGAATAAAGTTATAGTAGAAGTGTATCGTAGATATAGATGTGTGTTTGTTAATCCCCTTCATACAGTTTTTAGTTCTAGTGTTAATATAAATCACCAAGATTCTAATTTTTTACTGGATTTTCAATTTATATTAATCATTAGATATCTTCTTTTTTGTCAAATCTCAGTTGGTCCTCACCTCACTTCAGAAAAAGTCAATACATTGTTGTTCTTTTTGTCCTAAATGACATCCCCCTTGCCGATGCTGCATCACCCGCGATAAAAACTTAAAATAATTTGAGCCATTCAGCCATTATAAAGCCCGAATTACTCTTTCTATATGTGAAAAATCATTCTTTTCATCTTTTCATATACATACATCATACATCTCAGCTTGATTTATCTCCACTCCTTATCAACTAAGCTGAGCAAAAATATTCCAAAAAAGAATACAGCTATTATATCTATAGATTGTCGACTAGTGTGCCTATAGTAAATAGTGTGTCTAGTCCGCGTTGTGTCTACTTGCAAGGCCATGTTTTGTCCCTATATACTGATGCCGGGTGGGCTTCCCGTATCCAGAATTTCGTTTCACGTTGTGAACAGCTGTGTTAAAAGAAATTTAAATCTGAATTTGTTTTAGATAACATGTAAATTAAACTAATCAAATGTGCAAAGGAAATTTATAATAATATCCAATATACAGAGACAGCCTTTTTTTTAGATAATTGTTGTTATCTCAGTTATTTTGTAGAATTATGAATTATTTTTAATTAGGGTATACAAAAAAATTAAGTCGCATTATCAAAAGATAACGAAAAGATACGTCTGTACGGCCTGGTTGGTTATGGATAGTGAAATCTTTTCCGAAATTCTTGTTTTCAAGCATTTACAGAATAAATCCAATTTCCTTTTTTTATTTCGTTGACCACTGCGAAATATGACTTCACTATAATTGTTTTTTGTTTCTGTTCTGAGTAGAGATGCATTCGGGCCGATCCCCGCCGGGCTTTGAGGTTTGGATCGACTCGGCCCGAAAATAAAAATTACCGGCCCGACTCGAAGATCGACTCGACAAAAAAATTAGCTAGCCCGGCTCGAAAATCACTTTTATTTAAGTATAGGAGTAATAACAATAATAATAGCAACATCACAATATAATTATTATGCTTTAATTAATAACCTTGAATTTTTGAAGTAAAATAATATATTTTTATTCATTAATATGTGAAGTATGTTGTTATTAAATCATTTTGATGCTTTCTAACTTCATCCATTTTCATTAAAATATTAAGGAAACTGTGCATTTGATTGAACTATAAGATTTTTCGGGCCGGCCCGAAAAGCTCGAATTTTCGGGCCGGGCCAAAATCAAAAGTCCGACTCGCCTCGATTTTTGAAAATGATTAGCCCGATTCGGCCCGCTAAAAAATATCTTCGGCCCGGCTCGATGATCGACTCGTAATCGAGGCGGGCTTCGGGCCGGGCCGGGCTAAAGATCGAAATCGAGTGCATCTCTATTTCTGAGTAAACATTTTACTGTAAAACTGTTTCATTTGATTTATGACGTTTTGAGTGGTTTGAGTTTACTACTAAAAGTATACAGACATGCGTTTTGAATACCCATTAGTAGGTATGTATACATGTATAGTCGGAAAAATTGACTCTGTCGGGCCAAGCAATTAAACTATAATTATCGTTGGGTATCAACGGGCTATTATTTGCGCCGCTCTGTTGAAATGAAAGACATGCTTTGTATAGTAAAATAATCTTAGGGCTAGTTTATGATGAATTTAATTTATAAATTTACATTTAGAAATTTTGATTTAAAATTTACAATTTTCTTTCTGGTTTATGTTCGATTTTGAAATTCTGTATCTGACTAATCAGTGTCTATCACGTGACTTGTTACTGCTTGTCATTTGACGTTTCACCACTTATCAGATAAGATTTTAGGTTACAATGTTATTTTCATAGGCAGGAATGTGTTACACGCTAATGAACAAGATGATTTTTTTAATAATATCGGGAATGTTTTTACTTTTGTTGATTTGTGTAATAAAGAAATACAACTTAAAAAACGTAGATGGTTTATTAGGCCGTGGTTAGGTGAAATAACAAGAACATGAACTATTCCTCAAATGTACTCGTATGAGTGTGCATGTATTTAATTGAAATTACGCAAACGTTTTTATTTTTGTACAATTCATTTGCTTTGTCGTACAAATTGCAATGTTCACGAATACTGCTTATTAACAAAAACGAAATATCAATTTGTTTCTGTGAATCCATCTTTAAAATGTCAACAACTTATAAACAGAAAAGACAACTAACGGATGAAGCAAAGTTATACACATACGTTATACCTTACCGAAATTTACATTTGGAAATATAAAATATATAGTTATATTCCAAATCTAAATTTCAAATTTCTAAATTTGTAAATCTTTCATAAACCATCGTATACGTTTTAAGTGAGTTCATATTTTAAAATTTAAATTATAAATTGTATATTCGTAAATTAAATTCATCATAAACCAGCCATCCACTCTTCCTTTAACATAATGCTATTTTTATTTGTAATAATTTCTTATGAGAATGAAAACAGTAGTTCTAAAAATTATTTCAAACAAAAATAGCATTAATGTTAAAGGAATAGTAAAATTATTTTACTATACGGAATACTCAGAACAAGTAGAAGTACCAGGTGATGCATGTCTTCAATCCAAAAAAGCGGCGCAAATAATGGCCTATTTTATCCAATATTATAAAGCAAACAATAAGCGATATGCCGCTTGTTATAATTACGATATTTATAGTTTTATTGCTAGATCCGACAGTCCATTTTTCTGACTATATATCTTCAAATAATGCGACCGTGGAATTATACACTTTCTGCGCTAAGTGATATTTCGAACTCATTAAAAATACAAATATATAACTATACAAATCAATTAAAGAAATGAAACTAGTATAAGTACACGATAAGTATACATTATTTTATCAGTTCCATTATGCCATTACTATAGGTAAATAATTTGGATAATGAAGATAGGAGTAAATCATATTTTTAAGAGGTAATGGAAATGTGAGTTCCATTGACTCTTATAGTTAACACAGCATTACATTTTACATTATATTCTTATGGGTCTTATGTTCATATACTTTTAGGAAATATAAATAATAGTAATATTTTTACCCATAAAATATAAATTTACTAATTTTGCATACTTTTGTTACATAAACTTGATAAAATATTATACACAAGGCTTGCAAGTGCAATTATTGCATTTGTATAAACAAAACTCCACACGTTTCTAGTCTTCACTTTTACAACTTATGTACATTAACTTTTCGAATTTAATATATAAATAAAATAACTATTGTTCTTAAATATCACCGAGTATTCAACAATACCTACACTCTTCACTGTTTAACTAATAACTAGAATAAAATCCGGTGAAATTATTATCAAATATTGTAAATAAATTCAGTTGTTATTATAGTTAGAAGCTTGTGGTGTACCACAACCACAAATATTATTATAGATAAAAGTAGAAATTTATCTGCATCCTTTTTATAAAACAGCAGAAAAATAAAAATGTAAATCACACACGTCACTCAAGGATAAAAATATTACTACATCCTTTCTTCCTTCTGAGAAAGTGTGTCACATACATAATGATTCACCTGTTTAATTTGCATTATTCACTTAGTACATTACATACGTGTTCACACTACTAAATATTTTTATGATTTAATTATAAAGCGTGCTATTATACATATTATATTATGTATTAAAGCGCCACCTTTCACAAAATTGCTAATAAAACTTGTCTAACTCTCCAAACTGAACCATTCTAGGATATTCTGTAGATTTCCAAACTCATTTTGGGTCATATAAAAAACACCAAACTGCAAATTGCAACAGACTCCGTCCTTGAGGGAGATTTACTATAAATTTGGTTAAATATTATTTAATTATTCATATATGGACGTAGTTATGCAAAAAGGAACCATCCCACAAAGAAGCACAAATTGAGTTTGGATCAAATTTAGATTGTTAAATGTCCATTTTATGTTGTTGAAAATAGAACCAAGCCATAACTGTTACGAGTTAATAGAAAATCGTACTGAACCAAACCACAATCTTAAAATGAATATATATAGTTTTACAAAACAGAACCAGATAGCTTGGTTCTTTTTTGCAAATTTAAGAATTAATGTTATGAGGGATGGTTCCTTTTAGGATCCAGTGATACTCTGTGCAAGTAGATTGTTTTATCAGTATACATTCTGGTTTTAGAATAGTAAACGTGTTATTGTGGTTTTTTGAGTATTTTTATTGCTAATGTATTGTAAATGTAAATCTAAATCTCCGTTCTTGTTCTATAGGTATATGGTTAAAAAATTAAATGCGTTAATTTTGAGAAATTAATTCAAAAATATTCTGCATTGATTTATATCATGCACCCATCATTTATTCACCGCCTCCTAGTTTGAGTTCTGAACTTTTGAAATTTATTGATGTTCTGTTTGATGACTCCGATGCGTATCCAAATGATTATCAACCAGATGGTTTGAACGAATCTTCAACGGATTCTGATATCTAAACTAAATGATATACCTTATACAAATGATTGTCTTTCATTTTATAATGAACTGTTTACTGATACGGACGAAGTAGATGATATTGACGGATTTGGAGTTACAATCGATTTTTCTATAGAAGATGAATAATATGTTTCAATTACTTAGAGTTTGTAATAATTATACCATATACTGTACATTGTATTTCATTTGTGAATATTGTTGATATTTTTATAGAATAAAGATTATTTTTCAAATAAAGTATATGGAAATCAAATTTACTTTTGTTTTAGGGGTTATATTGTTTTTTGCAAAATGGAACCATGCCACATTTTATTTTTTTTTTCCAAAATTCACTGATGAAATTTTAAAATTCTTTATATAGACAGAAAGTCGTGATATTGAGACATTCGAACAACATAACTGTATAAACTGCAAAAATACGTGTAATTGTATAAATCAGTCTCAAGCTTTAAACTTAAAACGTAATTTACTGAAAACTCACTTGTTGTGGATTGGTTCCTATTTGCATAACTACGTCCATATGATGTTCTTTCATAAGTTCATAAAAGCTTATTTAAAATTTATTTAATCGTATACCTAATCATAATATAATAATTAATACCATCACGGTTTACTTCGCATTTCTATAAGTGTGCAAACTTGTTTTTATCTGCAGATTTCGGCAATGACAATATATGTATGAGTTAGGTTGACAGAACTATTGAGGAGTCACCTCACGGGAGTAGAGATGTAGCGAATATCCGGTTACTGGTCTAATCAGTACCGGAAAAGGAAAAATAAATTTATATAAATAAGTATAAAAGCAAAATACAAATAAATTATCTACTTCAAACAGATTTCTTTTCTTACAGGATCTAATTTAATAACAGTTGAAATGTCTGTCATTCAGCAAATTCGTGAATAATTATGTTACTCATTACTTCAAATGACAACAAAAGCGTGATCGCACGAACATAATGGGCCGGTTTCACATTTTTTAAGAACTGTATTTTTATTTTATATGAAAGCTTATAAAATATATTTCATAGTAATAAAAATAAGACTGACGGCAGAAATAGTCATGAAAAACAACCCCCCCCCCCTCTCCCCACTCCGGTGACGTCAAATTATATACAGCACGCATATAATATTAAACAAATTTCAATAATTAAATGTAAAATATCTCATTGATATTTCGAATTTTTTTCAAATTTGCAGCTAATTAAACAGCAATATTTTTTTTAAAATTTAGTACTTCGGAGGTATATAAAAATTCTTGCGACGGCCCTAGCCTTCAAAAGGTAAACAAGCACCAACAGAGCGCAAAACTTTTATTTAATATTTTTAATTAAATATCCGGCCGCTGATTATTCGGTACCGACCAAGTCACTATTCATTGCATCACCAGTGAAGAGTGCTATTTGAAAATTAGAATTTTATTATTATTATTTTGACGTCCTGTTCTAACCACATTCGATTATTTAACGCACTGTGCTATGCAACCCGCTTTCTTTACTTACACTCTTATGTGTATATATTCAAATAGATTGATGCATCGACACCTTCGATATTTGGAATCAAAAAGAGGTAAAAAAAGAGCAATAAAATTAGAAAATGTACTCAACTTATCGTAAATAACAACTTATAGCAGTTTTAAAATAAATAAAGTGATTGCTGTGTTCATTAAAAACATTTCATTTTGTTATTTTATTTATATACCATATGTGGATTAGAAAGGTTATTTAGAAAAAAACAATAAAATAAAATTATTCTTCAAGTTTCTAATACAATTTATTTTAAATTTTTAAAGACAATAATATAATATTATGTAAAATATATTAATATTCATACGTCCCCGCGATACACTTCGGATAGTTTGGTTGCCACGAATCATATTCCCGCAGAAAAAGAAGCAAAAAGATCTTGAGATTATTTACTCATCTTTATAATTGTGTGTCAGATTATACATTTTCGTCGCGTGAATGTAATTGAGACGAAGATAAATAAACTGCAGGTTCATAAAATAAGCTCCGAGAGTAAAATATTTCATCGCTCCCAGCAATGTCAAGATCAGCAGATCAAGGCGATGTTTAAATTGCAATTTCACACTCGATAGTTATATTTAACGGTTACGGTTTTTATTATCGGTTAACAGCTAGCATAAAGATGGATTCTTTTTAGATTTATTGCTTGTATATAGAACGGTTTATATAATAGGCTTTTTGATGTGAACAGAGGAATTTACAACATTATAAGAAAGTAATGTTATTAGTTTTATTACATTTAATTTTTTTGTAACTTACAAGTAAAATTCCAGGTCAGGAATTTATTATTACTTTCAAAATACATAGTGCAAAATTTTAGATCGTTTATTTTTTCTTTTTAAATAAAATTAATTTTTCCGATAGTTTACCTATCTTTTCCTGCCCACATCATTCGCGAAATTGAAGATAACAATAACACTTCTCGTATTGATTTTTTGGTCGTGCGGACAAAAGATTATTAATTGAAACATAGGCAATCTCGTTTACATCTGCTGGAATTTCCATATCGCTCTTTGAATCCTTCAGAGCTCGCGTAGATATAATCAAAATGGCTTGAAAATAAGTTTTGCCTGTAAAACAAATATATTAACATCGTACTGACAAGATCGAATGATTTTTTTGACGAGGCTTACCGAGTCAAAAATGTGACATTCTCATCAACGCATACCATTATTTTGTAAGAAAAATGCCCCGGTAGTATTTTTTCTACATGGGTCTCTCCGAATAAATATTGTAAAACGTATTAAGGACAAAAATTAATGTTTACAGTTTTAGGTCTTTCACTGTAGTTCTGTACGAAATGTATATTTCGTAGATAGATTTTAAAATTAGTCTTTTTATATTACCTTTTCAAAATAAATAGGCGAATTGCAAAATTAATATTTTGTTATTTTCGTGTGTAATTTTTTTAAACATACCTCCCGTAGTTCCGTAACCTAACCTGACGCACAAAACTCACGCCTTATAAAACTCGGGTCGTTTTGTGCATTGTTAGATTATGTTGGGATATTTGGAAATGTAGCACATGTCATTCTTATATATTTTTATTTTGTATTATCATACTGACAAAGAGGTATAATAACGAATTAAAAATAAATATGTCTAGCAACAAGCCATTTTCTGGCTGCAAATGTACTTTATGCACGGACGTATCATAATTTGATTATACACGTATTTCTTTGACATAAACCTCATTTTATAGCCTGCGGGCCTCATTATAGACCGCCGGGCTATAATGAAACGTCAAGCCAAATTATACCCTACAATATAAACAACAAATCGAAAATTTTTCTGTTCTTTAATGAATAATGAAAATTAATTTTTTGCCCTCCTGAAGTGTAATGGGAACTTTACAATTGTATACACAGCAAGTGTAACCTACATTTTACGCTTACTGTGTTGTAACTTGTCTAACTATGTGGTAAAATAATCAAAATACACTGGACGTTTATGGGCATTTAGAAAAGAAATCATCTTTACTATAATAAAGTTCATGTAAAAAAGTACTACCTACTTAAGTTATTTTTTTACTTTAACATTTCCTATATTTAAAATTAATTTATATAAACCAAACTCACGGTAGCGACATCTGTCATTATTGTAAAAATCCGCCGTTACCGACATAGTCACCGATCGATATACCTGTCAAATACGCGAGCATTGCTGAAATGTCAAATATCGACACCTACCTATTATTTATTACGAAGAAAACATGAGCAAATAAATATATTATTATCAGTCATAAGCAACGTCTATTATTACAAATAAATTTTCGCTAGAAGAAGTATTCTAATGAAGGTAAGTAAAATCAGATTTGGAAATTGACTTAACCCCAGTATTTTAAACTAACCTTTTTCAGAAGTACTACCTATTTCATTAAAACAAGTGATTTTCATTATCGTCGGCCAAAAAATTTGATACAATTCTTGTGCGTGAAGTATTTTACAGCGCTCCAGCTAATAAGGCATTCGCCTTAAGGGCTCGTGCCTTAAACAAAGCTGTCGCGCTGTAAAATACAACTTACACACACTCGAATGTAAATAACTATTGTGATATTTATATGGAAAGCACGGAGATACACAAAATATAACTCAAATGACATAACCAATAAACAAACAATAAACTGTCCGCTTTCATAGCAACACTAGATACTGGATGTATGAGGACAAATTCTTTTCGATACAATTTTTCTAACACTTATAATTTGAAAATTTTCGTCCGTGCATAAAGTTTTGTTATGTACCACGAGCGTAACTTGCTTTTATGGCCTTTGAAGTGTTTTTATCCCTCGGCTTACGCCTCGGGCTCAAAATCCCGCCGCAGGCCATAAAAGCCTCCTTACGCTCTTGATACATAAATAACTATTACAACTGTATGTCTAGAAAGCATACAAAGCGATTATTACGCTCAGTAGTCTACTTATTCAAAAATTATTTTCAGTCAAGTCACTTTCTTAACATGTAGTGTTGCCATGGAATTGAAACATTACAAACAAATATCATAACTTTGTACCCGTCAGAAAATATAAAATATAATTTGCATCAAAATAACACATACATACATATGTATGTAAAGGTACCTACTTAATTAAACATTTAAACTTTTCTTCGCGTGAATAATTTCCCATTTTCAATAATTTCTGAAACGGAACGTTTTTGATATAGGCATTTTTTAAGTCAATTTGCTCGTTTACAAAACGTGCAAAATAAAATTTAATTATTGAACTGAATGTAGAATATTAGTCCTTACAACATTTATTTGAAGCATTATTGTCTAAAATTAATAGGCAACTATTTTCCCATGTTAAACGCCAATGGCCCATTTTTCATGTTATACCCGGTATATGTTTAAGTTTACTTTTCTTTCATTGTTGTTGTTTGTTATTTTGGAATAAACCCAAAACACCTCATTTGCATTCAATTACAATACACTTTACTCCCAACAATTTTAAACATGCCATTATCCAATCTTCCAATTATCCCACAATACCTAACCTAATCCAACATTCTGTAGAACATAACCATCTGATGTTTTCGCGTATAACAATCACTTTACCACAATATTCTTCAATTATTTAACGTTAACCAATGATTAAACTTGACTTACAGCTGCTCGCAGGGCTGGTTTCAGGGCAGGAAAGAGCACATGTTGAGGCGGGCCACTCGACGGTAGACAATCCGACAGCGAAGGGTGTCGATGACGAAACCGACCCAACGGGGAGAAGATTATATAGGTGTCCGCCACCATGGTTTTGATTTTGGATTAAGTTAATGTTCTTAGTTTGACAGTTTTGTATGAAATTTTTTGGTTTATAAAATAGTTCAATATGACGAATGATACGATTGGATTACTTACTGGAAATGTGGTAAAAAAAATTGTCAATAAATTTCAACAAAATTTTAATATATAAATCAAATTCCTCCTTTTACTAATGAGGTGCGAGAGGCCACGTGACTTTGACAAGTGCTTGTGGGACCCAAACATGGTTGCCAAGAATACGGCTTGTGTACGTTATGTTGCCTTTGTTGTTAAAGCTAGTTATTATTAATGCATATCGTGTTGTTTTACTTTCTAACATATAAACTTAATTTTTGAAAAATGCAAGACGCTCAACATTCATCTGATGGTTTTCCTTAAATTTAACGCGCCTAGAAATCTTTATGTCATAGATAACAGCACAAGTCGCATAATTTTTCAAAAAAATAATTTAAAAATAAGTTCATGCCTTAGAAAGTAAAACAACATGATATTCATTAATAATAACTAACTGTACAATTTTATTTATTAATTTTACACTCAAATTTATTTGGCAACACAGGCAACGTACACAACCCGTATTCTTGGCAACCATGTTTGGGCCCCACAAGCACTTGTCAAAGTCACGTGGCCTCCCGCACCTCATATTTTGACAACATGTCTGGTAGCACAAGCCTTGTTTTACATAAAACGCTGTTTTAAAAAGTGTCATATTCAAATTTCAATATTTAATTTCACCCTTATATTTAAAGAACGATTTTTTTTTAAATATTTTTTTGAATACAAACTGTTCTGCGTTAAATATATTTTGATAAATTTGATATTTATTATTATTATTAAAAATAATAATAAATGAAATTTGACATTAAAACGGAGCTGTAGTTAATATAAAAAGGTTTGTTGTACCAGCCCATCATTGTTTTCAATGTAAATTATGTTTGAATTTTTTTGAGGTTATACGATGGTTATATCGTATGATTTGATTATTAAAGGTAAATGGAAATGTGTATAAAAATTTGTTGACGAAATTCATTTTATCAAAATTTCAGTTACTCCTAATAAATAATATTCGTCCCTTATTTTCATGTTTGGAAAATGTTTAATAAAAAATAATATTATCCCTATTGTCTAATTTACGGCTTAATATCTAATCTAACGAAATGATACAAATGCAATACGGTGCAATAGCAAATATTTTGTTTTAAAATTTATACAACTTTTCAATGTCATGCAAATAATGAGTATGTTTACTGATAAAATTCATAATGACAGTTTTATTAAATTAAAATATAAACAAATACTATCGTTAAATACTTCTTATCATGCAATTTAATTATCGAATTTAAAATACAAAACAATAAAATAACACAAAACGTTAAGCCAATATTACTAATACAATAAAAACTAATTTCCAATTTAATTTAGTTGTTTATTTATAACGTTTATTTTAACATAAACATACAATTATTTTAAAAAAATATATTAAATTCAATAAAATTGAAAAACAATATTATCCTATCCAATAAAATCCAATGGGCCGTTTTTGCCAGCCCTTATCAAATGTCATAAAATTTTCGGCGTGGTTGTAATGTAAAACCAAAGATGGAACTAATTTTATGAACAAAGGGTTTGTGCAGGACAAAGTACAAGTACTAAAATATGTTTACTCTTATGTAAAGGATCGTAAACGATTAGCACGTATTTAAACAAAATAGAATGGACAATAAAAAAAGAAGTTGCAGACATCGTTATTGTTTTAGAAATACTGACCTAAATTCAGGCGTAGTTGAAATGTAAAGTCAAAGATGGAACTAATTGTACGAACAAAGGATTGCGTAAAAGTAAACTAGTATAAGTAGTAATAGTTATTTACGTATAGAGGGCCGAAAAAAAGGTTTACGCCTGCGGAGGGCTTTTATTCGTCCAAGGGTGTAAACTTCTTTCGGCCTGAGGTATGTACAACGTTTTACGCACTACTGCAATCTAATGAAATGTTTTTAAGTTATTTTTTAAATACATACAAAGCTTGTTGCTATATAAAAATATTACGTGGCCAAGTTAAACATATTTTGTCATTATATTGTAAATAATTGGCTTTTTACAGTACGGCGGACGGTAAAACCGGCAAAAAGCCCAGCGGACGCCATGTTCAACTTTCCGCCCTGGTATCTAAGATGTAAACAAACAATTTTAATGCAGTTGTGCGTAAAATATTTCAACTCATATGTAGAATGATCATAACAATGTTTAGCATATATTTTCAACAATTTTAATAACAAAAAAAGTTGTAGCTATGGTTAAACAATTAGTTAAGTTAAATATCCTTAAAACATAAAAATGTTATTTAGATTTCTTCAAATTTAAATGTATCAATTTTGGCATAAGCGTGTAAGATACAATTATTTTTAGCTTTAGGAAGAAGTTCGAAGAAAAAGTTATACACAAATCGTGTATATGTTGATGAAACATTAATGAAATCATTTTAAATATTTTAATTCTAAAAGAAATAACATTATTTGAATGATAGTTTATTTTGTTTTATTTATCAAATAAATGATACTTATTAAACATAATACAAGCTTTTCAGAAAGTATTTTTAAACAATTTATCAACCACATTTACAGGATTTCCAGCCAGTGCAACCCAACCAAGCCCTGTTTATAGAAGGTCATCCAAACCAAAACCACAATGGCACAATCACAATCCCAATGACAATGAATGTGCACCACTGAACCGTTAGCCTTAGCGTTGAATAAATGCACAATGTATGTTCTTCATACACACAACACAACATAACACATAAGAGAAACACAGATATACTCTATAGACATAGACAGACAGCACTAGAACACAGCGAGTACCGAAATGGAATGCTGAATGCAGTATGGAGCAAGTATGTATTCTGGGCTCATGCGATATGAACGTCTTCAACACCCTCCCCAGAGGAAAAAGGAAGGAAGAGTAAGAGAGGAAGTCATTCAAGTCAAGGTTTATTCAAGTATAATTAGTGGGTGTTATTAACTAAATGTGTCTCACTGTCGTATTGTATGTATTTTCTCCATTTGTCACTCACGCTCTTAGGGTGGTTTCACGTTTTAAAAAATCGTAGTAATATAAAGATTGTGACATTTTATTAACCCGGGCGAACTCGAGCTATTAATATTTACTTGAAAACACGCAATAATGTGATTAACTAATCACATCGTTTATAGTCGATGACACAAAAGAAAATTGGTCTGAGGAATCTTAAGTGCTAGCAGGATTTCTGTAAAGCGGCAATACGGTTAATACTAATATTTTGCTTTGATTTGTTATACGTTATACATGAACCGCTCTAACCAAGAGTAGTAGATTGCACTGAAACGACGCCAATGGTTTATTAGATAACAACACGATTACGTAGAATACTCTCCCTTTCTTTTTCTATTTTTCCTCCATGATCAGAGATTGACCGGGTCTGAAACAAAGGCCTTGTCAGCCGACCCACTTCAATCAAAAATTGGTGAAAATTATACTGACATCTTCAGAACAATCCTCGAAAGACATTCCAGCCGAGCGCTAATCGCTTTGCACACGTGACACACATTATATTTTTGGTCCAATTTGCACAAAAATGACCTTTTGAGTGTCTGTTTTGCGTGCGCAAAGAGGTTCATTTCTTAACAGTGCGAACAGGCCGTGCGCAAAATATAAGAGCCATGAGTAAAATCGCACTTTGGCCACCCTGAAAGATTTTGCGCACGCTTGCCCAGGTATCGGATGTCACGTGCGCAAAACGATTAGCGCTCGGCTGAGTTGCAGCCCTCGCCGAGTGCAAAGTGCGATTTTACTTTGCGCACAGCCTGTTCGCACTGTTAAGAAATAAACCACTTTGCGCACGCAAAACAGGAACAACAAAGGTCATTTTTTGACCAAGTTGGACAAAAAGACTTTTTTGTATACAGCGCATATAAGTATAACTATGGCTATTTTCTTTGTTATTACTTTAGATTTTTATAATTCACATTACTAAGTTGGGAGCTATCACAAATACCACTTTTTAGAATAAAAAAAACCCTGAATTTTACTTCCGGTTTCGCCGGAAGCGATATCATTGCTGATTTTTTTTAAATACATTGCACTGAAGATGATCCTTGCAATGGAAAGCCAGCAACTGTTACCAGTTACCAGTGAAGAAAACATCAATTTGATTCACAATATAGGCATGGTAGTGGCAGATCGGCGAATCAAGGTTCCAGAAATGGCAGAGGGTATGGGCATCTCCTATGAACGGGTTCAAAATTTGAACAATAAGTTTAGGAATGACAAATTTCTATGGATTGGATCCCCCGACTTTTACCAGGTTTCCAACCGAACTTATTGTTACTATGTTATGAAGCTGCTCTATGTTTATGAAAAAATTTGTTACTACCGATGAGGCACGGATTCACCACTATCAGTCTGAATCAAAGAAACAGTCGAAACAGTGGAATTATATGGGGTTTGCCTGTTCACCACCTCCCAGAAAGAGTATGGTGGTGCCGTTCGATGGCTTTTGTTTTTTGGGCCGCGAAGGGAATATCGGTGGTGGATTACCTTTGTTACACATACTTCAAGAAGAAATAAAAATAAAGGGACTCGGAATTCTAATGAAAATCAACAGTTGCGATGACTCAAATTCATCGGTGCGGATTTGAATTGATACCTCGTCCTCCCTATTCACAGGATCTAGCTCATCTGACTTCCACTTATTTCCGAAACTCAAGTTGTAGCAGCCGTAACGAAGTATTTTGCAGATTAGGACGAAGTATTTTATAAGAGAGGGATCATGGCCAGCATCGATGGACCAAGACCAAGTGTAGAGACTTTAAAGCAGGCCACGAATTTTTCAATCAACCCTCATATATTTATTTATATGAATACTTTTTATTTAAATCATTTACTAAACCAATGTTTATAATTTTTGAGAAACATTTGCAATATATCTTATTTAACCTTTACATTTACTTAGATTAAGAATATGACATTCAAATTTCTAATCCCCATAGACAACAATTTATTTTAATTAATTAAAATGTCTACAAAAATTTTTCATACGAGTTACGAGATAGCGAATTATAAATTGGTGTTCCTCGCAAAGACAGATGGCGAAACATATGTATTAACAAATGTGCTGATATTTCTAAATCTAGCGTAAAATTATGTGTCACGATTATCAACCACATCAACATGAATAATTAGCATCCTTGAAACTAATTAACAATGTTGGCTAAGAAGTAAAAATAATCTTCAGATATAAATATGAATCATATCTGCATCTGTATCATGTAACATCAACAAACTGTCGTACTTTTACACAAACATTATTCACAAAAGCACAAAACAAATTTATTACATTTTCCTATTGTTATATATTCTATTTTTTCAAAGTGTATTGCTAATTTTTAATTAGTAGTACTAATTAGAAAATATTTTCCAAGATTATTATCAAGCAAAAAGGATTCAATTGCAATGAAACAAAATTATATGTAAAAGTACAAATTATAAATATTTATTTTTATTACATTTAAGAACAAATTTTTCTCTATTATTCATACTTATATTTATAAACCAAGAAACATTATAAGCATATTTCTGGCAACCAAAATATTTCGTAATTTATGCAAAAAATAGTTTTTGCTGTACAAATTCTAGAAAACAAAGTAAAATGAATACGTAATAAGCAAGTTCGCTACAATACCGAAATATTTGTCATAGAAAATATTTGAAATTAATTTCTCCTTTGGAATTCAAATATAAATAAATTAAATGCAATTAATTACCATATGTCGAAACATTATTATAAGGATAATTATGTGATTTAATTTAAAATATACAACTTACACGTATGAAATTTTAATAGTTCCTGTAACTAGAAAATACTTTCAATTTCAATTTGTATGTTAATTACAATATTTGTTAATTTATCTCTTGTCTTATTTACATTATTTATAAAAATTATCATATACGACAGAACATTTACTTAAAGAACGAAAATATTTGTACTATAATAATACATACTCAATAAATAAATTCAAATCATACTTTTTTGAAAAAAAGAATTTATTTCTGAAAAAAAGTTCTACATTTAAAGCAATATTTAAGCAAAATTAATTCTGCATGTTTTATAACGGCAAAAATTAGATATTATGGAAATATCGAAAATCACCCCAAAAATAGAGCTAGCCATGGAATTGAAACAAATAAATTAACAAATGTTTACCGGTTCATCTGTCAAGCACTGTCAAGTTAGGTTAGTTTATTTTTATCTGGAATTATTTATAGTTTCTGATCATGGGAACAATTATCTATTACTTTAAATAAATAATTATTCAATTCAACAGAAACTACCAATAATGTAATAATAATAATAAACTAACTTAGCTTAACCAGGGTTATCTTGAAAGATGATCGACTGTTTTCAAAATTGGAAAAATTGAAAATAATCAGACGCAGTCTTACATAATTATAATTAGACCTGAAGAAGACTGCTGTTCAGTCAAAACGTCAGCCAGGAAATAAACAATTTATGTAAGACTGTTTGTCCGATTATTTTCCATTTTTCCAATATTTTTGATTGACAAAAAGAAACACCAGCTAATGTACCATGGGGTCCACACTATATTAAGTGTTAAAAATAACTCTACTAATAATGTTTGGTGTATTTTTTACAGACATAACTGTATTCAGTATTCACTGAAAAGTAGTGTTAAGGAAGTGTTAGTAATAGTGACATATAATATGTGTTTTAGTGTAAACAGTACACATAAATTATTAATAATCCTTGGAGACGATCAATAAATATTGTTCAATAAATTATTGAACATGCTTTCGATGCACGTTGTAGTTCGTTATGTAATAATAATTCTTTTTTAGACGACCATTGTGATAAGTATGACATATCAACGTAGTATCCTAACACTGAAAGTTGAACTTATGACATTAGTGTTACGATATATTTCATATCGTAATAGGTGACACGGTTGCTAGGTTACTATGTCATTATTTTCTGGCTATATGTATACATTATTCATTTGTCAGCTGTCCGTACGTTTGAACCTAAATTTCAGTTTTGTAAAAAAAGTAAAATTTATTTATGCTCGTCTAAAAAATAATGTTCATAACTTGTATGAAATTCAAATATCTTAGCTCGTGTGTATTGACTTGCACTCCGCTACGCGTCGTGCGTCAATTTACACTCGCATGATATTTGGTATTTTTCATAACTTGTTACGAAAATAACTATTTTAGACGACCGTTGTAATAAGTATGACATCATCGTAGTATCCTAACACTGAAAGTTGAACTTATCACATTATTGTTACGATATATTTCATATCGTAATAGTTGACACGGTTGCTAGGTTACTATGTTATTATTTCTGGCTATATGTATACATTATTCATTTGTCAGCTGTCAGTACGTTGGAACCTAAATATCAGTTTTGAAAAAAAAGTTAAATTTATTTATGCTCGTCTAAAAAATAATGTTCATAACTTGTATGAAATTCAAATATCTTAGCTCGTGTGTATTGACTTGCTCTCCGCTACGCGTCGTGCGTCAATTTTTACACTCGCATGATATTTGGTATATTTCATAACTTGTTACGAAAATAACTATATTGTATTTCAACTTTTACAAGTTTATATGTATTTCATTTGTAACATTTCATTTCTACACGTTGCATTAATGAATATGAGACGATGAAAGACACGCACACAAACTTCCATACTTTCCCCGGGATTTGAACTCAGAACCGCTAGCACGTGAAGCTAGCAAGCAAAACTAAAATTATACGTCTTTATAATCTGGCCAATTACGATGATTGCTCTATTATGAGTAACCACATTTCCATTAATTAAATTAACTTCTGTAATGCTTTCTCCTCTTATCTTTGCATCTCTCGACGGTCGACGTCGTCACGCGTCTAGTCGCAAGGTAGGTGACCAGTCAGTGGTACCACCACGCACCACACGACATAATTCACGAAACCATTCTATCCTGAAGCTACATTTGTAGCAATTCGAATACAGTTCGCCTGCTGTCTGCGCCGCGACGACGGCAGTGTTTTGTTTTGTTTGTAAACTCAAGGCATGCTGTGATGAAAAAAAATCATTCCCGGGCTAAAGAAAACTTCCGACGCTTCCTGTAAACTGAGACAAAAAAATGGTTTCCGGTAAAAATACAAGTTTTGGCCATGAATCATAGGGGAATTTATTGATCTAACTTAAAAGGAATTTAATTTGCGAATGATTCTTTTAAATTTCCAGGTAGCGCAGACTTGTTTTATAAGTCATCAATACTATTTCTTTCAGTAATAAATGATTAATATTAATATGTTTATGAATAGAGCTGTCATATTCAAAATATGATAATATGACAAGATAATGACGATAGATACCATATTATTCTTATTTTAGTTCAATTTTTATAACAAGTGCGGAAAATTAGTGATTTTAAAACGAATGTAAGTTTACGAAACGAAAGCAGCAAGTTTTGGAATTTGCATATTTCAGAATTACGTTTGTTGCATGTGCTGAAAACAATATTTTCTCTATAGTATTCAGGGGTCTTAGCAACAAATTTAATAATTTATTTAGGAATTTAGGACATTTTATCAACAAAAATTATGACAAATTTAGGACTTTTATGTTTATTAAACAATATAAAAAATACCCTTACATAATAGATATTTACACACCAAGTGAGCTAAGGTAATGTTTATTCATGAGAAGAAAGTTTAGCTTACGAGCACGTAAGGGCGAGTGAGTTAATTTCTTCGAGTGAATAAACATTCTTAGCTTACGTGGTTTGTACAATATTTTATTCAATTTTGACAAAATAGTAATAACAACCATTATAATATTTAATTTTGACAAAACAAAAAGTTAGTAGATTGTGCATGACAATCGTCGATGATAGATGTTAAGTCGTCTATTTAAAAAGCTTTATTGTCTGTCATATGTGCTGTGAAAAATAATGAAAATGGCTTATAATATCTAATAAATACTATGGTAAGTATTAATTTCGTTCCTGATGTTATTTTAAATGCATCATTTGTTGCAGAGTGAATTAAAAAAATGTGAGAGTGATTTAAAAAAAATTAATTCACTTGTGAGAAAAGTGTTAGTTATAGAGTTATAGTTGTTGCTATGGAGTTAATAATGACAGTTTAAAACGTCAAAATTGAATAAAATATTTAAAATTATTCGTACATATAAGATGTCGATTTGCATTAGTTATTCGAATTTGTTAGTAAAATTTATGATTTTTTATGACATACTTTTTAATGTATGACAATTTTAGGTTTTTTGGATGAATTTATGAATTTTTAGGAATTTATGACAACTAAGACCCCTGAGTATTGTTCCTTTAACATAAATGCTATTTTTGTTTGGAATAATTTCTTATGAGAATGAAAACTGTAGTTTGAAAAATTATTTCATACAAAAGTAGCATTTATGTTAAAGGAACATTAAGATTATTTTACTATAAGGAGCACTCAGACCAGATAGAAGTATAATGTAATTCTTTATTCCAATAGAGCGGCGCAAATAATGGCCCATTTAGCATCCAATATTATAATGCAAGCAATGAGCGATATGCCGCTTTGTCAGTATTATGATATTTATAGTTTTATTGCTGGACCCGGTAATTTATCTGACTTACCTGGGCGGCTATGACAGTTGCTTGCATGAGAACAAAACAAAAATATTGTTTTAATTTTTAATTACTTCTTGCACTAGTGCGGGCATTGGCTATTTCCCGCATTCATTTTGATTCTTGAGTTTGAGAAAGTTTATATCCCGCACGATTGTAGAGAAAAATAGTTTCTTTTTCAAGCATACCGCATTTTATAAATTACATAGCAAATTAAAATTTTCATATAAACTACTGACCAAAATGACGTCACTGCGTTACGTATAAACAAATGATTGACGTTAGTTAATAATGAAAGTGACATCTACTCTGAACCTTACGTCAGATTTGAACGACAATTACTTCGGATCTCTTTTCGATCTTATCATGTCGCAGTGACGCTGATATAATTTTCGCGACCAAACTTTAAAAAATATTTCATTGCTTATAAAGTATTATTTCACAAAAAAAATATATATACATATATATATATATATATATATATATATATATATATATATATATATATATATATATATATATCTTTTAATTTTCAATAACAAAATTTAAAAATGAACAGGTCTATTCTTTAATGAGAGTAATAACAGTTCTGTTAAATCGTGAGTATTGTTAAAGTAACGAATCAATAAAATGTACAGATTTTTTTACACTTTCTGTTTCCAATTGTTTTATTGCGTGTTCTATTCAGTAATCATTCTTCTTTTCAATAAATTATCGCTAAAATAACGTATGGGGCACGCCCAGAAAGATATTTTTTCTACTCACTTGTAAGCAACATGCCCCGAGACATGCCCATAACACACGATATGCGTTATGCGTAAGTATCATATTTTCAAACATGACACGTAATTAATGAAAAAGTGAACTGACACGTAATTATATATATTACGTATAAGTTGATAGGGGAATTTCCGTTTAACACTGGAATAATGTTGGCAACATTTTTTGTCAAAACAATTAATTTAACGTTTAACTGTCATACCGTGGACATAACCTTGACATAACTTCTTTACTGTAAAAATAAAAGTTAATATACCGTGAGTATTTTTTAACGTGAAACATTGGGTTTGTCATATCCATGGTTACGACTTGACATTTGATTGACAGCAATGTATTCGCCTGTTCCATTTAAAATGAAACATAGGGAACGAATTTGACATTTGATAAGACGTCAATAGAGGTTAATTTTGTTTAAATAATTATACCTGCTTTCTAAATTAAAATTAGCTGTAGAAAAAATATAGTGTGCACCTTGTGCCCGAGTGGTTTTCTTACAATATTTAAATATAATATTTCTGTCAAATTCATTCCCCATGTGTCATTTTAAATGACAAATCATAACTTATAGGAAAATTCAACGGTTATTTGTCATATTGACAAGATGTCAGAGGTTAATTTTGTTTAAATAATTATACCTGTTTTCTAAAAATTAAATTTAAATGTAAAAAAAATACTGTGTGCACCTTGTGCCCGAAATATGTTTAGTGCTCTCGAGTGGTTTTCTGACTCCGCTAAATTTCTTACAATATTTAAATATAATACTTCTGTCAGATTCGTTCTCTATGTTTCATTTTAAATGGAACGGGCAAATACATTGCTGTCAATCAAATATCAAGTCGTAACCATGGATATGACAAACCCAATGTTTCACGTTAAAAAATACTCACGGTATAAATTCATACATAAAATTCAGTAAAATTATGGTCGAAGAAAAAGTATAGTACACTGCTCTAGTTGTAAAGCAATGAAGGATTCCACGATTTTTTGATTTTTTTATATGTTTTAGTATTTTTAAATACATAAATTCCTTAATTTTTCTTTTTTTTAAATTCGGATTCTTATGGAAGAAAAAAAATGGCAAATATTTGGTATTCATCGCTTCTTGCCTTACGACGTAACCGATCCCAGTGGTAGAGAGCAATGGCATTATATCGTACTTTCTCTCTCAGCAGCTGCTGTTACAGAGGTTCAGATACCATTTGTCGATGTTGTGCGGCTTTATATTTGAAAATTTCTTTTTGTTTTTCTTTTCGTTTGCCTATCTTAAATTTAGTACATTGTAGTTATAGTTTATTAGTATTTAAGTATTTGTAAAAATCGAGGTAAAAATAATAGCGTATAGCCGCTTGATGATGGGAACGCCTATTTACAGTGTCGGCCAATAAAAGAAGGCCGGGTTCGGTTGCGTCATCAAGTCTACTTGGTTCGAAAGTGTGTAATATATTTTAGCATTTATAAAAAAAAGTGATCAAATATATAGAAACGAAATTTGAGTCAATAAGCTTCTTACAACTCTCGTAATGTAATATACTATTACGAGGTTCTTTTCTTTTGTAAATTTGTAGTTTCCAAAATTGATACAGGTAGGTAATGTATTACTGCAGTTAAGGGTGCGTTTCGAATAGAGTATTTAAAGATTTATCATTTAAAGCCTATTGAAAAAACACAGAATATTGTGTTATACATCAAAATTCATGATTTTTATTGGGCTATTAATTAAAACTATTTTAAATGAATTTAAAAATTTATTACAAAATATAAAAAAAATATTTCTTTAATTTGCCTTCTCCTTATAACAAAAATACTTTTACGTGATAGCTATTATTATAGACTTACTAAATAAATCTTTGTTTTTGCAAATATTGCTCTAAATTTGTCTAAAATGGTTTATTTCGTTCGAGGTGAAAAATAGAATAATTTTTAATATTTTACAGTTTTGTCACTGTTCGTAGTGCAAGCTTTTCCCGTATGATGGCAGCACACTTGAGTGGCCGGTAACACAGAATATGAAAAATAGCGCGCACAATTACTCATACAATGAATAGAGTGATTTGATTAGTAAATATTATAAATTTTGTACCATAATTGCATTTTTTCTATCTGACAACAATTAGTTGACATTTTGAATCCCAAAATAACATTATTTTTCACAGTATTGAATTTATTCGACACTTTTTCGAATTTTCTATTTTCGCACTTGCCGATTAGAAAACTCTATTTTCTAAATTTTAACGCGTGCGAAAAAAACATGTCTTATATAACTTGTTCTTTAATATACCCACTATTATATGCTTTGTCAAAAAAGTATACATTGTCGTACGCGATTTTATAAAGTATTTAATGTATTTCATGTAGTCAATAATTTCTTAATTTTTCACATATTTATAGTACTAAATCGATTCTTCTTTCTTTAAATTTTGAAAACCAATGTACCTACTACCTATGTACATTATTTACATGAATTGTTATAATATAACAATAATGTTAAGGAAAAAAGCCTCGTGTTTATTAGAGGCAATTTTCTGTCTACTAGCTAAACACCCCCCTTCCCCCACCCCATCGCGCGGTGCCTTTACTCCCCTTTCGAAATATTGCTGTTCCCGTCTGGCTTCGCTTGGGTTGTTGATTTCATTCTGCGTACAGCTAAACCTCAACCGATCTTGGGTGACAGTCCTCGCTGGTGTAACTATCATTGTTTTAGCTCTGTCAATCGTTTATGGATAATTTTAGAGAAAAATACTTCAAATAAAAGATGCATAAAATTAATTTTTGTATACTGTTATTTGAAGTATTTTTCTCAAAAATAACCCAGAAACGATTGACAGAGTTAAAACAATAATAATAATAATAATAATAATAGTAACTTTATTACCCAACAGTTATCCAATTACAGGGTAAACAATGCTAGTCACACCCCCGAGGACTGTCACGTTAGACTGGTTGGACTGTACGTTGAACATTACTTATTTCGCGGCCTAGGTATATAACTATTTTCTAAATCACAACAAATAGATGACATTTTGAATGTCTACTGTATTCTGCCGTATCATAATGCCATAATAAACCTCAATTTGAGTACTTTAATGGCATGAATAAAAGAACTGAATACTAATGGATTAAGCAATTATTACTTAGAAATAAACCAAAAACAGCATAGTTACCTGAATTTTAGCACGATGAAGGCAATTTAAAATATTTAAGAAAGTGTCTACAATCCCGACCGCGGGACTGTGTTCAAAAATTAAAGTTTCTAATTAGCGTGATTTACGAAATACTTTTTAACATTATCTAACCTAACACAAAAAATTAATACTTGGAAAACGAAGGCCAAGCTTTGTGCGTTAGGTATATGTTTTTGTTGTTATTTTTAGAGAAATATACCAAACAAAATAAGATGTTCAACTGTCTCACGTTACTAAACCACGCCTCATCGTAATTTAATTGGTCCGCCACACTTTGGGACTTTAATTTTTTTGACACGGTCCCGCGGTCGGGACTCTAGCCACGTCCAATATTTAATTTAAATCATAATTTATATCAAATAATTTGTTTTAAATAAATAATAGTAGACTCATACGAGTATCACAATAAATATAATATTATAATATATACATATAATAAAAAGTGGATCTCCATAGAAAATCAACTCTACTATTTTTTAATATAAATAAATCAAAATCTAGAAACATAAAATACGAAGTACTTAATATATTATTGTTTATAATATTAGTTTTTAACTTTGACTGTTCCGAGTCTATTTCTTTACATTAGACTAAGCCAGTTTCGTAGTAAGCGGTAAACAACTAAGGCCTTACTATACAGAAGGCCGGCATACTATCCCCTCCACTTTTAGAACGTCACAGAACTGGGCTGGAGTACATTATGCTTCAAGCAGAAACTCTCAGCTAAAAGTTATAAATTACAATAAAATAGTTGCAAAAATGTCTTGTTTTTTTTAAAGGAATAATAATTTTAGCCCCATAATATAAATAAGGATCAAAGTCTAGATTCGTTTTTTTATCGTTGTTATAGATGTTTATCTTGTGTTATTATAAAATTGTATATTATGAACAAGTTCGAGAAACTGAGTTGTTTACACTCTTGTGGTTGCATCACTCTTGAGCAAAAGTAAGATTCAGGCAATTGTTGAACAATATACTATTTTGTACATACTGTTGAACATTTTAATCATTTTATTTATGATACATGATACATTTATTTCGTATTTTTCATCCTGGCTTCAATAGCACAATTCCTTTGTTACACAATTCATATTTCAAATGTATATGGAAAGATCCCATTAGATTTTGGTGTAAATGGGATAACCGGAAATGGCACTTTACCTGAAGCTCATAATGGTTGCTCTTCAAAAAATACCATTAAATGCCATTATTTCGCATTTTGTCATTATGAAAAATAAAGATTATTGAATTTTTTATAGGAATTCATTAATACTTTTTTTTATATATTTTACAGATAAATTTAAAAATCTTTTTTTTTGTAAATCCCGAAGCCTAAGATAAACACAATTCCTTTGTTACACAGTTCATATTTCAAATGAATGAAACTGACAGGTAAATATCACTGTCAAAAAAATAATGCTACAAATTAATAATAGTGACATTTTAAAAAGAAAATAGTAAATAAAGCAATAATTATATGCAATGTAAGTATTTAAATTAATAAAAATTAAATAGCGGGAGGTTTTGTGTTGGCCACATCAGATTTTCTCTTTTTTTAAACATATTTTGTTTTTAAATTTTAAGTTATCGACTGCTTCTTCAAATCCAATACTTTCCTTAGCCAATGAATAAAGCCATTTAACTTCAATTATTATTGTCCTGTCATCAATTATGCCTGTATACAGTAATGGTCCATATAAAATTATTATTTTTGTTTTTAATTAAATGATATTGAAAATTGTACCGTCAGGAGAAGCACCAAGATAACACCAAAATTAGATGCAGTTACTTTATTTTGTTTGTAATATAAGTATTCAGGATTATCAAACTGTCCAATTGTTCGCTGAGCATTTGATAATCTTTCTTCATTAGTAATCTACATTTATAAAAACAACATTAAAATTTGTAAAAATAATTTTAAAAACTATATATTTCCTTTTAGCTCCTCGAGTTTTCTTTTATACTCTGATTGAATTGTTTCTAACAAAGAAATTGTAAATTCGAGCAGCATACAAATGTTGAGACCGCTTGTATAAGAATTTTTGCACCCTTCTATTTTCTCCCTCAAATATTTTGCGCTAGTCATGCGCGCGTCCCAAAGTTTAAATTATTAGCTAAGACCCAAACCTGCAGACACAGAGCCACCTGTGAAACACTTTTGTATTTAAGAAATAGTTCCTAATTAACCCAGCATCACCTCATGGCGCTGTTTTTTCAACGCACCCTTAAGGGTTTTTTCGTAGGTACTCGTACAGTGTGAAATATATTACTAAGAATGCCAAAAATTATGTAAATTCACTGTATGAAATGTCTTTTTTTTTAACCCTTCAGAGGTGGGGCCGGGTCTGAAAAACCCTTGTCAAAAAAATACTACCTGGGTATGTTTGTTACAAAATAATGGTATGAGTTGATGAATTGAACCTTTTTTTCTATGAAAACGAACATTTTACATAAAAAAAACAAATAAAAAATTTCCTCTTAAAATATAAACCAACAAAAAATCTCAGTATGCTATAAGTCGGGTCTATCAGACTGGACGCCAACTCCGAAAAGTTAAAAGTAAAAGAATTTAAAAACAATATACTTTTATCTTCAAGAATTATTATTTTAGCTAATTAGTATGCTTACCTTATTATTTAACTTTGTACTACTAACATAAATTTGTTTATACATATCTTAAGTGATTAAACTATCTAAACAACATAATTAAAATTTACCTACTTGTCTAAATTAAATACAAGTGTAGTAACATTGTTTAGACTGATATATTACCAACTAAAGTTGACATTCTTTCTAGTTTTTTTTTTTTTTTTTTTTTTTTTTTTTTTTTTTTTTTTTTTTTTTTTTTTGTAAATGAGCTACCATATTTTGAAGACTAAAATCAATATGTTGCTGTCAAAATAAATTATGCGTTCAATATTAATAAAACCTAACATATACTTCACAGATTGTGGTACTAACGTGATAAAAAAAAATGAGCTCAATCAAGAACGAATTTATATTTAACCCACTGAGTTGCACTGGATCATATATATGTCCTGTCCCGGATAAATGATGAAGATGCCCAAAATTTTCAAAATCCTCCACGCGCTGATTCCAAATTTTCAAACCGCAGGTCGATATCTTTTCGATCTCGAGATATTTACATTTAAAACTCTACCCATTTCTGGATTATATCCCAAAAAATGGTACAAATATAAGCCAGGCGACTTCGCCATTCGATTCTACGACAATTTTTTTACAAGTTTGCCAATTTTCACAAAATTTGTCCAATTAGCTCAGTTTACACAACCATAAAACTGAAATCCCTGAAAATAGTCAAAATCGAAAAGGGTATCCCTTAGATATTTGCGGTTTTTGGCTATCTTCAGTTATTTTGATCTAGAAATTGTATCCATTGTTCAACAATTATGAAAATTTGTATACTTATGTAATTTTGTCCGTAGAATCGCATGGCAATGTAGCTCCATTCAATTTTGGATTATTGGCTAAAAATTAAAATTTAAATGTCTAACTTTCAACGCAATTACTCAAAAGCTAATAGAGATATTAATTTTTGAAAATTTAAGATCAACGAATTATTAAATTATGTAAATGTATAAAAAAGTAAAATTTTGAAAATTTTACTCAAATATCTGTATATGTAATATCGTCATAACATCAAAAAAATTTCAACATGCCATAAATTAAAACAATTAGGTACAATTAAAAATTAATCTTCATACTCATTAATTAAAATTCTCTAACGTAACCCTATCCCACATTCATTACAATGTGACATTTAGCAATTAGCACGTCAAATAAATCTATTTATACTTGTTCTGATAATTAGTCTCAAATTACTAACTATTCTAAGCTATCCAACTTATATGAATTCTAGAGGGTGTGTAACCCGTTGGGGGTTAAAAACAAATACTTGGCGTGGTTTACACATGGGTAATGAGTTGAGTGCCCCTCCCGGAAATTTCTAAGGCACGCCCATGCGCTGCTACTGAAATAGCATGGCCTAGCTCGAGGATCTTTATTTTAAATGCACGGAGCTAAAAGGTTCCAGTAATTTATTGGCGCTTTTTGGAGATGGTGATTTTTATAGAGGGGAATTTGTACTGGAGCAAAAATATAAATAAATCAAGTTAAATTTAATGTTATACTATGTTATTGTAATATTTTATTGTGTTTTTCTGTTTTTTCATTATACGATGCTCTTTAAAATATGTAAAATGATAATAAATCTTGTAGACCTACGTTAGTTGGTGATAAAAGTAAAATTAAACTTAAATTATATATAGGCCATCCAGCGAATTAAGCGGTTTACGTCATAAATACAATATCACTAGAAACAATGACGTCATATGTTAAACAGTTTATATAAGCATGTAAAACGGATTAAAATATATATGATATGTGGATTGCCTTCATAAATCCAAATCTTTCTTAAAAAGGTAACACGTCTGGTATCATTTTTTTTTCAGCGAAATCCAATTTTATTTAAAATATTCTGAACGATACTGCTTACGCCGTTATAAATACTTCATTCTTGTAGTATATGCAACAAACCATCTAATATTATGTGAGATCCTTATAAAAAAAAAATACAGAATACTACATACCATACAATTTCTAACTGTTTCTGTACATTGCGTATAGCGTTTGCCACACGCTGTACATATAGATTTAATTTTTGAATTATTACTAATAAAAGAACGAAATATTACCTCAATATTACAATTCAGTGAAAGTAAGAGCCTACCAAACTATTTTTCATTTTCAAAATAAGTCAATAAATTAACTACAAGTTCTTGAATTTGACATGACAGAGCATTTGACATTTTGTCAATGAACAACAATACAAAAAACAAAATGAAATCACAATACAGGTTGAAAAGTATAATGTAGACATATAATATTTAGTAATATACATTTTCAGAATTACCAATATTAAAAAAATATAATCAAACGTCATTTTGCAAAAATTAACAAAATTTTACTTAATAATAATATTTCCAAATATAATTATTTCTATTAAAGGTTTCAAATACATAATAATAATGAAAAAACCAATAAAATACCGTTAATAAAATATATTTAAAAATATAAAGAAAATTTCAAAAATCCCTAAACGATGACGCAAACCGCTTGATTCGCTGGATAGCCTATATTTAATAGCACGAAGGATACGGAAGAATTATTGAAAATTAGAAAATCAGGTAGGCCGTGGAAAACAAAATACATATGTATCATTTTAAACGTTATTTGAATTGAAATTTAGTTGCGGAAGTTACGTTAGTTAGAACTTAGTTAATTATTTTTTAGAATATTGTTGTGAGTAAAAATATATGTAAAATTAACCAGAGAGCATTTTCTTCAGTTTTTGGCAAAATAGAACGCAATGTACAGAATGTCTCATTTTCGATATTTTAAGGTATGTAATTAATTTCTTCATTTGTTTCTTAATAATTTTCAAATTTTTTACCACGATAAATCAATAATTCATCTTTTATTCTTGTTTAAAATAAGAGAATGTAGACTTGTTATATATTTATCAATGAAAAGCTTATAAATTATAAAATAAGCAAAAGTTTTCAAAAAATTACGCCATTATATTCTACCTGAAAATGATACAAAATATGTTAAATCAATTTTTCTCTATGATAATAAATAAAATATGATATTTTCATAATGAGAGAAAAACGAGTTTTTACCTGTAGCTCAGAAACAAAAGACAGAAAAATTTCTGTGGTGACTATCGAACTTTTCTCAAAAAGTTAACCCTGCATAAACGATTTTGCTCTATCGTTAATATTACCCGAGATACATGTAAAAAATAATTGAAAATGAGACACCCTATACTGTTTTATAGGCGTTTGCCATTGTCACATAAACAATAAAAAACAATTGTAGAAAGTTTATAGTTTTTAATTGTATTTGTATCAAAAAGTTTATTCCTTAACTCCGTTTTTTGTAGCAATCTAATAGGGGATTCCACTCAAATCGAATTTTTATTATAGGTATACATATATCATCATCAAACCAGGCGGTTACACGCTATTATTTTTACAAATACTAATAAACTATAATTACAATATACTAAATTTAGGATAAGTAAAAGAAAGGAAAATAAGAACAAAATGAAATTTTCAAATTTAATGGCCGCACAACATTGACAAACGTTTTAGAACCTCTGATAACAGCAGCTGCTGAGAGAAAGCACGATATAATACCGTTGCTCTCCACCACTGGGTTCGCTTACGTCGTAAGGCGGAAAACGGTGGATACAAAATATTTGCCTTTTTTTTCCATAAGTCGAATTTTAAAAAAAGAAAAATTAGGGAATTTTTGAATTTAAAAATATTACATATAAAAAAATCAAAAAATAATTCTACATACATTTGGCCAAGCAATAGAGAGTCAAATCCGTACCTGCTTGAAATAATCCAGGAGGTTTGCAAATTGACAGTTTAGTTGAGTTTTATATTCTGAATAAATAAATAGTAAATTTGCGACCGATACTGTACACACATAAAACTTATAAATTTTGTTTTGTGTAAGGCATATTTGACAGCACGAAATGTCATTTTTTTCTTCTGAAATTGTCTGATGCCACAGAATACTATTTAACATCGATATTGCTCATTTACCTTGTATACTCGCTTGTATATTTCATTCGTATTTTGACCAGCCGGTCACTCCGCCATATTGGAAAAATGGCGACCAAAATAAGTTTTTGACAGTATCTTTTTCCCCTATTTTGATTAATTACTTTTTAATGTCACTCTTTGATAGTTCATCCTGAGTAAGAAATGTAAGAATCTTTTTTTGTATAAAAAATGGCAAGCTTCAACTTCGTTCTTATAAATCTCCGATTGGTGGCCCGAGCAACACGCTTCAAAGTCGCAAATTTATTATTTTATTCAGGATATGAAACTGTCGAGGAAACTCCTGGATTTTTTCCAGGCAAAAGGTAAAACTCCCTATTTAGTTGAGTTTTTACTAGAAGTTAGTCATGGATTCATTTCTTTATTTTGTACCTGATGTTAAAAGATAGAGTAATTTTTTATCTACACTTTGACTTTTTATCTACACTTTATAAACATAATAATAATACATAATATAAATATCAGATACAAAATAAATATTCAGGAACTTAAAGTACTATTACCTACAAAAGTTAGGAGCTTAAACAGTCATTTGCCCGATATTAAAATTCTTATTCAAATACTGATACGTAAAATTCCTGAAAATAATTAGTTGTACAGCAGCTGTCGTATGACACAAATAACAACTTGTCGATTGGGAGTAAGAAACCCTCAGGCTATTATTTACAATTACGTTAATATCCAAACAGTAAATGCACGCACAATTATTCAGATAACAGCCAACTATTACCAAATTAATTACCGTTTAGCTGACATTTACAGCTTTCTAAATTCTAATATAAATGTTGGCTTACTGGATCGATGGACGATAGCCCTACATTAGTATTAGGGTTGTAATCTTATAAGAACTCCAAAATCTGATACCATCAATATAAAATATTCAGAATAGGATTTATTTGGTATTCTCTATTGATGTTATTACCAATTTCATAGCAATTATTATATAACGTTACATAGTTTCGCAGATCCTAGACAGGGTACCCGTTTTCTGATTCTCACACAGGGTTCTGTACCACTTTTTTCCTGCAAGAACAGTATCAACTACTGCAAATGCGACTTAAAAATTTTACGCAATAAGCGAGATATTTTTTAAAGTTCAGAATTTGGCCTGTCCAGTTGTCGAGCGCGCGTCTCGTTTTTAAAGTCAGGCAACCAATCAAATTGCTTAGGCCTTAAGATATGAAACGTCACACAAACTTTCAATCGCTTATAGTATGTCAATGAATTAAAATCTAAACATTTTTTAAAAATTATTTTAATAAAAATTTAAAAAATCAAATTTTACTGATTTTTATTTTTACTAATAATTGCTAAGTGCAAAATATATGGAATTTTGGTTTGCACTTCTTTAGGACACTTTGTTTTATTTTCCTGGGTGCCGACGTTTTTACAACCAAACATTGTTCATCATACATTTCTTTATAATCGTGAAGGGAAAAAATGCTCTCAACCTTAAAATGAGTACGGGAAATACTAGCCAATTCCCGCACAAGTGCAGAGAATAATTGAAAACATAAGCATACGTTTTTTGTTTTGTTTGGATTATTGTGTCATGAAAACAAATGTCATATCGCTAAAGGGCCGGTTTTTCAATATCTGGTTTAAATTTTAACTAAGAGTTAAATAAACAAAACTGAAACGAAATGAACTGTCAAATGACAGATTTATCACTGGTCACTGCTGTCAACAAAACGATGCAATATTGTTTACTTAACTAAAAGTTAAAATTTTAACCAGAGATTGAAAAACCGGCCCTTAAAGTAATAGCAAGTAAAGCCTCCTAAGTAGCAGATAATAATACTTCAAAAATGTTTGTATTTTTCTTTCTTTTAGAGATGATTGTAGAAAAAGTCTTATTTACAACAAATGTGGAAAACGTGTTTCTGAAACTTCATGCCAAATCCAATACCCGCTACACTCATTTCGCAGAACTTGTATTCGTTTCAGAACAGAATCACTAATTTCCCGCACTTGGTATAAAAATAACCTCGAAAATAACTATTTGTCTATAAAAATTTACGCAGAATATTAATAATTACAAAGACAAAATAAAAATCATGGTTAAATATCAGTTGTAGATACATAAATATTCCTAAACAAAAAAAATCTTAGTTCAAATTCTTATATTTGTATGCATATATTTTTTACCTCCCGCTACCCTTGGTAAGGGAGGTATAGGGATCGTGCTAAAAATCACTTATCGAGATTTTAGTAAATGACCACGTTTTAAGGTCCCTAGAATCCAAATTTAACATTTTCACGATGATGTCTGTATGTGTGTATGTGTGTGTGTATGTGTGTGTGTATGTATGTATGTATGTATGTATGTATGTGTGTGTGTGTGTATGTGTAGGGATTTTGTCTTCACTCTAACTCAAATACTATCATTCAAAAAATTCTGAAATTTTGTATTTCTATCCTATTCTAATAAGAAAAGAAGCCATTAGATTTTGGTGTAAATCGGATAACCGGAAATGGCACTTTACCTGAAGCTCATAATGGTTTTTCTTCAAAAAATACCATTAAATGCCATTTTCTCGAAATTTATGTCTTATGAAAATTAAAGATTATTGAATTTTCTACATGAATACATTAATACTTTTTCTATATATTTTACAGATAAATTTAAAAATAAATTTTTTTACAAGTCCCGAAGCCTAAGAAAAACACAATTCCTTTGTTCCACAGTTCATATTTCAAATGAATGTAACTGACATTAAATGTCACTGTCAAAAAACTAATCACTTCAAATTAATAATAGTGACATTTTAAAAAGAAAATAGTAAATAAAGCAATAGTTTCATGCAATGGAACCGTTTGCAGTGTTAGTAAATCCGTAAGTAAGTATGTATTTAAATTAATAAAAATTAAATAGCGGGAGGTTTTGTGTTGGCCACATCAGATTTTTTAACTTAAATATAATGGCTCCCTAAAATAATATTACTTGCATATGCCAACATAAATATTATTTTAATGTAAATTCAATGTACACCTGTAAATATTTAAACTAAACTGCGGATATTTAATAATCATCTACTAAATAAAGTCACGTCATTTTTGTAATTGATCAAAATAAAATTGTAGTTAAAAGTAATGTTTAAATAGGAAGAGAAACATAAAATCGGAACATAAACATTGCATTAAATAAGCAAGGTTATTTATTTTGTAACACAGCCACATATCCGCCTACTAACTTACGGACACTGAAATATTTTTATATTTGGTGAGACGAAGATCATGGCTATTTAGCCAAGTATTAAAGCATGAAGCTACACAGGATATTCCCCGATAAAATAACACAAGCTCGGAAACTAATCCACAGGAAGTACAGATAAGTTTGCAAACCAAAATTAAATAACCGAGATAATGTTTAATTTCACACATACAGAAACAAGTTACGTATTTCGTATTTTATTAGATTACTAATAAGCTTACAAAATAAAAAATACACATTCTGATATCACTGAATTAATTACTGCCATTTGTATATATATTTTAAACATCTGAAGACTTTAGTAAATAAACAATCGACAATCTGCTATTAATTACGTAGCAAATAAGCCTGTGGAATAATTTAGCGATATAGTTATGATAAAATGACAAGATTTTTTTTAATAAATGGTTGCAGTAGAAGATATTAGTCATTTGTTTTATTTAGTTGGTTTTATAAACAGTTTCGTTGGCATGCGTTCGGCGATAAAACAAGGAAGTGTTCACAACAAAATAGGGCTTCAAAACACGAGAATAGCATCAAATGACCATCTCGATCTCCGAGTGTCATTCTATTCGACTACACTGTTATTTTTGGTAGACGAAATGAACTAGTGAACTGAACATTGAACCTAGACATACCTCTTTCGCAATTTGATCGAGGGCCTGGTCTTCTGCCGACGACCTGGCTGCCATCCTTCTTCGCCCTCCACCCCCGTCCATTCTGGGGTGAAAAGAACACTACACCACACCTACACAAACAACGGACATGTCACACCACAATTTACACATACCACGAACAATACATATATATTTTAATTGACTCCTTAAACAATACCAATACAATGAATCATTTTGACAACACTCAAAACACAAGGTTTTAATAAAAATAACATAATATACTACATGTACATTCTAATGATAACTCTTAGAACACAGAAAAATTATGAACACCGGTACAATAGCACTGTTATCATTTTTAATAAAAACCCCCGCAGATTAAAATATGATTATATAAGAATTAAAAAGTAGAGATATAAAATTAAGTAGTTTAAATGTTAAAGTTAAGATATAAAAGTGAGAGATAGTATCTAAAGAAATAAAGTTCATAAAAAAGTTTATAACAGTCCGCAATACAGCAGGTGTCTGTGGGTGTGCTTTAACCAGGTAACATGGAAGAGGGCAACTTGCCAAAAATCATATGAAACCACCAATCTACTTACTCAGAAAATGAAGATGTTCATCCAATATCACCCTGTGTCATATTTCACTACTATCATGATCAAATCACCCCGAATTATAATTAGTCGATAACTATAAATAATCAATGAACTGCAAAAGATCGACCTTCACGCGGAGATAGGGGAGAGGTAAAGTTATATCGTTGTTGTAAATTATATTTTTATCTATTACTTTTTTATAGCACATTCACACAAAAAAGCATTCACATATTGTTTATAACTTGAACTGTTTATTCAAAGTATTGTTTATAAGATAAGATACCGGGAAAGTGCAAATAAATTGCAAAAATTCACACATGTGTAAACCGTGACGACATCTCTATCTTTACCGGTCATACCAACTTTGCGGCTATGAAGTTTCAAATCCCTACTCCAGTTATTTTGAATTCTAAAAATTGTTATTTCTCACAAATGAAATGTGATTCGTTAATTGTTGATTCATTGTCAAATTATTTCTACAGGCTTCATAAAATAAAACAACAACAAATGAATAATATTTTTCGAGTTTTATCATTTGTTTTCATGACAACGGCATACTATTTGCTATATGACATTCCAAAAAGAATAATCAATAATAAAAAATATGATGAGTAACTGATTTAAAGAAAAAAAAAGAAATGACATATGACTTACGCATTATTTTTTACATGAATCTTAATAAATATATGTTTTTATATTGTTATATTACATCGAAAAATAAGCAAAAACCAGTGACATCTATTGCATTCTTTTTGGGAATGTAATATAGTTTACTACAATTAACAGGTAGCGTAAAGCGTAGCATGGGTAGTACAAAAATTACAAATGTCGTTGTCAAAGTTAACGTCATAACCTTAAAATAATGTTTATTATTCAATATTTTATATTCATTTTATCATGTGTAGATAAAGTATTATAAACTAATCTCCAAAACAACTTTAAATATAGTTTTAATTCTTGATCATGAATATAAGCAACGCAGTTCCTATCACACAAAATAATGAGAATGAAACTATTACACAGGGAATTACATTACTAACCTTCCCACTGAATATTTTACAAGCACCGCAGCCTATTCTAGTTGATCAAAATATATTGCTAAAAACCTTGGAAGGAACTTTAGTTTTAAATACCAATCAGGTAATTGTATTTAACAATAATATAAACATTCTAACCAATAATTTTTGTTCTGAATTTAGTTTGTAAATGGAAATAGCAATATAACGTTAACGACTGCAGCAGAGCCTTTATGCAATAATAAAGTTTTAAGTAATACAGAATCTGTAATTTATACGATACAGCAAAAAATTGATGAACCTGTTGAGTAAGTAATGTTTGAATTTATATAAACGTATTTTCATAAAAATTGATCTTCAGGTTATCATCAAGCGAAGAAATAAATAAATCTGAGAATTCTGCACCAAAAGATAATAAAAATAAGCACAAAGCTCGATTTCTTAATAACAAATCGGTTCTAGATATCCGAAAAGTTGGTAGACCTCGTAAAGATAATACGAAAGTTAAGCCAGTGGAAGAAAATGTATGTAATATATTTCTTTTTATTTTAATATTCAAATGACAGATTTTTAGGGCTCTTTTAAATGTGATGTTTGCGAAAAAGAATTCGATAAGTATGTGTTATTAAAAAAACATGAAAAATTTCATCAAAATGAGAAAAAATATAAATGTTTGTCGTGTCCTGCTTCATTTAATATCATAGTAAGTTATAGAAGTTTTAATAGGGACTGAATATATAACTATTTATCTTTTTTAGTCAAATCATAACTTGCATTTAGCAATTCACAATACAGAAAATCCAACATGTCCCGAATGTGGCAAAAAATTCCAAAGAATTGCAAGTTTAAAAGCTCATATAGCGTACCATGAAAAAACTGAAAATTTTTATTGCGAAGATTGTGATATTTTATTTAATAATGAGGTAATATTTAGTTAAATATATTTGTGCAGCAAGTTAGTAAAAATATACTTTTCCTACTAGTTAAATACAAGTAATAACTTTTGGAGTGAGTGTAAAAATGTTACAATTGATATTTATATTTACAATAATTAAAGCTATTTGTTACAACAAAAAATTATAGTTACTTTTTCGTACTGAGTGTTGAAAAATAGACTGCATTTTTGTTGTAACAAATAGCTTTTTAGTCTAGGAGTTTTTAAAATTGTGATTTTGTGTACTAAAAAAAGTAGCACTTTAACCGTGAGGGTAGATATAATAACACTTTAACGGCAAGAATAATAAATAAAGTACATTAATTTTTATTTAAATTTAATACATTTTATAGATACACAAATTATATTAATTTTTAAAATTGTGCAAAAATAATAATTTAATATATAATTGTTTTTTTGCATTATTTTTTATAACCTGCTATTGAAAGAAAATAAAATTTTATATACAACGATAAAATGTAATTATCGACTTGCGAAAAATAATTCTCTTGGCGATTGTCGATAAAATATTGTATTTATAGTAATAACTATATTGTAAACATTAATAGTAATATTTTTACATTTATTCTAAACGGTATTAGGAAAAATATTGTATTCAACTCGGTGGAAAAGTATATTTTTCCGTACTTGTTACACAAATATCTATTTTGTGCTGTTCTGATTGTTGTATTTCTAGGCGGAAATGAATGACCATATAAAAGAACATGGGCAAGATAAAAAAATTGAAGAAGATACGCTGCAGTGTAAATATTGTCAACTTTCTTTTACAAATCAAACAGAATTTAAGAAACACATGAGTGAACATAACAAAGTGAGTAATAAAACTGTACCAATTATTTTCTTAATGAAATTTTGTGTTTTGTGTACTTACACAGTATATCAAAAATTAACTACAAATTATAAAATTTAAATAAAAGTTCTGAAAATAAGTAACGAACGGACACATGACTAGACAATTTTATTTTTTTGTTTTCGTCTTTTACTAAAGTTGTTAGAGTATATATGTATATTTCAAAATATTCTTTTATAAAATACAGAGTAAAAATATTTTTATTAATAACAAGTAAAATTATTTAATAAACATAATAAACAGAATTTCAGTCTTGATTAAGCTTTATTTATTTTCTTGTTGATTTAATATACAGTTAGGGGACTATATAAAACATTTCTTATATTTATGTACGTTTAACTTTTTAAGTGTTAATTTTTTTCATACAAGTTAATTTTGGAGTTCTTTAACTCTAAAACCATTAGCACCTTGATATAGTGAGTAAATAGACATATATACATAACAATTACATTTAAATTAGCATTATTTGTTGCCGTCTTGCACCATGCAAGTTCCATGTGTCATTGTTGTTCTTTATTCTTTGAAGTTTGTTGTCCCTCTTGTCTAGTTCTGTTTTATGCCAGTCTTTTTATAATTTTAGATACCTGAAGCTAACACAACTATTCTGACACAGTCACACAAAATCAATCAAAAAATTTAGTACCCATTATCAATTAATTACAAAAAAAAAAAAAAACTGTTTACGAATTAGGAATTGTTTGTTAGGTATTGTTACAATTTTTTTTAAACAGTGTTTTTCGGGTAATTAATTAATTAGTAATAAATGAGTATTCATTTTTCTGATTGATTTCGAGTGATTGTGCCAGCTTCACGTACCTTACAATTTTTGTGTGCAGAGGGACAAAAGATTTGGAACAATATCATACTCTTGCATTCTGAAAGTTAAATATGCTGTCAAGTTACTAAATTTTGTAATAGGGTATTCTTAGGTTGTTCCACTAGGTTTTGCAATTGTTTTTAAATCAGAAGCTAAATCATCGGTCGAATCACAAAGTTCACTTATTTTGCGGCTTTCTTGGGGATAGGCCGATTCATCGACCGAATCCTGAAATTGTGTTGGGTTACTTTTTAAATTTTAATGTTAGTTGTAATTTTTGCTGTATAAATCCACCTTAAAATGAAATACATTTAATAATTTTGATTATGTGAAATGAAATATTAAAAAGAAAATGTTACATAATTTATATGAGATTATTAAAATGATAGAGAAAATTAGTAGTAAGGGTTGTACATGCAGTGAATATAAAAAAATATTAGGTCCTATAAAATAACAGTAGATATTTGTTATAACAAAAAAAAATCATTTTTGCATGCCCTATTTAAATATATATATATATATATATATATATATATATATATATATATATATATATTTATTTACTAGATGAGGAGTATATTACAAACGACGACAAGGAAAAAACCTAAAAAGACTATCACAATTGAGAGGAAACATGAGTGTAATATTTGCTCCAAAGCATTTCAGAAACGAAGTCAAATTGAAAGACATTTGAGGGTCCATAGTGGAGAAAAACCTTATAAAGTAAGAAAATTTTTCATAAATTATATTTTCTTCATAATCTATCATTAACAATTACAGTGTAAAACATGCAATAGAGGTTTTAGTCAAAAAGGATCACTTCAAATTCATATGAGTCGTCATACTGGCGTTAGACCACATAAATGTGCACTCTGTCAAGCTAAATTCAGTCAAAAAGGTAAGGTACACATACAGGCCGAGTCAGGAAGAAAGGGACAAACTTTGGGATTGTACTTATACTACACATAAAAATATATATAAAAAAGAAATTTTGGCTTCCGTCTGCCAAATTATTTTTGGGTTTTTTCGTCATATATTTTTATGTAGTGTATACTCCCGAAGTTTGGTATTTTCCTACTGACTGCTGTATTTTTATAGGTGTAAACTATTATTTTTTTAATTAGGTAATCTTCGAGCACACATTTTAAAAACCCATTCAATTCCATCGGGCGGTGAAAACGTATTTTCTTGCACCGAATGTTCGTGTGTATTTAAACGCCTGGGAAGTCTTAATGGTCATATGACTCGCAATCATCCTAAAGAGAAAAACAGCGATATTAAATTTGTCATGTCGCAACTAGTCGCCATGCAGGGCAATAATATCATCGTAAATAATGACATTCTGCAAGAAGCACTTCTTAAATCTGATCTCCCAGAAGTCCAAAACCAAAATAATGAGAAAAATCCATCTGCTACTTATGTAACTTTAGCGGATTTGACTTTAGAAGGAAATATGAGAAGGCTTGTTATTAAGCAGCGAAAAGTGGGAGATATTCGATGGCATATATGTAATTTTTGTCCAAAGGAATTTAAAAAGCCATCTGATTTAATTCGACACATGAGAGTTCATACAAGAGAGAAGCCTTATGTTGTATGTCAAATATTTTTATTATGAACATTTCAAACGTATTAATTTTCTTCTTTTGCAGTGTAAATATTGTAATCGGTCTTTTGCTGTAAAATCAACTCTAATGACCCATTTCAGAACACATGCTAAATGTACAAAAGTTCAGTGCAAATATTGTTATAAATTTTTCAGTTCTTGGACTAGCCTTAATGCACATATGCTGTAAGTTATTATTTTTGCTATTATATGAAGAAAATAATCTGACAAATTATTGTCACTATTATTTTTATATTCAGCCAATGGGGGTTTCCATTATTTTTCAATTTTTTATGTGTGAAAAGTTATATTTAGTAGAATAAGTAAAACAGTTTTATTATAACAGGTTTTCTATATAAAAAATATTGAAAACAGTATTTTCGTAGCTCGTTTAAACGGTCATTTTTTACCGCTATGACAGTGCCTTGTAGGGCGCAAGTGTGCTAACGCTCAATAGATAGTGCGCGGTTGTATTCTACGCAGCCTAATCTGTCATATGTTTTCTCAGAATTCAAAATTCACTTCTGTAATGAGCTCGTAAACCATAATCGAAATATAATAAATATAAATAAAAATCGTACAGTACTTACTGATTAATAAGTAGTAAAGCTAAATAATTTTAAAATACATTCTTCAGTAGAATGTTATGCCGAATTAAACATTTTATGACCGTCTCGCTTTTTAATTTGATTCTTTTGGCTAGAAATATGAAAGCTGAGAATCCCGCTGTAATTCCACAGCGGCCCGCCGACAGAGTATCCATTTTCCTTTCCCATTATTGAGTAAAGATGGTGGAACTCTCATGACAAAATATTGTTTCAGTGCTACTGGTCCAACACCGTGACCTTATCGCAAAACTTTTAAAAATTCATAGGTATCTTGTTTAACATAAAGAATTTTCATGTCAGGTTTTTGTTAATCGTCATATCTTTGTATAACGTAAGAAATGGAGTAGAATTGCTTAAAATCGACTTGCCTTGTACTACAGTAAAGATTAAAATTATTTAGAAAAACTATGTACGTCTATGTGGAGATGTAAAACAGAAAACTGTAAACTCGATCCGGCCTATTACGTCATAGCCCGTCTAGAATCTGGGCGTTTTGAACGAAGTGTAATGTTTTCACGCATTTAAAATATAATTTGAAAAATATGTAATAATTTAGTTAGTGTAACAGTGTTATTTTTCACTATTTTCAATGGTGAAAACCTCCATTATAATTTAAGGATGTTGAGGTTCGATTCCCGTAGTCAACAAATTATCAATTACATCATATTATAATTTGCTTGCACTCGGCTGACAGGCGTGTATGCTCTGAGTTCGCATTTTCTTGCACTGTATTATTGATGGTACGTGTAGTTCTGTCTCTCTCTTCTTCATTTTCGAAGCGAAAAGTGAATCATGATCGAATGCGAATTCATTCCGTGCGATGCACTAGCGTAATTTGAATCGCTCGAAGTCCATGCAATAGGGGATTCCACACGTAACGAATTTTTATATAAATTATATACACAATTATTTCTTCCCACATAACTGTGTTATTGACACAAATTTCTTTTCTATATGTTTTATCACTTTTTTTATAAATTCTAAAATATATTACACACTTTCAAAACGCGTGGATTTTTCCGGGTTTGATGACGCTACCGAACCCAGCTCTCTTTTATTGGCCATTGGCCGACACTGTAAGTAGGCATTCTCATTATAAAACCAGTGACTGCTAGACTGTTCCACCACGGAAATGTTCCACTGCAGTATTTGGTTATGGTGGTTATGCGGCTACACGCTGTTATTTTTACAAATACTTCAATTTACTAAATTTAAGATAAGTAAAAGAAAATGGTTTAGAAATTAGAACCTCTGAACAGCAGCCAAGATAGCAGCTTCTGAGAGAGAAAGCACGATATAATGCCATTGCTCTCCTCCACTGAGTTCGCTTACGTCGTAAGCCGGGAAACACTGGATACCAAAAATTTGCCATTTTTACCTCCCGCTACCCTAGGTAAGGGAGGTATAGGGATCGTGCTAAAAATCACATATAGAGATTTTAGTGAATAAGCACGTTTTGATGTCCCCAGAATCCGATTTTATCATTTTTACAATGATGTCTGTAGGTATGTATGTGTGTGTGTGGATCGTGTGGACACGATTACTCAAATACTATCAATCAGAAAATTTTGAAATTTTGTATAGCTCATTAGTTTTTAGTGTATATCAGATAACCGGAAGTATCATTTATACAAGCTTTTAACAGTTTTTGTTGTAAAAAAAATCATTGAATATAATTTTTTAGCAGCTTTTACCAATACAAATTAAATATAATGGAACAATCTTCAATTCTACGATAAGCATTTAGTAAATAACTTGAAAAAACTTTAAATATTGAATTATAAAATAATTTATTTTTGTACATCACTTTGCCTCTGCGTCAAACAAAAACTACTTTAATAACAAATTTGACATATTTAAATAAATGTCACTGTCACGAAGCGATTACATCAAAATTAATAATGAAACCGTGTTAAGAAGAATTGTAATGAAATTAAGGTTTGTAAAAATAATAAATTTTCCATCATACATAAATATTAGATATACAGGTTAATTCGATTTAAGTTTGATGTTTGCAGTATTATATATCAAACAGCTCTCAATAAGAACGTGATTTCAAAGTGTCAAATAATAGTTTGCAACTACACATTTACGAAATGGATCATGTACGGCGAAGATTTTACACAGATTGCGTTTTAGAGCATAAGGAAGTTGGTGCTGATTTTGACAATGTGTGTGTGACAGTTTTTCTTTAAAATATATTAATGATCCAAAACTTCGCAAAGTTGGTATTTGCTCACAGATTTTTCAGGAAAAACATAATAAAATACAATCCAAAATTTACAAACTTTTCTATTTATTGGAACAACAAAGTAGATTTTATTTACAATCAATCAATCGGAAGTGGTACTTTACTTAAAGTTCATTGTTATTTTAAACATGGAATTGGCGGGAGGTCATGTGCTGGCCACTTCAGATTTTTTTTCTTCCATATGAAGCCGAAATTTAGAAAAAGAAACAGTAGAGAATATCTGAATTTAAAAATATTAAAACATATAAAAAAAACAAAAAATCGTGGAATCCCCCATTGTTGTTCGCTCTGGGAGCGAATTCAGTGCGAACCGGCACCGAGCAAATGCTTGTCAGTCGAATGTGTCACTAAAATCAGCAACTATGAGTCTAGCAAAACTATTTGCGTATTCCAGAGTCATTTTTGTAGCTAAAATTCTTGTGGTGGCTATTAAATATGTCTATAAACAAAATTAACTTTGGAATACGCAAATAGTTTTGTCTATCAATAATATTACTTGAAATTCGAAATTCTGAAACCCTTTGTTGATATAATTAATAAATTTTAGGAATCACACCGGACCAAAACACAAATGTTCAGAATGCAACAAATCATATCGAAGTCTCGCAAAATTAAATCAACATTTCCAGATTCATATAAATAATCATTCATCTTATTATAAAGAAACTAGTAGTAATGTAATTATGTTACAACCTATTCAAATCACAAAACAAGGTATTATTATAATTTTTTACTGTATTGTTGATAATAATCGTGCAATTTAGGTCTTCAACCTGCGATATCGATAAGAAAACGGCCTTTGACTGAAGCAGGGAGCAGAAACCGACCTTATATGTGTAAAGTATGTGGAGCAGCATTTAAAAGACTCAGTCATCTTAAGCAACACAATATCAAACATACTGGTGAACGGCCGTATAGGTGTCATTTGTGTTACCGGTAAGAAAATTTATTAAATGTGCAAGTATACAAGTAAAAATGATTTGAATTTACAGGAATTTTTCGTCAAATAGCATATTAAAAACTCATATTCAAACTCACAATGGTTCAAAACCATATAATTGTATTATTTGCCAAAAAAAATTTTCAACAAATGGAAGTTTAAAACGACATTTGGAATCTCACAGCAGTGCAAAACCATACTTATGTCCCTACTGTTTCAAAGATTTTAAGAATCTTCTGCAATGTAAAAAACATATACTGACACACAACTTGGAATTAAATTTACAAATGGAAACAAATGAAGAGTTAGCAAATGCAGAATTATTAAATAAGGAGAATGATCTGTGTTATCCTGGGGATTTGACAGATACTTTAGTGGATGAATCATTTGCGTTGGTTCCTCCCTTGGCAACATCATCTTTAGAGGAAAATGAAAAAGATGTGGAAATAGGTAAGTTATTTTTGTTTACTAATTTACGAGAAAAAAACTTTTTTCTGTTAAAAATAGTTCCCAAGTCATTAGGTTTGTTAGATGTTTTGGACTAGTTCCAGTGTTTACATCTTAATACTTACGCGTTTTATGAAAAAAGTGTAATTTGTGCAGCTTGTTCGATAAGAAAAAAGTGCACTTCATCAGACTCATTTTTATTAATAACTGTTGTAAAAATTTTAAACTTGGTATGAGGATAGTATGAGAAAAAAAAAACTAACTCTGAGTAGGCTATAAACAAAGAAACGTGTTATCTAAAGAAATCAAAGCTTTTCTTCTTGAATCTTATTTTAGCAATTGAAATAAATTAGGAAACGGCAAATAGCTATATTCTTTTGTTGACTGTTACAGTGAATTTCAGAAAAATTACATTCCAGGATCAATTTTGACAACTTGATCTTTTAACACGTTCGTTGCGCATAACGATAAAAATCATAACTATGTTTCGGTGCGCATGACGATGTCAGACATCAGTTGCCAAGCTGTGCAATGCACCTACCCCAATACTTGACTTTGGAGTAATATAATATAGCCATTACGTTTGACGCCTAAAAAAGTCATTGAATTTTTTTTTAAAGCATATGTATTTATTCCTAATTCTTCGCACAAAAAAAGTACTCCTTAGAGCCAGTTGTACAATATACAGTTAGTATCTACGGTTACGTAACATACAGTTAATCTAACCACTGGTTAAAAAACACAATTAGTTGTACCATTTCTATTTTTCTAAAGGTTACCTAGCAGTCTGTCAAGTAACACTGGATCAGTTTTTCCAAATTATACTATATAAAAAAAAAAAAAAACATAAATTTTATCGCAATTTTGACATATACGTCAGTTTTTATAAAAATTTAAATTACAGAATATCAAAAACTAAGCGTAATAGAACACCTAATTTTCCGCAAGATGATTGTTTAAAATTAGTGGATTTTGTCGCCCAGTATAAAGATATAATAGAGAATAAAAAAACTAATGCGATCACAACACAAGATAAGGTAAATAAATTATTATATAAAGTGCATGAGGTATTCTTGGTTATTGGATAAAAGAAATAAGCAGGAATGCAGTCAATGTATAAAATTTTATTTAATCAAAAGCCGATGTTTCGCTTCCTGCAGAATATTTTAAAATATTTTTTTAACGAGTGTAACAAATTATTTAAAAATATTAGTCTCTAAAATTTTATACATTGACTGCATTCCTGCTTATTTCTTTTATCCAATAAACAAGAATACTTCAGGAACTTTATATAATAATTTATTTACCTTATTTTGTGTTGTGATCGCATCAGTTCCTACTTCTTAAAAACAAATTTTCTAATAATTCAATTCATCTTCTGAATCAGATTCAACTACCAAACGTCGCCGAAAAGCCATCACAAATAGTTAAACAAACGTCAAATGTCATGCGTTAACACTTTGTTAAATCATTAACCCCTCATTCCATCAAAAGTTAAAAATATACTGGGTAAGAGCCATGGTTACGCTTAACCCGTTATCGTACAACACATTTTTTGACTAACCAGCTGTTAATTACTAACCCTTGCCTTAACCTTTGATTGTACAACTGGCCCTTAATCATTTAGCTCCCAGGTGAAGTAAGCCATTTTTTTTCAGCAGCGAATGTGTTAGTTAAATAATAATAAGACATACGTTTCTCTGTTCATAGCCTATTACGAATTAGTTTTTTTTTTTTTAATAAACTACTTATTTAGATGCAATAAATTTGATAAACTCAGTGGTTTTTGAGATATTTTAATTTTAAAAAACTCAATTATGTTAATAGGTGAATAATAATGATGAAAAACGTTCATGGTTTCCGCATGTGGCCTCTGGTTGAGATACAGAAACAAAAGAAAGTATAAACATGCATCTAATACTGCAATTCTGAACAAATCTGTAAGTCTTACAGATCTGTAAATCTGTAAATAATGAACAAAATCGCAACGAAAGCTGCCACTCTTATGTACAATTGTATATTTATCAACAAAAATAGATGCGTTTTTGTCAGTTTTTTACAGATTTACAGATCTGTAAGACTTACAGATTTGTTCAGAATTGCAGCATAAATCTAAATAAGTACCAAGATAAATTGTACATAACGCCCTCACACGAAGATTCAAAATTTTAGTTATACATAAAAAAGTGTCTCATGAAGTGAACTTTCAAATGGACGTAATTCTGTAACGATTCATTTTTGGACCCGTGTGTAGTAAGACTTTTTTAGCTTGTCATCAGATGAACTGATACAGTATCAGTTCACCTGATGACGGAAGCAGATCTTAGCATCCGAAACGTTGTGAAACAATTTTGTGTTTTCAATAAAGATAATGTCAGTCCAGAAATCGAGTTTTATTAAGACTTTTTTACATTTTTATAAACTGTATTTTTCCGTGGTTGCAAATATTGTTCTCATTTTTTATCTATACGTATTTTGGGATTATAGATGTTTTTGAAAAACATTATGTTTGCCTATGACAATGCTAGAGGTACATATATTTAAAAATTTAATAATCCGATTTAAATTTGGAATCTATGTATTGAAAATAATAAATAGATGTAGTTATGAAAACTGTTTGGACCAAAATTCGACATATTGGCTAGTAGTGCGAGCTCGGTTTTAACTAAAACACTGTTTTAAGAAATGTCAAATCTCATTATTTAATAACAAAAATAAACAATTACAAAATTATCAAAAAATGATTGTTAAGCAGAACATAGTTTGTATTCAAACAACTATTTTTAAAAAAATCATTCTTTAAACATAAAGATGAAAAATTTGACATTTCTTAAAACAGCGTTTTAGTTAAAACCGAGCTCGCAGTACCAGCCATTATGTTTTGAGCAAAAATTTCTTCAAGGCCCAAAATAATATAGGTGTAACAGAAATAAGTACATTAAATTTAACCAGTGATAGAACTCGTCGAGAGCAACATTATTTCTTAGTAACATTTTTTTTTGTAAACCTCCTAGATATTGTGTTAAAAATCTTCAAAGTTTTAAAAAAATTATTACTTCCCTAAAAATTAAGAATTCAAATAAATGATATTAAGAAATGTTGTTGCTCTTGACGAGTTTGGTTTCACCAGCATATGTCTCGAAATTGGAAATATTTTTTTCCAAAAAATAAATTGCGATTTCGAAACAAGTTACTAAGAAATATTGTTGCCCTTGCCGAGTTCTGTCACTGGTTAAATTTAATATACTTATTTCTCTTACTTTCTGTATAAACCATTACTACTTATTAAGTAATTTTCTTAAATTTTTAAAAATATATTGCAGATGATGGAGTACAAACGCCACCACCAGTGCTTGCCACTCAAACTATACGAGCAGATGAAAATGGAACTGTAGTATTACCAGTTATTGACAGCCAGGAAAATTTATCTCAAGTAATATATTACGTTACTTCATTTTAATTAGTATTATTTTTTTTTAATTCACAGGAAAGTATACAAGAATTAGAAGATACCCTCAATACCCAAATGCTAAATATAATTGGCAGTGAAAATTTCGATGCTTCTTATATTAACAAAATTAATGTTTCTGAACCAATTTCATCTACGGATGAATTAGTTAATACTTTGTCTGGAAATACAGATACAGAGAAATCTGTTGATAGTCAGTTTATATACCATCAAGTTATTGTTAATTTGAATCCTGAATCAGAACAAATGCCAATATTCGACAACAATGGAATCGATAACATATTATCACAAGTTAAATTACAGGTAAGTTGTTAATATTTTATATTACGACAACAATTTATGTATTATTATTGTTTTAGAATAACTCTCTCTTCTTAACTGATTTAAATTCATTAAATATTAATAATATTAATTCAAATGAAACTAATAATGTATTATTACCGTTTCAAATTGCACCTCAACAAGATTTACCTCAAAATCAGTTAATAATGTTGCCTCAAGAAATAGAAACAGAAATACAGAATCCTTCTTTAAATCCTGCCATTAGTTTGGAAAATATTGATCAAAATTTGCAGCTAAAATTGAACGGTCTTTTAAACTCAACTCAAAACATTTCTAACACAAATATAATCATAAACAACTCAATAATTGAACCACAGACAACAGAATTTTTAAATGCAGAAGAAGATCTGGTAAATGATTCTTTATCAAATGTAAAAGCTGAAGTTACTACTTTACCAGCAAAATCTATTAAAACCAATATTATAACTGACGTAATAACAACGGATAATCAAATTACTGCAGTAATTCCTACCGATATGGTTACAAAAAATTCAAATGTAACATGTAACTTATGCAAATTAAAATTTAAAACCAAAACTGATTTAAAAGTACATCAATGTTTAAATTTTATTAATGTTGATGTTAGTGGCAACATTGAAAATAATGATAGCGAAGCAACTGAAGCTCAAGAATCTTTTAATGGAAATGTAACAAAAGAAGAATTCGACGAAATTGTTGCTCAGAAAGAAAAGGATCCTATCTCAGTTAAAAAATCTGCACCTGTATACAAAAATTCTTGTACATATTGTCCAAAAACATTTCGAAAACCTTCAGATTTAAAAAGACACCTTAGAACCCATACCGGCGAAAGGCCTTTCAAGTGTGATGAATGCGCTAAAAGTTTTTCCCTAAAATCAACTTTAGAAAGTCACAGTAAAATTCACCAAGGAAGAAAAGAATTCGCTTGCCTTGTTTGTAATAGTTTATTTGCTACCAAAGGAAGTTTAGGTGTTCATATGCGATTGCATACTGGAGTTAAACCGTTTAAATGCCCTTTATGTCAGTTAAAATTCCGCACTTCAGGACATCAAAAAGCACATTTAACTGTGCATTACAAAGAAGCTATAAGAACAGGAAAAATAATTTCAGATGTTGTTACGAGAAAAGCAAAAATTAGCGAATTGTTGGAAGGGGTAGAAAGTATGATTGAGGATGAAAAGCAAAAAGATAAAAGCAATGAAGCACATTTACCAATAGAAGATCCTGTTGTTCCTCCTCCGCAGTCAGTTGTGAATAATATCGTTTTACAGACGGATGAAAAACCTTTAATGCATTTTGAAATTGAAACAAATACACAAGGACAAATAATAAATATCAAACCTACAGCCTCAAATCTTTTATTTGTTGAAGATTCCAAGGAAGAAGTTATTTCAACTCAAGTTAATTTTGATGAGAAAACAAAAATACAAATAGAAAACTTTTTGAGAGACAAAAAAGCGAAACAACAAGAAGTTAAAAATAGGGTTAAAAAAGTTTGTGATGTGTGTTATAAAGAATTTGGGACAAAATATTTATTAGATAGACATAGTAAAATTCACACTGGTGAAAGGATATTTTCGTGTAATTATTGTACAAAAACATTTAACCAGAAAAATGCATTACAAACTCATGTTAGAACGCATTTTGGTAGTAGACCTTATTGTTGTCCATACTGTAGTAATACGTTTAGCCAAAGTGGAAATTTAAAAACACATATTAAAAGGTTTGTAAACGCAAAACTTGGTAAAAAAAATGATAACATCATGAATATTTTTTCAGGATACACGGTAGCATCCAGAATAAAGATACGACCAACTCAGGTTTAATAACGCCAGATATTCTTAAAGCAGGAAATGTAGCTCGGTAGTAAGATTAACACTGTATATATTTTTATAAATTATGGGTGATAATTGAAGTGTAAAGGTAATTTATATTTAATTTTAAGGTAGTTAGGATATTTTTATTATTTTAACAGACTGTATAAAATAAATTAATAAATTTTAAATCATTTATTGTTTATTGTTTTCAAAAAAAAAAAAAAAAAATATGAATATAACAAAACACTTATTAATTTATCTTTCAAAAGTAATAATTTATACAAATGCTTATCAAATATACCAAATATATTTTTATCTCGTGAAAAATGCTAAATAATTTTGAAACGTAAAACAAATTATGATTTTTGAGCAAACAAATTGTTAGAGTGATTAAAGTATTGTTTGAATTCGCAAATTATAGAAAATATATAAACCATCAAAACATATGTGATATGATTATCATCGATTATATTTTCGATTGGAACAGAGATAGATTTCACGAGTCCGAAGGACGAGTTAAATATACTGCTTAGGTTTCACGAGCATTATCTTCGGTTATTAATCATATCACGAGTTTATATTTAATGAGAGAATATAATGAATTTTTGTAAAAATTAACTGTCAATGTTGTAAAAATTCCTTAGTAACGAATATAAATAAGGTGATAATTTCTTTGTTTTTTATCATCGCTGTGATAGACGTAATTAGGGAGATTCTGAATGCTGATTGGCGAAAACATGTCACGTAACTAATGAATTATATTCTCACTCCAATAATTATTTTAAAATTGTAATGCCCAGTGCACCAACAAGATATTTTAAGCGATCCTTAAACAAAAATCAAAATTTAGACTACATTTTAACATTTCATTTCAATGCAACATTCTAAATTTAAGGAACGCTTAAAATTTAAGTTACTTCTTGCAATCTGTCATAAAACTGCAAAACTTGAAAATTTAACGTGTTTTACTTCCATGGCATATTGAAATTTCTTAAAAAAAAGTATTTTAACGAGATTAAAGTTATTTGTCCAATAATTTGAGGGCACTAGATGCAGTTTTTGACCAACTTTTATCGTACACTTTTACTCTAATAAGTAAAAAGCTATCGCTAAATGAAAAATTTAACCGGCGCAGAAAAAAATAGACCCGGTATAAAATTTTAAAACAGTAGGTAGTTTATGTATTTTTTAATTTACTCTTTTGGTGACCGGGTAACAAGACTGTCTGTTTTTACCATATTTTTAAATTAAATTTATTCGGGCACCACAGAACGTACATATTTGTATAATTTTCGAACATTTTGTTCTAAAATGGGGGATTACGGCTCAATCGAATTAAAGGAAAATAGTAAAAAAAAATACGAATGTATATGCTGAATAACGAATATTAATAAAAAAATGAAATGGTATAATTGAGATATTTCGAAAATAAAGGGTTTTTTGTTATAACGCTTCGACACTAATATGAAAATATTTTGATTGGCGACCGAGAAACCGCCTATACATGCATTACAAATAGCGTGTTAGGAGGTGGGATTACTACCAATGGAAGTTAAGAAATTCAAATTCGAAAGGAGGGGCTAATATTCCTGTACTACAGTTTCCGAACAGTTTTTATTTTAACATAAATTTCTTGCATTAAACTTAATAATTTAAATACACCTGTAATTATAAAGTATATAGACTTATACAGTGTTATAATATTCATTTATTTTTATGTAAATATAACTTAAAATAGCATATATTTCAAGAACATTTAGGTCCATGATGAAAACAGTTTGATATAAAAACACATAAATGTGACGTCACGTCAATCTTTTCAAAATTCGTTTACCGGATTTTCATCAATAGTCTTAGTTTTCCTAATATTTTCAGATAAAATTATAAAAAAAAAAAATGGTGTAATCCCCCATTGTATGCATTCGGTTCTTTGGTGAACACGAGGCACAGGTATAATGGTATTTACTCTTAATGAAAACAGTTGAATGCGGTATAAAAATAAATTTAAAACAATGTAATACAAGTTCAATAATTAAATATAACTCAGATGTAAATACAAATGAGGTGCGGGAGGCCACGTGACTTTGACAAGTGCTTGTGGGGCCCAACATGGTTGCCAAGAATACGACTTGTGTACGTTGCCTGAGTTGCCAAATAAATTTGAGTGTAAAATTAATAAATAAAATTGTAAAGCTAGTTATTATTAATGAATATCATGTTGTTTTACTTTTTAACACATAAACTTAATTTTTAAAATAATTTTTAAAAATTATGCGACTTGTGCTGCCATCTACGATACAAAGATTTCTTGGCACACTAAATTTGAAGAAAACAATCAGATGAAAGTTGAACGTCTTGTATATTTTAAAAATTAAGTTTATGTGTTAAAAAGTAAAGCAACATGATACTCATTAATAATAACTAGCTTTACAACTTTATTTATTAATTTTACACTCAAATTTATTTGGCAACACAGGCAACGTACACAAGCCGTATTCTTGGCAACCATGTTAGGCCCCACAAGCACTTGTCAAAGTCACGTGGCCTCCCGCACCTCATTCAAGCATAAAACACAAAAAAAATGGAATAGATGGCGCAGTAGGAGAGAACTGTCATTTTTTGATTAAAATTAAGAAAAATGGCTGCAAGGCAGGCAGCGCAAAAAACTGTAAGACAAGTAAAACCAATATTGTCACTTGATTCTTGTGAAGCCAAATCAAGAGTATTAAATTTGTACAAAGCTTGGTATCGGCAGTTACCGTATCTCGGTAAATATTGGAAAATATTTTCCTTAACCTTAAAATATATTTCATAATATACTTCTACAATTTTAGTTCGGGACTATGATATCCCAAAGACTGTTGATCAGTGCAAAAGCAAACTACGCCAAGAATTCATTAAAAATGCTCACGTTACGGACATCCGAGTGATTGATATGCTGGTTATCAAGGTATGTTGCATAATAGTTGTGAGAAAAATATTAAAAGATTTATTATACTCTAGGGACAAATGGAATTGAAGGAAACTGTTAATATTTGGAAACAGAAAGGTCATATAATGACATACTTTAAAGATACTGCTGAACCTAAACCAGCAGATTTTCTTTCCAAATTCCTTTCGGGGAATTAGTTTCATCAGTCATCAATGATAATAGGCAAGGATAGTTTGTTGTAAATAGTTTATTTAAACCAATTAAAAATACAAAATATAAAAAACTTAATGAGAATAGAATGTCTTATTTCGAGTAAATCTAGTGATTAAGTCGAATGCCCATTTCGGTTGATCTCCAGGAACCATATGCCCAGCGTTTCTTACCAAAACTTCAGTAAGATTTCCTGCAGTTTTACAATACCCTGCTAATTCATTATCAACCAACCATTGGTGCCTTGTTGCTTTTTTATATTCAGCTGCAGCATCAAAATTCAAGTTTTGCAAGTAATTAATTGTTAAAGGATATGCCACTATAATATCAAGTTGGCCGTTATAAATTAGCACGCGATAATGGCTTAGTAATTCTGAAATCCAAGGAGCCACTGATTGCATTACATCTTGCATAAGATGGACTTCAACGGGTTGTGCTACTCCATTGAAGGTATTATTTCCTACGTGGATGGCATCTCGAACGTCGCTTCTTTGGATGTAGGTCCCCATGTATTCCATACTTGCACTAGTATCATTCGATATTAAATAATTAAAATAATTTGTAAATCCTGTTACATTTTTAAAATATGATTTGTGCCCATTTAAGTCTCCGTTTAACATTGTATCAAATAATTGGAAAGCTTTATCCCACTGTTTTTGGTTAATATAATCAACGCCTTGAGCCTCATAAGCATGGAATTGATCTCGAGCACTTGCATCAATAATTCCAAGCTGATACAAATAATCCCCATATTTTAGTTGGTGTGCAGGATCACTTAAACCGTTTCCGATTGCCAAACCTTTTAGATTTATTTTTTGTTTAGCAGATGGATTATTTGTATGTATGGTGTAGGAAATTGCAGGCACATATTTCCCTGCATACGATTCGCCAGTTACAAAGAAATCATTTTTTTGCAAATTCGGAAACAGTTGAAAGAACTGAAGCAACGCATTGTATAAATCTATGCCCACTGCGATTTCATTTGTTGCATAACCTTCATCTTTCTGAGTGAAGCTGTAGCCTGTTCCTACTGGATTGTCAATATATAAAACATTATGGTTCTTTATCCAAGTATATTTTCGAATCGATAATCCATGTTTATGTTTAACTATATACGGACCATTTTCAGTAAATAATCCAATTAAAGATGTAGCACCTGGTCCTCCTTGTAACCAAAGAACTACTGGATCGTTATCAAAATTAGATTCTGACGGAAAGAACCAGAAAAATGAATTTGAATTATATTTTTTGTTTACAGTTAAATATCCAGAGTAACTTCTAATGTTTTTAAATCCATTGAATTTGACCTGTGCGGCTTGTTGAGCTTCTTTTATTTTTCCTGCTTCAATTAATGGAGTCAAATACAACGGCTCACCAGCATAATCTTCAACTTTTTCTGTTTTGATTTTCGGATACACATTAATAAAACAATATGAGACAGTAAACAAACACAGTAAAACTTGTAAAGTTAATATTGTATTATTGTTATTCATATTGCAGACTTTAAAGAATGTACTTATGTAGCAAAAAGCAAAACTTGAATCACATAAACATGTCAAATGTCGGTAAAATATGATTGAACTATAAATCTAACGGGGATAAAGTTCAGACAGATCACGAGACAAGATTGTACAGGTCAAGGTTATGGTTATTCTTATTCTAATTCAGAAAAAAAAAAATTTGTGCTGACGAAAAGATGCATCGTGGGAATTTTTAATATAAATTTTTATTTTCAATTTCGTAATAAATAAGTACAAAAATAACAATATTAAAAAATTATGAGTGTAAATAACACCAAATAATACAAATTTTATCACAATGTTAGATTTTTTCAAATTTGTTCTAATGGTAATGGACGGAAATTAAGGTTCACTATTATCTTTGTTTTTACGAGATTCTGGCGCGCTCCACTTCCTAATATTCTGATTAAAGTTAATGGGATCATTCACAACGGACTTCCACAATTCATAATATGCATCAGCAGACATTTCTCCATCAAATAATTCATTTTCATTTCGCTGTTCACTGACAAATGATCTCCATACCTGAAATAAATAATTATTTAATTCATTATAATAACAAATATAGTAATAAATACTTTTTCAACTTTTTCTGGATGATATTCACGCTTAACATTACCCATAGAGCCCCCATTATTAAATATTTGTAAGTGATAGAGAAGATAATTATAAGTATGCATTTTGTCAGCTTCTATTGACTGAAAAGTAACAGCGAATGGACTACAACATTTATCGGACGGGAAGACGCTTCGCGCGTAATAATTAGTTATTTGAAGGGCGGAAAATGTATCAGGAGATAATAGATGAATAAGACTATGTCCATGGAAAGTTGTCTGTCCAAAATGATCCCGTGTATCAGTAGGATGAACACCTAAAGTCGCCAAATGTTTTCCTAAATAATAATCTTCTTGCTTCCAAAATCTTCCACCAGCTGCACATGTTTCAGAGGAATTAAATTGTTTGCGAAGTAGCATAATGCTGCCTTTACTTAATAAATATCCAGCTTGTGCTGCATTGTAATCAATGCCCCAAAAAGTGGTTGCATGACCCAAATAGTGTCCCTCTTTATAGTCTAATGGTGCCACCAAACGACGAACATTTTCTGGTATTGCAAATGTATCATCATTTAGAAATAAAAACCAATGAAAAGAAGTATCAATATCACGAATAGCGTTACAAAGGATATGCCAAGACGATTCTAATTTGGTTTGACGTATTGGTAATTTAGTTTATGAACTTTTTCTGACTGTAGGTAGATGAATGTTCTTTCGTTGCATTGTTGAGCCCAAGTTTGATTTGCAGCGGCAGCATTTTTTCTTTTACGAACGAGGAGTACACATATAATTTTTACATTGTTGTATAAAAATTGTGATTCTGTATTAATATTATTGTCCTTTCCATATCGCATGTAGTCTATTGTCAAAGGAATTCTTTTCAAATTTTGATCTTGAAACCATTTCTCATATTTATCTAATAAATTATCAGGTTTTTCAAAATTAGTGCTCCTATCTCTGTATAATAATACTCCGAGCATAGCTCCCAAAATAAAGCTCCATAATATTGTATACCGAGTAAGAGTTTTATACATTGTAATAATACTGACACCTGTTGCTTTCTAGTTCTTCTATATCATTTATATTATTGTTGTTTATTTTTCAGTCTGTTATATTATATCATTCTTTAAAATTTATTAAACTGCTACAAAATGAATTGAAATTTACTTTTGAAATCAACATAACATAACTAATTATTTGAGGTTGGAATCAACATGGCGAAAAAACCAGAAAAAATAGTTGTCATTGTGATGCAAGAATTTATTACTCCTATTTTATTTATTACAAGCTACACGTAATGAAAAAAGGAATTAAACATGTTAAAAAGTTAATAATAGTTATCTATGCAACAATAAAAAATCTGATGTGACCAGCACATGACCTCCCGCCAATTCCATGTTTAAAATAGCAGTGAGCTTTAAGTAAAGTATCACTTCCGGTTGATCGTTTGTAAATAAATTCTAATTTGTTATCCAATAAATAGAAAAGTCTGTAATACGAAATTTTAGATGTGTTATTGTTTTTCCTCAAAAATTAAGTACTACATCCGATTTATTATATATGGTTCAAATCTAATATGTTGTTTCAAATTATATATGAGTTTTAAATACCAAATTTGAGAAGTTTTGGATAATATTTTAATAGACTTTAAGGAAAAATCGTCGCACACACATTCTTATAAAAATCAGTATCAACTTCCAGGTGATCTAAAATGCAATCTGTAAATTCTTCGCCGTACATGATCCATTTCGTAAATGTGTAGTTGTAAATTAATATTAATTTATAGTGCTGCAAAAATAGCAAATTTAAATCAGATCATCCTGCACATCTAATATTTATGTATGATGGAAAAATATATTATTTTTACAAACCTTAATTTCATTAAAATTAAATATTTTACTATTTCATTCTCCTTAACACGGTTATTAATTTTAATGTAATTGCTTCCTGACAGTGACATTTGTTTAAATATGTCAAAATTGTTATTAAAATTGTTTTTGTTTGACGCATAGGCAAGATAATATATAAAAATAAATTATATTATATATTCATATTTAAAGTTATTTAGTGTTATTTACTAAATGTTATTATCGTAGAATAGGCTATTCCACGATATATTTTTTTATTTTGAACTACATAAGTATGTAAGACAATATGTGAAAATCCGAGTATAAAATTCCTCGAGAAATGCGAGATATAAGTTATGAATTATAAGTTTCATTTGTGACGTAGGTGGGTATACCAGAAGTAAACAATAACAAACAGTGGTTCACAGACTTACGAAAAAATGTTGAGCAAATTACAAAATAATGTATATTTGAATTGTAATATTATATTTTATTATTAGGGAAAGAAAATATATTATTGCAATTAATTTATTTTACTTTTTTTCTTATTTTACAAAAACATTTTGACATTCTCGAAGTTGGTAGCGCACAGCGCATGGTTGGTGACACTCAGGATTTCAAACATTTCAAAGGAGTGCAGCAGATGCAGATAGATCAACACAAACATGCAAAAGCAAGAAAATCACCCGAACAGCATCCGAACATATGCGACACACCCGAATAATTATATTATTATTCTTAGTTGAAGCGAAGCTCATACTACAGTCTGTGTTCAAGCTTGAATCCTATTTGCTTAAACACCCGTGCACATGTCTTACGTCATCAAAAGTAAAACTCCCCGTAGTTTTAAGAGGGAATAATTAAAAAATATCTGATGTGGCCAACACAAAACCTCCCGCTATTTAATTTTTATTAATTTAAATACATACCTCCGTATTTACTAATGCTGCAAAATTGTTCCATTGCATATAACTATTGCTTTATTTACTATTTACTTTTTAAAATGTCACTATTATTAATTTGAAGTGATTAGTATTTGACAGTGACATTTACTGTCAGTTACATTCATTTGAAAATGAACTGTGTAACAAAGGAATTGTGTTTATCTTAGGCTTCGGGACTAATAAAAAAAATTATTTTTAAATTTATCTGTAAAATATATAGAAAAAGTATTAATGTATTCCTGTAGAAAATTCAATAATCTTTAATTTTCATAAGACATAAAATGCGAAAAAATGGCATTTAATGGTATTTTTTGAAGAAAAACTATTATGAGCTTCAGGTAAAGTGCCATTTCCGTGAGTGAAGACAAAATCCATACACACACACACATACATAGACATCATCGTGATAATGTTAAAATTGGATTCTAGGGACCTTAAAACGTGGTCATTTACTAAAATCTCGATATGTGATTTTAAGCACGATCCATATACCTCCGTTACCAAGGGTAGCGGGAGGTAAAAATAGTTGGTATTTTTCTTATCGTTTAACTGTTATCTTTCATATTTTTGATATACTTTTACTCTTTTCGATTACGGTGGAATAGCCTATTGAAGATTGTACAATTATATTCAATTTTAATTAGTAAAAGTTGCTAAAAAATGATATTTAATTTAAAACCGTTAAAAGCTTGTATAAATAATAATTCCGGTTATCCGATAAACACTAAAAACTAATGACCACTTCCCATATTAGTATAGAAAATTTTCTGATTGATAGTATTTGAGTAATCGTATCTACACGATCCACACACATACATACATACCTACAGATATTAATTAACAGCCCGATTCACAAAAAGGTTTAAGCTAATCCTCATTTTTGGATTAGCGAATTTTATTCTAATTTTGACAGTTTATAACTTAAAAATATAGTCTAATCTATTCCTAGTATCTACCTTTATTGATATCATGAAAATTAAATTTTAAATACCAGAATAGAATATAATTCACTAATCCAAAAATGAGGATTAGCTTAAACTTTTTTGTGAATCGGGCTGTATATTAATAAAGTTTTTGGAAAGCTAATAGTTTTAGGTATATCTTTAGTCACATTTTTTTAAAATTAATAAATAGTTATTTTGTTCTCATGACATCTATCATTTTAATTTATCCGTGGCAATTATATTCATTAATATCACTAATGACATTTTTATTAGTATTTGAATTTTTTCCTTTCCTTCTTTTTGGTGTTTGGAGGCTATTAAACTAAGCAGAAACATAAATACAGGAAACGTAAGTAACCAAGAAAGTTACATCTAAAAACAACATTGTTCAAAGATTCATTTATTTACTACTTCATAATAGGTGTAAAAAATCTGTTGTGGCCAGCACAAAACCTTCCGTCAATTCAATGTATTTCGTACAAATCCGATACCAAAAGTTCCTTGGAAAAGATTCTATATATCCTGTAAAATTGTAACACGAACACACTATTTCTTACAAATTCCATATTGCAAGTTCCTTTGGGAATTATAACACGAATGTACATTCTGTAAATTGCACTTCACACTTCCTCATTCTTATCCAACGCATCTTCTTCAGACAGTTCTTCCTCTCTCAAATATTCTGCTGCACAGTCCTTCCATCTTCTCTTTGGCCTTCCTCGTACTCCCGGCATTGAAACTGCAAGTCACTTATGCGAGGGACACCCTGTCACTTATGTTACTTTCTGATCCTTTACTTTCCACTTTGGTTTTGCACTTGACACTGACGTCTGTCAATTAGAATTTTTTTGAATATATGTGTTGTTTCCATAATTTTAGCAAAGCTAACTGATTTTTGAAAGTTAACCTCTCTTAATCTCTCTATAACTCTATATCTATTGAATATTAAGGAAAATGTATAATCAAATTGTATAGGGAATAAGATTTTCTTTCATATTAATGATCACAAAATGTCAAAAAATGATATTTAACTGCGGTTTTCCCAGAAAAACTGTTAAAAACTTCAAATAAGGGTACTTCCGGTTGACCAGTTATAACCAAAATCTAATCAGCTCTTCATATGGTTGTAAAGAAGAGGACTACGAAAAAATCATAATTTTTAGAATTTTAGTTTGCGAGTTATCGTCGGAGAAAAATTTGTCACACACACACACATACAGACAACATCAATGTAAAATTAGTAATATCGTATTCTAAGGATCTTAAAACGTGCTTATTCATTAAAAACTCACCAACGAATTTTTTGACCAAAGACAATACCTTCCTTACCTAAGGGTGACGGAAGGTAAAAATGAGTAACTTAAAAATGTTACCGCTACAATAAAAAATAATATAATTTCGGGAGTAAGAGTGATTTTTAATAAAATTATTTGGTTGTATAGCCGAATATTACTTATCGTCATTATTACATATTTATTAACGATGTATATTTATTTTATTTTTGAAACAATTACATAATTAATGCCTCATTTATTTATCAATAAAAGGTGAAACAATATAAATGATATTTTTACAGCTTCAAATAAAAGACGTGAATACGAGAATTCGTGGCATAGGCGTTTAAGGTGGAAAAACACTCAAATTTTCTATTCTATAAAACTTTATGGATTGCATTGTAGGTACATGAATTTTCTGATAGCAAGTGTATCTCGTTTTCTTCTTACCTTTCTTTTTCTTGATCTGACACACACACTTCATAATTAATGCCGATAGATAACAGCAAACGACATTGTAAAAGTTCAATAAATTTTAATAGAAACACAAATTAAATGTGATTTGCGTACAGTTTTATCATATTGTGAGCTATTTAATACTTGTGTATTGGCACGGGTTTCAAAATTACAAAATCTGGGATGTTAATAACATAGGCCTTCAGATTATACGAATTCAAGGGCATTATTGAGCGTTTTTATATTTCGACCACATATTTTTTCCTAATTTTTAGTTTAGTTTTCCGATTATTTTGTGATTTATTACAGAAGTTAGAAATTTTTATAATTAACAACGAAACACTATTTATTTTAAAAAGATTACATAAATGTTAAATAATTTTGAAATTAAAAATAATGTATATAAAGTTCACAATCCCTGTTTTTGCACAAGCAAATTTGATTTATTGTAAAATTTTCTCCTGAGCAATCAAAATTTGCCTGTACATGCAAATAAAATAAATATTCGCACTAGTAAGTTTCATGTTCATTTTCACACAAAACAGTAATACTATGAACAACATAAATTATTATAATATTTTATTACAAAGCTGAACGTGATAGCAAACTTACATTAAAGTTGACAATATTTCAAACTTTTATAACGTTGTTTGCTAAAGATTCCAATGATGAAGTCTTACGTTAAGTGGAATTTTTTGCGATGCTAACGTAAATATTGTTCCTACAATAATTCAATGTAATTAAACAATTAAAAAAATATAAAAAGCAAATTAAACGCTTTAATGTATTGCGATAAGTCCCGATTCTAGAAGTTTATGTATTTTGGCTGCTATGTCTGGATTTTTTAGATGGCTGAAATAAAAACATCAAATAAGGAATGACGTATTTAAAACATTTAGGGAAAACTTACTCTTGTAAAGCTTTCGGATCATTCTGCATCTGTTCTAAAATTAATCGCATGGCAGGGTCTCTAAGGATAGATTGAACTTCGGGGTCACCCATGGCCCTCGCGCGTACTTGAGCTGGGTCGCTATTGCTCTGGATCGTGCAATTTCTGAATCCGTGCAACGCTTCAGAATTATTTGAATCTATTTCTAATGCTCGCTGGAAAGCTGCAGATGCTTTCGAACTTTGTTGCATTCCCTACATCACCAAAAATCATTTATAAATAAACTTAACTTTTATTATAGTATATTATGCAATGAGCATGTAATGTGGGCTATTACTCAAGAGAATGAGTAATAACCATTACATGCGAATACTGATTTTTTTTAATTTCGTGGGGAATGAATTATTTTGCTCTATAACCTTCAGATTATCGTTTCAAAAATGCGCGGCGCAATTTTAATTATCTATATCTGGCGGCGTACAAATTTATTCATTCTCACTATTTGAATTCATGTTTTTAATTCAATTAACTCATAATTTTGACATTGGAATTATTAAAATATATGAACATTGTTTTGAGCCAAAGCATACTCGATAATATTGCAATTTTGAGTAATGGATGATTGTGAGTGATCCTCCCGTGAGTAATAATTGAAAACTCACGGCCCGTGAGTAATTGTTTAATAAAAAAAAAAAGATATATAATGAAGGTACTAATGGTCGCGGAAAAAAATTATTTACTTACTTGAAGGATGTGACCTTTTCGAATCCAGCCCTTTATGAATTTAGGGTCAAGTTCTACACATTTTTCACAATCTTTCAGCCCCAAATCAAAGGCAGCTAATTTAGTGTAACCTGCTGCACGGTTACTGTAAAATTTAGCTTCTTCGGGATTTCGCTTAATAGCCTCAGAGTAATGTTTAACAGCATTAGCGTAGTCACCTTTCTTGAAAAATTCATTACCATTGCTGTTTTCTTCTTCAGCTTTTACTGGATCTATATATGCCTTACGTTCTGCTTCTTTAATAATTTTTTCTATATCAGACAACATTGTTTTGATTTCTGGAGTCCTATGTTCTGACATAGATTTTTCGTAATAGGTCTTTGCAGAATGCCAATCACCAAGCTTTTTGTAAGAATTTCCTATTCTTGTAAAAGCTTTTGCGATTAATTTGAAGTCAGCACGATTTTCGCGACCAATTTCAATTGCTTTTTCACACTGTTCTATGCATTTCTTATAATCTTTCTGTTCAAAATAAACAGCAGCTATATTATTTTGGAAGGTAATATCAGTTGGGTCGTGGTTAACTGCGGCATTATAATGTTCTAAAGCAGTAACAAACTCTTTCTTTTTATAAGCTTCGTTGCCTTTTTCTTTTTCGGCCTTTGCAAGTTTTTTATTTTCAGGTAAATTTTCGTCTTCTTTAGGTTTTTCTTCTTTGGGTTCATGTCTCTTCGGAGGAGGTGTATATACAGAATCTGTTTCCATTGGTTCGTCATAATTTGATTCCAAACCTAGAAGAACACTAAGTGCGGTCATAATTTTTTGGTCACCTAATTTTGTTGCTAAAACACTGGGGTTAGTCTGTAAGTCCTGTAAAGTCTTCAAAAACTCTGGATCATCTAAATAATTTTTCGTTCTAGGATCAGTTCGGAGTTTGGCGAACACTTCGCTTGACGAAAATGGATTAGGGAAGCCTTTAGATTTCGCTCCACTGGCTCTGACTTCTGATAAACCTTCTTTCATTTGAGCGTTATTTGGGTCCAGTCTTAACCCTTCTTCGTATGCAGCAACAGCTTCATCTTTTCGTCCAAGATATGACAATGCAGCTCCTTTTCGAGAATATCCTTTCGCCCAATCAGGCTTAATTTGTACTGTTTTCTCTGCATCTTCTAAAGCACTTTGATAATTTCCTGCTTTGGCATACGCTGCTGATCTATTTGAGTATAACACATGATTGTTCCCATCTATGGCAATAGCTTCAGTATAAAATTTAATAGCTTCATCAAAATTTTCTGCTGATAATGCTGCATTTCCTTTGTCTTTCAGAGCAGCGACCTATTATTCAAAAACATAACAATGTACGCATTAAATTACGAACAGGTTTTCCGAATCCAGAACATTCGGTTCAATTTATGAAAGTCACTTGTTTTCAAGATGTCTTTCAATGTACATTATAAAATGCGCAGATATACTATTGGATTTAAATACATACCTGATCCATTTTAACAATTGTATAAAATATAACAACGTGCAAATAGAATATTCTAGAACGCCGGTAACGCAGTACAATAACGATCAACAATGCGCAATGTGCAATCTGAACTGAATGTTGCTTTCATACCTTTGAAACTAACTCCGTCGTTTGGTCATATGTTGCTATGTTCAATTTATTTGTCACGTTTTTCAAATTCTGATTGGTGGAGTATTACGTCACATCAAAGCGGGAAAATTAAAAAATATGTTGCGGCCTTCCGTCATTTCTCTCCACTTATACAGAAAATTTCTTGTATATCCAGTAAAATTACTTCACAGACATATTGAGTAAATTGTATGACACTAACATCACTGTCAATTATAGTAATATGGAATTAATGAAACTGTTTCCATTGTGATGCAGTAAAAATTTATGAAAATTAATTTCTTAATAAATTTTTATCTCTAAAATAAATTGAATATGAAGAACATAATGCAATCAAATCGTATAGAGAATAACATATTCTTTAATATTTATAATAACATAAAATGTCAAAAAATAAAATTTAACTGCGGTTTTTAAAGAAAACTGTTATGAGCTTCAAATTAAGGTACTTGTGGTTGAGCAAATGCAACTAGTAACTAAACTATAATCAAGTCTTCATTTGGATGTAAGAATGAAGAATACGGAAAAAACAGTATTTTTTTTGAATTTTAGTATTGGAGTTATCCCGGTCGAAACATAGTCACATACATGCAGACATCATCGTAAAAATAGTAAATCCGTATTGTTGGGACCCCTAAATGTGCAAAGACAATACCTTCCTTACCAAAGGTGGCGGAAGGTAAAAACACACATTTGTTAAAAAATAAATAATTTATTCTTTATATGAACAAACAATCATATAAAAATGATCATGAAAACTTCTTTTACTGACATGTTTCACAATTCTGGCTGTATCTCGAAAAACAATATTAAGACTGTTAACTTTTGGTTGCAAAGTCACCAAAGCATCTTCAATTTTTTCATTAACAGATACGTACATGGTTTGTCCACCGACTATGTTTAAATTGTCAGTATTTCCTAAATACATTATCAAGTCTAATTCTTTTTCACTTTCCCAATTAAATTCTGAAAATAACTAAAACAAAAAATATAACTACTAAGTTTTCATTTAGATTTATATTTTTTTATACATACTGCGTAACTTCCAGGTTTCCAGCGTTGTAATTCATATCGCATCGTTGGATTAATACCTTTCTTTATATCAACATTTAAATCCAAATCAGTATATTCATGTAAAAGATTAAACATATTTTTTGATTGAAATAAAGTTAAGATTTCCGTGACAATGCTGGGAACCACTTTTGCAGATAAAATTTCATAATTTCTTCTATTAGCTGGTCCAACTTTCTCCCATATTATATCTAAAAATATGTATGTTTTATATATTGCTCTAAAAGAGTTACTTTATTATTTATTCAATACCATCATTTTCCAAAACATTACATAATTCTTGAAATTTTTCTTCTTTGAAAAAGTCGTTTAAGCTTATTTCAGATTCTCCTTCGACGTGTTGTTGTATTTGTGTTTTAACTTCTTTTCGTAAATATTGTGGACTAATCCAATTATTTAAAGGTAGATCTAAATCTAATGGACATAAATGTTCAGAACTAAAAAGTCCAGTCCCTGGTGGATCTAGTTCTGGAGTAGTATATGCTTTTGGATTAGGAGTATGAAACCATCCATTTATACTTAGTCGGGAATGATCCATGTTTAATATTTCTGAAACCTATTTTTAAGATTATTTTAATTATGAACAAATGGCGTTAATGATGATATGAAAATAAATGTAAAAGTGAATGCAATCATAGCAAGTGTATGAGTTTAATTAAACTTTCTATTGATACTCATATTTTTAAAATACTCATTTTTAATCTACAATCTGTGAAATGCTTATAAACATGATATACTGGTTTCTAATTATTGTCGTTAATGACAATAACATTATAAGTGAAAAGGAGAACGGATATTATATTACTTCTTCGTTGTTAAAGAAAAATTTTTAAATTTTGAGAGGGAAAGTATAAATGAATGCTTTATTAACATATTTGAAGATAATATAAGATATAACAAAAAAATTAAATGTATCAGATGTATAAATTTATGTTTTTCAATATTAGTAATATTATAAAATTTCAAAAAATTATATTTAGAAGAATTTTTTTTAGAAACTACTACTTCCGGTTGTCCAATTGTTAAACTGGTCTTAAGTCTTATAGTTTTGGAGGAATCGTCCTTCCAACATCCACACACACGCACACACACACATACATCGTAAAAATGTTAAAATAGGATTATAGGAACCTTAAATCGTGCTTATTTACTAAAATCTGGATACGCAATTTTTAGCATGAATCCAATACCTCTCAGAGAGAGGTAAAAAGAACTCAAAACTTTAGATTAATAATACAAATATAATAAAATAATACCAAATTCCAAAACTCGATGTACTCGCTTCGAAAACTTGCTTCCGTGTTACAAAAATAACCAACTTGGAAATAGTATTTTTAATATGCATATACCTGATGATAAGATGCGTTAGATACTTCAAAAAAGATGAAACGGTTATTTTTTGGTATAATTTGTTTAACAACTTCAAGTGGATGTCCTTTTTCATCTTTACTGAATAACTCTAACAATCCTCCCATTTCTTTTGTCCATAATTCTTGATCTGAGTTGGGTACAGGATCAGTTATATATAACACAAAAGCTATTAATCTGTCCTCTTGTAAATCGTCATGAATTAATAGATAATCTGTGTCCGAATAAACGGAGCATGTTGCCGATATTTTATATAATTCAAACCCTGTTATTTTTTGTAACTGAAAGTAATATTTATAAGTAGGGATTCTTTTCCGATGTAATGGACATATTTACCCAGTCTTTTATGTCTGTTTTTAAAAATTCGTACATGTTACTTATATTTTTTGATTTAATATTTATTAAATCTTCAGATTGAAAAAATTCGTACAAGTCCATATTTCGCTTGTTCCATTGAAGCTCATTAAATTCATTGCGGATTTCTTTTAAAATTGTGGTATCAGTTACAAAATCATCGACGACGCAAAATTTAAAAGGATTTGTAAATAATTCAACTGAATTTGATAAAAAATTCGTATCATTTGTCCATTTGTCTTTAAAAAGTTCTATGAAACTATTTTCTTTTACGACTGCATTTAATACTGGCGTTTCGATTAATTTTTGTTTTTTTACAGGAGGTACTTCATGTTCTAATGGACAAGTTGGAACTAAATGATCTAAATAAAAGAATATAATTACTAATTAATTAAATGTAGTCATCGTTATAAAATTACATCCGCCAATTGACTTTTCTCGACTCTGATAATGAACAGTAACACAATCGTCATCCCAAATATCACATTCTAATTCAGGTTCACTTTCGGATGATTCTTCAACGAATTCTATTGTTTCTTCAGGTACAGAAGTTTGTTTAGTTGATTCAGAATTTGTTTCTTGTTTTTGTTTATTATCATTTTCGTTTTCATCTAACATAAAAAGAATAAGGACATCTTCTACTTATTACAATATGAATACGTTTTTACCATTTATTATAATAACATCATTTGAATCAGAATCTATAATTGTAATATCTTCATCCATGATTATAATCTAGTAGGTATTATTAATAATTAAATTAAAAAATGTAATATAACCTATAAATTCACGTGTTCATAGCATAGCTGTGAACATCGATCGATATTTTCCGGGTCACAAAAAATCAAAAAATAATCTTTGATGCAAATGTCAATAACTTGGTAAACAGAAGTGTAACTGCATTTGTATACATTTAGGGAAAGTGCAGTTTCTCGTTCACTTCTTTATTGTTTAATGAATAACAAAACAAACAATATTCATAATGCTTCAGAACGAAATAACAAAAATAATAATTTAACTATTTCATATAAATACATAATATTGAATATTTATGAGACATAAAATGGAATATCTTATACTTCATTTTTTAATTCTAAATGTGATTGAATAGATATTCTTAACTCACATAGTTTATCCTATATTTTCTTCAATTTTGATGAAATAGTAAAAATCATTATAATATTTAATTTTGACAAAATAAAAAAAACTAAACCCAACCTATCCTAACGTGACCGCTTGGCCACGCCCACGTATTCGGTTTTTGAATTGATTCTTGCGAAGAAGTTTCTGGCGATGTGCCATTCTGTTTTCGAATATTCGGAATTTGAATGATTCTGTGCATGCATATTCTGGTTTTGCATATTCGGGCGTTGAAGGCTTTCTCGTGGCTGCATACTCAACGCCCGAAAATTTGTTGTAGAGTACACAATTTCAGGCAAAGCTGGCTGTGTATGGGAAAGCTTTCAACGCCCGAATATTCAAAACCAGAATATGCATACGCAGAATCATTTAATTCTCGAATATTCAAAAATAGAAACGCGCATCGCCAAAAAGTGTTTCACCCATATCATTCAAAAACCGAATACGTGGTCGTGGCCACGGAACAGCGGTGGACTAAGAAGCTAATTTTCCTAGTACAAAGTACAATAATGAACTACATTATTTTACTAGTAAACATAATTTAACCCTGTTTTATAAACATTATTATTATTAAATATATTATTATATTTATAATTATTTACATATCTACCTAAAGAATCCAAATTCTAACATTTAGACAAAGTAACACATAATATTGTTGCTTTTTTAATACCTCTTTAGTTTCTTCAAAACTCAAAAACAATGAATAAATGTTTAAATAATATCCATTACTGTCCTTCGTATATAACTATTTTATGTAAATGTATTGTATTTTTGTAAGACAAAATAACATTTTATGCTGTATTGCAATTTATTAATAATAATAGAGCAACAATTACATTTGATGTCGTACGTTATTCGTTATTTACGGAAGGAAATATAACTGAAAAAAATTGTATTATATACAAAAGTACTCATGTATACATATGTATAATAATTTTAACATACTTCCGGAGCTTTGAAGTACACACACTTTGCTATTTCATATGCAAGTAGACAAGCATCGTCAGTAGTTTCTATAAACAATATTAATTTTAAACATTAACATTTTAGTTTGAATATTGAATAATACATAAAAAAAATACATACGTGAATTTCTACATGCACCCAGAGATTCTCTTGTAGTTTCTTGATAACGTTGTGGAAGAGTTAATACTTGTTTAAGTGAAAAATCATAATCTAGAACTCCTTGTTTGTTTACCTAAATTATAATAAAATGATATACTGGGTGCACCAAGATGGTCCCAAGCAATCCTTGATATTGTTACGCGAATAGAGTATTTTCAAATATATTATCTGTCTCGTAAAATTTTATGGGGTGTTTTATACATAGAATTTTAAGGGTACAAAATTCTGAATCTTTTGATTTACGTAACCGAGTAAATTTAATTTATTCACGGTAAAATTATACGATTGTCTCAAAAAATGAACATTGTTTATCTGTAGACTCGTTAGGCTCTTCAACCAATTTTTTTAAATTTATTTTTCGAAAATAGACGTTAATATATAAATATTTTTCATATTTTCATCTGCATTGTGATATAATTAAGCCTGTAATTAATTGGAAGAGATTCTATACAAAATTGAAATTTACGCTGTGACGTCATATCGCCTGATGACAGAACAACGCCGCCCGTGTAGAATTGCGGAACTATTCAGTTAAACTTTTAAACATTTAAACAAGTTGACACATGAAAGCTGATGTTGATACGTTGTGAATTGTTTGATATTTGTATTTATGTGTAAAATTGTATTTAATATATATTCTAAAATAATATTAAGAAATAGTGACAGAACAGATGACTAAATGCAAACGCCAATATTATGCGCGCGCAATCTCTCTCTGTCACAAGTCGGTATGACGTCACAGTCGAATTGGAGGTAAAAAAAAATTACTTTTAATAATTAATTACAGGCGTAATACATATTTTTTAAATAAAGTTTTATATTTTTCGACATTGTTTTTAAGCGTATTATTGAAAATTAGTACCAAATATGCTAAATTTTAATGTGGTTGAAGAGCCTACTATCTAGATCTATTTTTACCAAGAATTGCTTAGAGCTTAGGGAACCCGATGTATACTATCTATTTACCACTTTCATCATTAGAAGAACACATAACATGTAGCACTAAAAAAAAATATATATACATATATTTATATCAAAAGAAAAGCGTACCTAAGTAAATTTAAATTTTACCTGAGCTTCTTTACTGTCGTCCCAAATACCCTTATGCATATCATCAATTGTTGCTAAAATGAAATTTATATAGCTTTATTCATTTAATAATAAAATACTTACCGCTTGATACTTTGTTTTTTGGCTGGCAAACATTTCTCATTAATTTTCCAGTTGATTTCATTTGAGCTTCAGTCATCTGCAAAATAAGTTTAATAAGAACAAATCTTGTGATTAAAAATTTAAATTTACCAATTCTACATAATGAAAATTTAACCCAATAATTAAAATAGAGTAAATTAAAATCTTCATGTTGATATTATTACAAATGCGAATTTTGAATCAGCAACTTTACAATTTTTAGTTTATATTTATATATAGTGCGTGTTAAAAAATAATTAAGAACTAAGTACACGTATATTGCTAGTGTTAAGATGGTAATTAATTTAATTCATGATACTTCGGTTTTAATAAATGACTTAACATGTTATTATAAATTAATTAGAAAATAAGTATGAAAATTAAAGGATGCCATCTAATAATTTTTATGATAACGCACATGAAATTAACGAAAAACAAAAAAATAGGGAGTTTTTAAAATTTTAATCCTGCATTTTTATTTATTTATATTATTATACTTCTATTGCTGTTTGCAGTGCCAGATTTATTAATGAATATAGTAATATTGATTATTATGAGATAATAGGAACTTTATGCTTAGGGAAAAACCTCTGCTGTTTTCTGTTTTTATATTTTGATTCTAGCTAGTTTTGTAAGGAAATATAATAAATTTTGATTTTTATTATAGTTAATTAGTAAACTGTGCTGGTATTGACTATTTAAAAAATATACATAAGTGTAAAAAAAATTAAGGGCATATAGTACTGACCAAATTGAGTAAAAAAAGCTTGATCAACATGGGTCCGATCTTCAACGGTCTCCGAGATATGAGGCAATAAAAAATGAGTTTTTACGGGGTTTACCTCTGCTATCTTGAAAACTATAAGATTACGACTTTAATTAAATAAGACTTCTTGTTTACCTTTCAGAGGTCATCTTAGATGGGCTTTTGATTTAAAAAAAAATCAAATAATTCTAGTAAGTTAAATGTTGTGGCGACTTTGGCCATATAACTTCGAAACTATTAGAAATTAAGATAAATGTTCAAATAAAATTTTATTGTTTTTTTACCTCTCGCTAAGAGAGGTATTGGATTCATGCTAAAAATCACATATCGAAATTTAAGTGAACATTTTTACGATGATGTGTGTGTGTGTGTGTGTGTGTGTGTGTGTGTGTGTGTGTGTGTGTGTGTGTGTGTGTGTGTGTGTGTGTGTGTGTGTGAGTGTGTGTGTGTATGTGTGTGTGAGTGTGTGTGTGTGTATGTGTGGATGTATAGACATGATTCCTCAAAAACTATAAGACTTAAAAAATATTTAACTATTTTAATATTTAGCCTCAATATGACATTCCTGGGAAGAGCTGAAAAGGTTTTGGTAACAATTGAACAACCGAAAGTAGTAGTTTCTTAGAAAAATTCTTCTAAATATAATTTTTTGGGAGTTTTTTTTATTAAATATTGAAGAACATAAAATTCTCCATCTAATACACTTTTACATATATATACAATACAAATTTTATTATATCTTGTATAGATTTAGAGATAAAGAAACTATAATTTATAGAGTAATCTAATCGCAGAGGCTAAGGCACTAAGGAAACCAGTTGTCAGATTCCAATGTTTATAACATAGTTTGTAAATGACACATGTCAGTGTCAAAAATCAACAGTTTTAGTGATTCTGATAGCTTTTTCTGGGAAGTATATTTAATCTTTCTTATTGTTTTATTAATTAAATATTTGAAATTATAGTTAAAATTGTGGTAAAATGCATATATCCATCAGAAATACCGCCAATCTGGTTAATGAATTGGAAGAATCTCTGACATTTAGAAACTTCCTCATACAATGAAAAATAGATATAATTAGAATTATATGTGTGCAGAAGACATGTTAAATACAATAAAAAACAATATTTGGGCAAAGTTCTGTAATATTTTGTTATAAAACGACGGTTCGAAAGCGAAATGCAATACAATACTTATATAGCCTAATATGGAAATGGCGAGAGGTCTTGTGCTGGCCACAACAGATTTTTATAGTTTATTTACTGACATAGATAAAATTTTGTTCGATCACTATCATTGTCAATGTTTCTTCGATTTTTTATTTATCTCGGAAACAGTTGAAGATCAGACCTATGTTGATTAAGCCTTTTTTTATTTATGTCAGTACCATATGCCCTTAATATTTTTTACACTTTTTTTTGAAACAGCCTGTATATTATCACGGCTTTGCCCATTTCTGGGTAGGAGACACGAGACAATATATATTTTTATCTCCCGCTACCCTTCGTAAGGGGGTATAGAGATCGTGCTAAAAATTGCATGTCGAGATTTTGGTAAATGACCACGTTTTAAGGTCCCTAGAATCCGATTTTAACATTTTCATGATGTCTGCATATATATGTGTGTGTGTATGTGTGTGTGTGTGTGTGTGTGTGTGTATGGATTTTGTCTACGCTTTGACTCAAATACTATCGTACAGATAATTCTGAGACCTTGTATTTCGGCTCTGTTATAATATGGAAAGACCCCATTATATTTTGGTGTAAATCAGATAACTGGAAATGGCACTTTACTTGAAGCTTATAATGGTTTTTCATCAAAAAAATACCATTAAATGTAATTTTTTCCCATTTTATATGAAAATTTAAAATTATTAATTTTTCTACAGGTATACATTAATACTTTTCTATATATTTGTTAAATAAAGTAAAAAATAACCTTTTTTATAAATCCCGGAACCTATGTTTTAAAGATAAACACAATTCCTTTGTTACACAGTTCATATTTCATTTCATATGTGACAGATATGTCACTACAACAAAACTAATCATTTCAAATAGTGACATTTAAAAAATAAATAGTAAATAAAGCAATACGTAGTAATATGCAAAGGAACTTATATAGTTTGCAGCATTAGTAAATATGTAGGTATGTATTTAAATATAATAAGGTAAGATAATAAAAATTTAATAGCACGAGGTATTGTGCTGGCCACATTATATTTTTTAAACATATTTTGTGACAACAGGTACACACATATTTTGTTTTCTAATATTATTAGAATTTATAAAAATTTACATATTAATATTTAATTTTCAGCAATAAATTGGTAACGAAGGATACTCTAAATCACTCAGTCTCAGACATTTTTGATTCGTGAATTATAATAATAATAACAACCCGTAAAAAGTAAAAGGATATAAAAAGCACAGTATGTAAATTCGTACTATAAATAAAACAAATTTTATCTTCATAAACAACTTATTAGTAATTAGTTGCAGATTCAGTTATTAATAAAATTCTCGTATTAAAATTTATTTTAATTATTTTGAAAATTCCTGTAAATTCTTCTTATTCATCTTCCGAGGTAACGGTAAAAATTTGAATTAAATATTGACTTTCTAAAACTGACTGACAGTTTCTTTTTAAATTTTGATTAAAAGTTTGATGTTTAATATTTGTAAAAAATGTCTTTCGAAATAAATCCACGAGAAGTATTAAAGCATTTGAATGAAATAGGATACAGAGACATTTCAGCTATCCAATTAAGAGAATTTATAAGAGGTTAGTAAATATTATAAATTTCATAAATAAAATTATTAACATATACGAATTACAGACTTGAAAATGTTAATAAAATATGATCACAAATATAAAAATTACTCAACAAATCAAGAAAATATTAATCCTGAATCATATTATTATTGCAATAATCCTATAAGTAGGACAGATAAAGAAGCTACAGAATATCCTTCAATTTCACAAGAATTTTATTCTACAATACGTGGTACAAAAAGTGATAAGACAAGGGAATCTCATAGACCTGCATTGCGACAAGAAAATATTTTAAATCATCAAAGAATTACAAATAATTTTCCTTCAACACAAACACAGTGCCATTCTACCCATCGTTTGCATCCTACATCGACAAAGGCTGATTACGATGAGTATAATAGTCGATTTAATATTGATAGTTGCGAAGATTCAACTAAAACACCATATTATTCTCATATTTTTACGTACAATAATTCGTCAAATTTTGATAATTGCATACAGCAGACTAACAGTCATGCATATAAAAGTAAACAGAATTATTCTAGCTATAATGTGCAATCTAATGTTTGTGATGTTGATTATGATGAACTCGAATCAAATGATAGAAGAGAAGAATATCTCTCAAAAGTATTTAACAATCTTTATTGTAACTCAACCGCTAGTTCTCGAGCTAAGTCGAAACTTCCTCAAACTTTACAAAAATCCCATCAGAAAGATTTGTTAGGTAGAGACGAAGGCGATTTCAAACAGAAAACTAATATGCCAAATTCTTCTTCCAATGCCAGGAGCAACAACAACGATATTGTAACTTTATATGACGTACAAAGACTAAAATCAGGTTTATCGTCTGCTACTGCTTATACTGTACATAAATCTGTTACGGATACAGATCATATAAAATATAATTCAAGACAAAGTAGTAAAATAAGAAGCAATATTGCAGGATCAGGAAGCATAGAATCTGAACCAACGAAACATAATCAAAACCAACGTCTGCGTTCGAAATCAAACGAAGTGCAAGGAATTATGGGATCGGGCGATATTAGATTTGAACCAAAAACTAACAAACATAATGAAAATACAGAAGCAGGCAGGGAAAGTCTAAAGTCGGAACCGACTATTCGGTCGGAAAAAAATACAAAATTGCGACCGAAGAGTTCGGATTTTGCAGAAATAAGACCGAAAGTTTCATGTATGTATTATTTCAATTTATTTTAGCCCACAATCAGACTGTAATACCAACGCTAAAATAATAAAAATTTTATATAAAATTATAAATTACGCTGTTCTTACAGTCTGATTTTAGATGACAAACTTATTTCGTTTTTAGGTTTTGTAGATAAAGTATACTGTGGAAACAAACGTTTCTGCAGACGATAATGAACTTGAAATTTTAATGAGATATACGAAAATTATTAAATTTTAGTGTTATCATGAAAATATATTGGTAATAAAATGTAATTACATTAAATTGAAAGTGGAAAATAAGGTGAATGTCTCAAAATTTAATAATAATAAAAATATTAATACAACGGAATAATAATAGATGAGAAATGTTTATACAAATTCAGACAAGTCCCCTAATGTACGAAATTTTGTTTTATTAATTTATTTAGTTTTTGTCTCAAAATTACTTATAAATGAGTGTAAATTTTATAAATTACCTTCTGAATTGTTTTATTTTTTTATTTATAATTTTTAACATTTTTATGAGTTTTTTTTGTACAAAAGCCAAACGTCCAAAAATTTAATTTTCAGGAAATATTGTATGATTGTGGCAATTTTTCTCCGTACATACAAGATGTTTTAAAATTAAACACCCAAATTTAAATAGATTAAAATCTCGAAAATGCTGTGTTTCAGAGATGTATGCAAGGTAGTAAATATGGTAACTAATTCGGTACAAATAGTTTTAATTATAATAATGATATATATATATATATATATATATATATATATATATATATATATATATATATATATATATATATATATATAATTTCCGAAATTTATTTTATAAAATGGGGCATTACGGCATTTTTTTTTTAATTTCTTGTGTTCAGATCAGTATCATAATATTTTATTACAAAATTTGCTCAAAATGATATTTTTGATCCTTCAAAGAAATCAGAAAGATATTCACATTGGAAACATGAACATGTATATTTGTTTTTAGATCTTTTACTTAAATTTTGTTGTTTAATCTTGAAACACTCTGTCTGTATTATAAGCATAAAAACAAGGTGTTCGGTTTGAAAATAAACAATATCTGGACTTATTTGGTTTTTGTATATAACTAAATATCCAGTTCGAAGTCCTAGCCCTAGTAGGAATTTTGCATTTATTTACACGATTATAATTATGAAACCTTTTTGTGCTCACAATTGGAAACTTCAATAAATGGACTGGTTCGGCCTCTCATTTACATTACGGTAAGGGTATTTGACAAATTTTGGGAAAGTTTTAAATTGTACATGTACTCCTAATTATATATGCAAAATTATTATTATTATATATTTGTTTAATCGTTAACACATTTAAAAGCAGGTTTTCAACTTTTGTTGCAAATTTCGCGCTAAAACGCTCATGACGTCACGGAATAGTAAAGTTTAGTTTTGTAGAGACATAAGAAAGAAAAGAAACATAAGAAGTTCTTTAATGTTTATCTGTATTTTCTTTTAAAAATGAATTCTAAACTTATAAGTGGTGTGTGGAGAAAAGTAAACAGGTATTTTCATCAAATTAATATAAACCTCAATTTTCAAAAAAAAAAAAAAATCGTCATGTGAGGGTATGATAATATTATATCATTTAATTCAGTATTAAATTCTCTACCGAATAAGCAAATAAAAAAATTATGTTCATATTTAAAATAAAAAAATGAGTCCCGTATTTTGGTCGAATTTTTTTTTCTGTTCTCTAAATTTGTCTCGAATAATAGAAATTGTTTGTCCATTTAACAGTATTTGTAGCTCCTATAGTTCTCGATATAGCAATGGCAGCATTTGAAATGAAGACCCTGTATATACATATATTTTAATTTCTAGTTATAAGACCCCGTCAGCCTGTTAGAACCAGTAAAAGTGATCCTGTAACATTGTACCATCAGTACCAAGAAGAATGGAAGAAAATAAAACTTCCAGGAGAAGATAAAAGGTTTAATTTGCGATGGGCTATACGGGAAAGGATGCTTGCTGCACCAGATATTGACGTAAATTTTATATTTTTTAATTAATGTATCAATTTTTTAATAATCTATTTTTTGCAGTATCGTTCTCGATGTCCAACCTCAAAGAGGTCGGTATCAATGAAGAGTTTAAATTGATATTGTCAAAGGTAAGATAAGAATAAGATTTGTAGATATATTTGTGTATATTGACAATTTATTTCATGTAATACATTGTGTTAAATAAGATATTATTGCTGATTAAGTTTGAATTTTTCTAATTTACTAATGGTATCGTTTCTGTGTAAGTGAAACAGGAGTTTATTTTCGATTTCATCAACAGCGGATTGTGTTAATACTAAGGTATCATGTTTTAACATGGAGTAAACGTTCAGGCCGTAGACGGGCATTAAATTAATGTGCTTAATTGAATCTGTTGCTACTGTTATATTCCTTGGCATTATATCCGACCTAAAACAAATAATTTTTGTTATTCATAGGGGTATCAGTCTTGTACGAAAAAAGAGAACATTAAAAAATAAAATTTATGCAGTAATGCAGAGCATCGAACCCGAACCGGAACCAAACCGTAATATTGGCAACTGACTTTAAGCGATACGCTAACTAGTGGCAAAAATTCGAACTCTAGGAGTTGAGATAGATTTGGCGCGCTCTGTATATAAAACATTGTCGTATCTGAAAAAATTAATATTATTTAATTATTTCTTGCTTTCTATTATAATAATTTGTGAAATTTGCCTCCTTAGATCTGTTTTGCAGATAGTGTATTGTATGTATAATAATTAACTTATTGTATTAATTATTATATACAAATAATTGCATTCTAACCTTTAAAACAAGTTTGTTTTCGAAGTTTCGTTAATTTTTGCATAATTGTTTTTTTATATTAAAATGAGTAATAGTTCTGTACCCCAATGCAAGTCGTTATTTAAAAAAACAGAATATGTAAGTTACATTCTTTCTCTCAAAAAAAAATAAAGATTATGTTATCATCGAGAACAAATTTGGAGATAAAGAGAAAATTAACCGGCGAAAAACCTGAATAATAAAATTTAAAATATGGAAACCAGTTTCTAATTTATGAAGGTCTTTACATTTGGCTGATAGTGATTATTTTACCAGAGGTATGTATACTGTAAGAGGAAAAGTTTTATTTGCATTAAGTATATGTTCTTTTTTAAATATTAATACAAATAAACGAAAATGTTTAAAAAAACTGCTGTACCTTCCAAAAATTTGCCCACTTTAAAGCATCAAGACAAACCTTCCACTAGCAGTAGCCGAAATTCTCGCTTATTTGCAAGAAATTATAGAAAAAATAAAACTAATATTTATCATGTTGAAAATGTATTGCATTCTTAAGCAGAGTTAGTTGCTGCCGAAGCTTTATTAGTGTAAAAAACACGAAGAAAACACAAAAACACTCCTACAAAGATTTTAGTTATCATATGGTTATCTCAACTCCGTGAGTTCAAGTAAATTCCGCTTTGGCGCTGCGAGCTTAAAGTCAGTTGCCAATTTTAGCAAACTCAGAACCAGAACTGAGCCTCAGATATATATTTTCAATTGAACCCGAGTCGGAATCGAACGACTATTAAAATTCGGATTCATTTTCAGTTCGAATAGGAAGCGTAATCGTAATTTAGCTGATAATCTGCTGCCTGTGTTGACTTTGAGTAAAAATTGTGTTCGTTTCTTGTTTTGCGTAAATTCCGGCTCGCATTTTAAATTATTTCTATACAAAGATTGGTATTCAAAAAACATTAATTCAATTAAGTCGAACCGAACCTGAATCCATTACCTAAACCCGGAACAAAATCGCAAATTAATGTTTGAATCAGAATTGCACACGAACCCGCCTCTCATAAAACAAATTAACCTAAACCGAACCCAGTTTTTGGCAGGTTTGATGCTCTTGAGTATTGGTAGTATTTTCTTTCTATTAATATGTGAGCAAATGAAAGATACAAAGCTATAACTTCAGATTAAAAGAGTAAAGCATTGCGTACGCTACTCTCTGAAAAAATTAAAACAAAATAAAATTAAAATTTAGGTAGTGTCTTGGTTGCTGAAATTGCAACTGGCAACGACTGCCATGTTTTTTTAAGGTAACCGGCGCGAGTTGCTATTTCTTAACATAACCATACACATAAAACTGCAGGTAAGATTTTTGTGCGTTAGGATAGGTTACCGTAGTATATTTAGCAAAAATGTCTAAATATTCATTTGGGAAATGATTAGGTATTTTATAATAGACGTCATAAAATGAAAAAGAGTAAATAAAAGTTATTATAGTCCATATAAGCGCAATTATTGCTATTATTAAAAAAAAATTAATATGGAGGTAAGGAATACTTTATTTACATGGCGCCAGTTGGGAAGCCAAAGCACTGCCTAAACTTTAACTCAAAAGGAAGACATTTATGATAAAAGGAGAACAATTTCCTACAATGGAGGATTGCCCTTCCAAATGGAAGATGGGAACTCTATTAATAACATACGAAAGGAAACTTACGAATCAACTATTAGCACAGAAGGTCCCCAGTTTCTACTTTTAACCAGTTCTTCTGCAAACTTTGAATCATCTGTTGGAATTTCTATATCATAAACAATATGCAGATCATCTTGAGCTAATTTGATCGACAACATCGACGTTAAACCTAATATTCTCGTGTAAAATGGAAGCATATAAAAATGGGGTGTAGGCGACCTCGGGCCATGAACAATGCCACCACCTCTCCACAGTGGACTCCTGATTGAACTATGTCTAGAACGCCCCATGCCTTTTTGGGGCCATGGTTTTCTACCCCCTCCTCTGACTTCGGAACGAACCTTCGTATGAGCAAAACTTACGTATCTATAAAGTCTTTGCCATCTGGCATTTTGATGAACAATGTCAATTCGAGGATTTGTAGCAAATATATCAGGATGTAATTGTATTATTCCCAACTTTTTTTCATCGATTGTATCAAGATTTTCGACCCATACTTCTCGTGGTTTGAGATATTTTGGTGGATATTGCAGTACTCTCGGTTCGATTTCTGGCAAATCTTTATTACTTAAAAATGCAGTTGTACAAAAAAGTCGGCTGGTACATGAAGTATTTCTTGTCAGTTGAATTATAGCGTTTATTAACATGTTTTGCAACAAATTATTCACACTTAACCTATTAATAACAAACACAGTGTTGCCAATCCTGTGGTGCTAACCAGTGTTGTTCTTTCAGTTTTCCCGACTGTAACAGATGGCACTGTCTAAAATGTAACAACGTTGGCGGGACATTTAAATTATTCTTATAAGTTGGTTTACGGAGTATTAATCTACTCAATAATGACAAAAACTACCTATCGGATTTAAATAAATTTAATATTACATAAGGTAGAATAGAATGAAAAAAGTAAAATAATAATAAGTCGTATTAACAGTTGGTACTACCAATTTATAAATATAAAGTTAGTGAACGTAGGCAGTAATACCAAAATTTCTTTTTGTACATTCAGAAACACATTTTTTATAAATTAAAAATATTTAAAAAAAATATGTGTTTCTCTTTTTTTCAGAACGACAATACTAGTTAAAATGAGAATATTTTGAATAAATAATTTATAATTTTATCGAATTGTAACATATTTGACATATTTTTTGATTGTAGTAACACTGTAACACGAGTGTACAAAATGTAACATATTTGTTACATTTGTAACACTAAGAACAACACTGGTGCTAACTTACGGTGCAGATAGCTAGTAAAAAATATACCATAAAATTATGGTATAGTGCGACCAAGCAATATGTGCCCGTGGTTTCGACTTAGGAGGTGTGGTCTATTATTAAGAGTACATTCAGAGACATAAGTTTTCTATACAAATTTTAGCGGTTCATGCATAAAATGGATTTATTTAGAACACAAATGAAATACATAAACATTTCTTTAAATGTGGTTTATTATATAAATATACCTTCTCCATAATAATAATTCATTTATTAGTACGCCTGCCGCCGCCACTACACTTCTACTTTTAAATATTTACGTCAGCGCGTGCCTTCCGCGTCGAGGTCAGGGGCACATATTGCTTGGTCGCACAATACAATGAAGGAGTTTCCCAGTTTTTGAAAATTATATATATAAATCTACATGAAAAAATACGTGATACGTATTTTACCTCTCGCTAAGAGGGGTATTGGAATCATGTTAAAAATCACATATCCAGATTTTAATGAATAAGCACGTTTCAAGGTCACTAGAATCCGATTTTAACATTTTTACAATGTCTCTCTCTCTCTCTCTGTGTGTGTGTGTGTGTGTGTGTGTGTGTGTGTGTGTGTGTGTGTGTGTGTGTGTGTGTGTTGCTGGATGTTGGACGGACGATTCCTCAAAAACTATAAGATATAAAGAAGTAACACAGCAACGCAGGGTTGGATTCAATATAGAACCTGAGCTGTTTTTTGGCGATACACTGGTTCAAAAACGGTTTAACCTGGTTCAAACCATTATATTTTAGCGTTGAAACGGTGACGTCACTGACGCAAGCGTTTAAACCGTGTTCAAACCGTTTTGTCAGCCGGTTCAAAACAATCTGTTTTTAGGTTAATATTATTTAAGTACCAAAATGAATAATAATAAACCGAATAAACTAGTAAATGTTAAAATGGAAAATTATTTGCCGTTAAATACAAATAAAATAAAAATAAAACATACTTACTCTGATACCTCTGATACTACTATTACTGCATTTCATTTTAATTTTTAAGGTTAGAAACTTAAAATGACAAATACTCGGGATGTCCGTGGTTCAAAACATTTCATTTTAGTGCAGTACGAACTTATGACGTCATATATGCAACTGGTTCAAAATTGATGACGTTTCGCTTCAAACCAGTTTCTCAAATAAATACGGTCATATGATAAGAAAAATTATGATACAGTTGGCAACACTACATCTGTAAATGTTAAAATGGTGCTGACATCTTTGACGAAAAATAAAACTGAAAGTATAAAATAAAATTTAAAAGCTTTATAAATATTCTATAGTTTATATGCCGTTTTCTTTTATAATACAGAATTAATATTAAAATAGAAATGGAATGTTAAGTAAATAGAAATGATGCGTAAGTTGATTAGTTAAAAAAAATTGATAACCTTTTTCCTCGCAAAAAGCGCGGGAATTTTACTGTCAAGTTAAAGATAATATTCTTTAATGTAAAGAGAGTATTTAATTGAATAATGTTAGGTGAAAAAGCTTTAGCATTAGTAAAAGAAGTTCATAGTGGTTTAGATGTATTAACTTCATATAATGTAAGTAAAATAAGTGTTTGAAAACAAATAGGTTATGTAAATATTATTGTAGACAGAGTTGGTAAAAGAAGTATCCAGAGAAATAGTAACATTAACGCAAGATAATCAAAGACTTGTGTAAGTAATCCAACATGATAAACTATCATTATATTTAATCAATATTCAATGCAGCCAAATAAATGAGGAATCCGATATTAACTATCTTCCAACCGTCCGAATTCAACATGCTGCAATACAGAGAGATATGAGATGCCTAGTAGCATACCACTACAATCGATTACGTAGAATTAGAAATATGAGATGGGAATTTGGGAGTGTTTTACCACCAGATGTTAAAAGCAACTTGAGTACAGCAGAATTTAATTGGTTTAAAGAATACAACCGAACTTTAGCCAACTATATGCGATCAATAGGCGATAGTGGTGGTGTAAACTTATGTTTGGATACAAAACCACCAAAAACACTTTATATTGAAGTGAAATGCCTTACAGATTACGGAAAGTTTGAGTTGAGTGATGGAACAGTAATGAATTTGAAGAATGATACCCGGTATTTCTTGCCGCAGAAAGACTGCGAAGAATTTATTAGGCAGGGAATTTTCCAACACTTAATATGATTTGTTATTTTGTATTATGTAAACTTAATGGCTGGTAGCACAAGCCTTGTTTTAACTAAAACGCTGTTTTAAAAAATGTCAAATTTCATTATTTAATGATAATAAATAATCAAAATATGATTTTTAAAACAGTGTTTTAGTTAAAACAAGCCTTGTGCTATTAGCCAATTTGTAAATAAGTGATTTAAATGAAAATATGCGTAATTACATATTTTATATTAAAGTTGTATACATTTTCAATTTCTAATTAAAATTTTACAAACAATACATGTATTTAGTTTTTAAATTATATTTTATTTTAATTATGAAATAGTTGATAAAAATATAAATGATTTCTGTAGGCACGTTCTGAGTTTTGATGTATGCTTTTAGATAAAATGGCTGGTAGCTCAAGCCTTGTTTTAACTAAAACACTATTAAAAAATGTCAAATTTTATTATTTAAATTATCGAAATATGATTTCAACACAAACATAGTTTGTATTCAAACAAATATTTTTTAAAAAAAACGTTCTTTATACATATGGGTGAATTTAAACATTGAAATTTTAATTCGACATTTTTTAAAACAGTGTTTTAGTTAAACCAAGGCTTGTACTACCAACCAATATTACTTCAAACTTCAACAGCAAGGGTAAATAAAGAATTTTAATCTATTTAAATTAAATATATTATAAATTTTGACGGTTTGTGTTAATAAGAACTTCAATTGTGCAATTAACGTTACCAGAAAGATCTATTCTTGGAATAGAACCACAAACCACAACTTATATTAAATTTTAAAATTATGTTTAAATAATAATTTAATTTATAATTGATTTTTTTATTTTTTTTTATTTAAAATCAGCTACAAAACAATAAAATTTAATTATCGAATCGCGAAAAATAATTCATTCGCGATTTCATTACTTGATAAAATTAAATAAAAATAATTAATTAGAATTTCGAGAACTTGTGAGATAAAATCTGGTAAGTACTCTTCACGGAATACAGGTGATTGGCGAAAATGCGGCACCAAGAATATTTCGTTTTTTGAAAGATATAAAAAAATATTAATAATCAAAGAAAGTTTAGCTAGACAAAGGGGCTCAAAAGATGATAGTAGTAAAAATGTTGTATCACTTCCGGTTTCAGCGGAAATAGGTACAACTTTAAATCTAGCAGAGGGAATCGGCATTTTTATATATATTTTTTCAGAATGTATATAAAATTTCACAATGATACCAAAATATCATAGATTTACTTCAACCATTTCAAAATGGCGCTCATTTATTTTATAAGAATATAATGTAAAAGCGCACTCCATAAAAGCAAAAGTGTTTTATTATAAAAGTACCTACGTTCGTAATATGGGCCATTGTCATTCTCGAAATTTGCGATTAGAAGCAGATTGGTATATCCAGTAATGGGTAATAAGTAGTGTTAATGTATTATTAAGAATTTTATACCGTTTTAAATAATGAAAATAGGGAAAAACTTTATACTTTTACAAAAAATCCTATTAATTTTTCGTTCCGAAAATTGTTATGGGAAAGTAGATGGAAAAAACACTAAATTATATTCCTAGATAAACCCAAACCTTCTAATAATTTGCTTAATTTAATAATTGTGAGAATAAGAAATATTTACCACCCATGGCCAATAACCTAATAACGTGAGGTTGAATTGCAATCCTCCGAGAGTTGAGTTCTGTTGGAAACTCCGAGATGTAACCGCAACTTGACATTCACCATGTATCGTTCCATTTTTGTTTATCTTATTCTGCAGCGCATATGGGCATTTCCTTTGGTTAACGGACCAGCTGATGCTATGCCACAAAGTAAATTCTTTTGATCTATTGGGGCAGCCCCACAAAAAAATGAATAAGTATTTAAAGCATAACGAGGATGCCATTGTTTGTTAGAAGTTGTCTGATAATGCTGTAGCATAAACAAGATCTTATTTAAATAACGGAAAAAAATCACTTACTTTAACAATGCGGATACTATTGTTAGTTTTTTTTTGGATTTGTTTTTTATACTATCATTTAAAAGTAGTAAATGAAAAACTGGTATAAAATTCATAAAAAGGAGACACTAATATAATTCAGTGTGATTGATTTTGGTAGCTGCATATGGAATAGTTATTTTTGTAAGATCGAGGAAAATAAGTGAATCTGACGGAGTTTGCATGTAATTTCAGAATCACATTTTCAACAAAAATAAGAAAATTACGAAATGTAATGTAAATATTTGACATAAATCACTTAGTACTTGGCTGGCTATGCGTTATTTTTATGCCATTATGACAATTTGTTTTCATTACAAAACAAAAATTTATATTTTAATTATTTCCCGTACTAAGTGCGCGAATTGGGCTATTTCTCGCACTTATTTTGAGTTTGAGAACTCATATTTTCCATATCGAATCTACGTCACAATTTTCATGGACGTTTCTAGATTATCAAAATTATTAATATCTTGACATTAAATAAAACTTTTTACTAAACATGTTTTATTATATTTTCTTACTGTACGTAGATATAAACAGTAAATTATAGAAAATGTTACTATGTATTTTGCATAAATTCCATAATTCCGGAATACCCCTACATCAATTATTTATGGGAAATGTACTTAAAAATTAAAAATATACAATAATGTTACTTAGAAAAGTTAATAATGAATTAGAATCTTTGGATAAATTAAATTTTTTATTCAGAATGGCAATTATTTACCTCTATGAAGATAAATAATTGATCTAACAAAAAATTGTGCATATTATTATTTCTTCATTATTCTAGTTCGTAAACTAGAAAATACCTCAAAGATGTTATTTTGTTGAAACAAGTAGAATCGGTTTAAAACAAAAGTTTTTTTTTACAGTTTTGTGTAGTGCAATTGAAATAATAAATTGTTTAATTTATTGTAGTGAAAACTACAAATTTTCTATTTCTGTTTAGAATCGATTGCTTGTACTTTGCACCAGCCCTGTCGTGAGCATTTCCAGTGGAAAACACATGTCAAAGTCAGCACTTTTGGTAATTATCTACATCAGCCTGATAGGGTTGCTGTTGGGTTATTCCGGAGTAGCAACTCTGGAACAGAGCCGGATCTAATGGAGTTTTGTATGATTGTAGTTCTTGGAACGCTTAATGGCTGGACTTTATAATTGTGGTTTTTTCGCAGGGTTGCGTAATTTTTTCTATTGTTAAATGTTTACAAGATTTCTTTTGCACTTTAAATAAGATAATTATAAATTTCCAAATGCGTTTATCATACATTTTACTTATTACTGAATGTTGTTATCTTCAAGGAGTTTTATATTATTAACTTAAAACATATTTACATATTTTTTGTATTGTTTGAACGTGAACCATTATGTATAAAAATATAGATCACGCGCGTTTAGTTGACACTGACCTTGAATGCGCAGAACCTAAAATTCATACTTGGAAATTTAATAATAATTATTATAATATGATATTGTTATAACAAAGAAAACACTCCGTCAATATTAAAAATTGGTACAAAGAGAAAAGGGTAAAAGTAGGTCCAGTGTCAACTTAAAGCGCACCAGCTATATATTTTGTATCATTATTTTCAGGTGTGCATTCTCCACAACAAATTTGTGGTTTGTAAGTGCCCTCAAGGGTACGTACAGAGGTACTGTTATTATAGAAATAAATTACGAATAAAAATTGAAATGGGTAACAAGCCCTGATTTAAAGCCAGAATATGTATGCACAGAATCATTCAAATCCCGAATATTCAACAACAGAATTGCGCACCGTCAGAAAACGCTTCCGAATCATTCAAAAACCGAATAGGTGAGCGTTCACGCACGCGCGATTCTGCTTTTGAATATTCGGGATTTGAATGATTCTGTGTAAGTATATTACGTTTTTGAATATACTGGGTTTGAATATTCGGGCGTTCAGTATGCACCCATTGACTGCTAATATTTACTCTTAATCAGGGGTGATTAAGCTATGACTAAAATAACAAATTCATTTGTCATTTATGGCCGGTTGCACCAACGTAACTTAAAATTAAACTCGGCTTAAATTGACAATATTGCATCGAAATGAAATGTCAAATGAATTATAATATATTTATGTTAAAATTTAGATTTGTATTGTTTAACACTAGCTTAAAATTGAAGCCTAATTGGTGCAAATGGGCATAAATCATTTCAATATAATTTTAAATGGTAGCCATGGTAATTATAGTGAGTTAGAGTGACTGTAATTTTGAGTCAGTCCGAAAAATCGCTAAATGAAAGAATAAAAATAAATAAACTTGTAAATACCACTTATTTCAAATATAGATTTAATTTTCAAAAACAAAAATTAAACCTAATGATGAAATAAAATAAAATTTAAAAAATCGAAAAAGCGCTACTTCAAGATGAGAGAATACGGGCCTATAAATGTGTTTTTTTAAATTATGGTATTATCAACTTTTACGGAATGATTCTGTAGCTTGGTTGGTCATTGTTATCGACACTATGCACCAATAAGAAGTTATTTCACTTTCACAACGAATTAATAAAAAATGTATATTTTGTTGTTTAGTCTACCAATAAGATTGGTTATTTTAAGTTGTGCAATAGGCCCGTATATTTAAAATGTAATTGATAAAAAAGGTATGTGTGTAATTTACATTAATTTTTAAAATTTGTAAAAATTGGTATTAAATTTGATGCAGTATTTTACTGCAAATAATGTAAAATACAGCTTTTAACTAAAATTATGTTTATATTATTTATTTATTACTATTATATTATCACTTAACAGGACTTTTTTTATCCCAATTACAGAAGAACATAAAAAAAATACATGATTATTAGATCTGAAATATTTGTAATGCAATTTGCTATTAAATAATACAATTTTTTTAAACGAATAATGCGGCAATTTTAAAAAGTATTTTGACGTCGGTGTGTCGGTCAAAATTAAATTTTGTAAATCTATATGAATTTGTTTGTTGACCAGTGTCTTGCAGGGCTTCGAACCCGCCAGAAACTGGGTTCGGTTCTGGTTATTTTGTTTTTTGAGAGATGGGTTCGGATGAGGTTTTGGTTCAGGCATTAATAATATTTGCGGTTTTTTTCCGGTTTCAAACTGAAAATGAACCTGCCCTGAATCCGAATTTTAATATTCGGTTCGGTTCCAATCCTGGTTAAATTGAAAAATATATCTGTGGTTCGGCTCTGAATTTTAATATCCGGTTTGGTTCTAATTCGGGTTCATTTTAAAAATATATATGGGTTCGGCTCTGGATTTGAGTTCGCTAAAATATTACGGTGCTGTCCGGTTTTGGTTTGGTTTAGGTTCGGGTTCGATGCCCTGGTGTAGGGTAAGTGGTGTAGGCCGGGCTGGATTCCGACTGCCAAATGGGAAATATATATTTTCTTGAAACTTTTTTTTATATCATTAATCATTTTCTTGAAAGAGAATAATAATAATAATAATAATAATAATAAAATATATAAAAAATATACAGCTATTGTTTTATCAAAACACAGTTCAGCTATTCAATGTTTTGTATATTCAATGGGGTATTCCGACATTTTTTAAAAATATTTTTTTACATTAGTACAGACCAGTAGGACTCTGAATATCTAACTTTGAGTAAGAAAATGTATGCATCACATGAGATATGAATTTTAAAAAATTTCATCGCAATTCCAATTTTCTTATCATGGCGCGCTTATGACGTCAACTCGATGGTGACATCTGCAACGAACTTCAGCGCCTAAATCCACATGTTCATGACAGCCATTTGCTTGTTTACATATGATTTTAGTAGCAGCGTGTATTTCGGTGTTTGTCCTGTGTTTGTTTATGGTAAAAATAGGAGTAATAATTATAAAGTGGACGAAATGTCAAACAAGAAATATACCCGCGCGTGTTAACTACTGGCACCATCTGTGTTTTTAAACGAAAATATTTACTTTGAAATGAGCAACAGATTATCAACTTGACGTCACAAATGTCAAGGACGTTTCTAGAGCTGTAAAAATTCCAATTTTGTAACATTAAATTATGAATTAAAACTTTTTATTAAACATGTTTTATTATATTTTTCTACTATATGAAGATGGAAACTATAGAAAAAGTTATTATTTTGCATTAATTCCATATCACCGGAATACCCCATTGTTCTTTAATTGGCAAACGGAACAAACCGGAATACCAATGTCGAGAAAACCATCCGAGAAATATATAAATTAACGAATTGTAAAACTTAAATAACGTGAAATTTTATTGTATTTTGTAGTAAAGTAGAATAATTAAATAAATATAATGCATTAATATAAAGCTTTCACATTGTGTTTCTTAAATTTTGTATTTAATACTTTAAAAACTAGAAATATATGGGTATGATTTTAGCTATCACCAATAGGGGATTCCATTCAATCGAATTAAAGGAAAATAGTAAAAAATACGAATGTATATGCTGAATAACGAATATTAATAAAAAAAAATGAAATGTTAGATATAATTGAAATATTTCGGAAATAAGGGTTTTTTTGTTATAGCGCTTCGACACGAATATGAATTCAATATATAATATTTTGATTGGCAACCGAAAGACCGCCTATACATGCATAACAAATAGCGTGTTAGGAGGTGGGGGTTAACTATCAATGGAAGTTAAGAAATTAAAATTCGAAAAGAGTGGCTATATTCCTGTACTGCAGTTTTCAAACAGTTTTTATTTTAACATAAATTTCTTGCATTAAACTTAATAATTTAAATACACTTGTAATTATAAAGTATGTAGACTTATACAGTGTTATAATATTAATTTATTTTATGTAAATATAATTTAAAATAGCATATATTTCAAGAACATTTAGGTCCATGATGAAAATAGTTTGATATAAAAACACATATGCGTGACGTCACGTCAATCTTTTCAAAATTTGGAAGACCATAACTCGCTTATTAATAGAAATTTTTACACCGGATTGTCATCAATAGTCTTAGTTTTCCTAATATTTTCAGATGAAATTATATATAAAAAAAAAAAATGGTGGAATCGGTATTGAACATATGGTTTGTACTCAAAATAATGGATCTGTCACCAAAATGAAGTCACCAAACAATACCAAAACGATTCCTTAAAAATTAATGCAAAATTATCAGGAAATATTGTCAATTATCAAAATGAATTTAGTTTTTAAAATAATAGGTTCGCCCTCAAAGCTGTATGACTAAATTGGTAAATATATCACCCGAAAATAGATATAAGCATAAATTGAAGGTTTTTAAGGAAACAGTTTGATAAAACGCTACACTGGCGATCCGCATCGATGCTTAATATAACATCCATGATTTTTCAGTGACGGCAAGAACTACATTGACCGTGGTTTTAACTGGGATGAAAGAAGGGATGGAATTTAATGTTGTACAAAAATTAGTTCTGGTGGACCCTTTGTTTTCAGGTGAAGCTTTCGTAATCTGTGAAGACCATTCACTCGCTAACTCTGAAGCGACTGTCAAGAAACGTGACAGTGGCAAACGTTCACGGAGAGTGTATTCATCTTTTACTCGGTGACAGATTTATTATTCTGAGAACGAAGTTATTTTTTTGGGGCAAATCTATTATTTCAAGAACGAGGCTTTTACTCAAGAGACAAATTATTTTGTATAATTGACATTAATTTGGGCATTTATACCTGGAGACACTTTCAATTAATCTAAGAATAAAAATATTTCGTAAGGATAGACCGATTAATTAGAACATACGATTTGATGACATATATAAACTTTGGTGACAGAAAATATTGTTCCTGAAATACATTGTGTACTGAAATTAGGTATCTGTCTACTCTTTTCGAATAATATCTAATATTATTATATTTGTATCCTGACAAATATTCTACTCACTTGTGGTATTTTAAAATACAAATAGAAAATTTCTGTTATTTGAAAAATAAAAGATATAATGTACTTTTATTACATAGTAAACAATATATCCTAATATAACTTTAACAATATATTTTCTTTTTAAATAATGAATTTGTTATAAAACTTGGTAAATGCCAGTATGGATTTATTTATCCCAAATAAAAAGGCGGAAACGAAAATAAATATTGACATTTCACATTACACTACAGTTTTTCCTCTGGAATAGGAAATGGAAACGGATTTAACTAATACAAACAAATGCTTTAACCAATGTGTGTCATCAGAGATGATAATGTTAACCACGGAAGTTAAAAATAATAAGATGAAAAGTTTATTTTCGTAGAATGTTGCAAATTGTAGGCTATTTATGTACTTGTTCATTTTTACCTCTCGCTAAGAGAGGTATTGGATTCATGCTAAAATTCGCATATCCAGATTTTATTGAATAAGCACGATTTAAGGTCCCTAGAATCCGATTATAACATTTTTAAAATGATGTCTGTATGTGTGTGTGTGTGTGTGTGTGTATGGATGTGTGTATGTATGTATGTGTGTGTGTATATGGATGTGTGTATGTGTGTGTGTGTGTGTGTATGTATGTATGTATGTCTGGATGTTGTAGTCACGATTCCTCAAAAACTATAAGACTTAAAAAATATTTAACTGCAGTTTCCTCAATCTGACATTCCTGGGAAGAGCTGAAAAGGTTTTGGTAACAATTGAACAACCGGAAGTAGTAGTTTCTTAGAAAAATTCTTCTAAATATAATTTTTTGGTAGGTTTTTTTATTAAATATTGAAGAACATAAAATTCTCCATCTAATATACTTAAAATTTTTATTATATCTTGTATAGATTTAGAGATAAACACACTATAATTTATAGAGTGAACTAATCGCAGAGGCTACGGCACTAAGGAAACCAGTTGACAAATTCCAATGTTTATAACATAATTTGTAAATGACACATGTCAGTCAGTGTCAAAAATTAACAGTTTTAGTGACATTCTGATAGCTTTTACTGGGAAGTATATTTAATTTTTCTTATTGTTTTAGTAATTAAATATTTGAAATTTTAGGTAAAATTGTGGTAAAATGCATATATCTATCAGAAATACCGCCAATCTGGTTGTTGGAACAATCTCTGACAATTAGAAACTTCCTCATACAATGAAAAATAGATATAATTAGAATTATATGTGTGCAGAAGACATGTTAAATATAATAAAACACAATATTTGGGTAATGTTCTATAATATTTTGTTATAAAACGACGGTTCGAAAACGAAGTGCAATACTTATATAGCCTAATATGGAAATGGCGAGAGGTCTTGTGTTGGCCACAACAGATTTTTTGATAACATTTTTATGATTGAATCCGCCGTTGTCAATTGGCACTATTTTAATAAGGTTAAATAATTAACACTTGACACGAAATTATGAAAAAGAATTTTTAAATATATATTTTTATTTAATATTTATTGTTCAAAATAATAAACAATTTGAATTTTTATATTATTAGCATTTTTATTATTTCATGTATCTGTGATAAATGTAATACGTGAATGACAATAATAATAATAAAAAAAATAATTTTTAAAAATGAACCCCTCCTCCAAACTAAATCCTCCTCTGCAGATCATAATTGAAGTATTATAAATACCATCCCAAGGGGTCAACAAAAATTCCCTTTCCTTAATATTTCCAAAATTTGTAAGTGGAGGACATCTGTTTGGAAAAAGTCATGAATGAAGAATGACAAAACAGATGTCCTCCACTCAGAAACTTTGGAAATATTATCGAAAGGGAATTTTTGTTGATCCCTTCGGATGATATTTCCAATGCTTCAACAATAGTTTTATAGTCTTAAGGCCGTATCCCACGATGAAAAATACAAGCAACTCGAGTTGCCGATATCGGTAACATGACGATTATTCTATCCCACGGAATGTATGTTCCCTTAAAATCTAGGGAAATACTTTGCTTAAGGTTTCTACCAGATATAGGGAAATTTTGATATTTGATCTTTAACATCCCATAAAACTGGGCAACTTTTCATGAGGTTAATCAGTTCCTCTTCCACATGTTTTATTTAAAATATCAATCTTCATTGTATGTACTTAATATGCGAGCACACGTATTGTTGTCAAATAAAAGTATGACTTTGACAAGAATGACGCCTGCGTGATCATACGATGCTTCAAACATAAGTTATTTTTGGTCGCTGCATGCTGCAACTGTGATCTAGCGCATGCGCTCAAACGAGTTGCTATTAGAAAGTTGCCGTTATCGAAAAAGTTTAGCTGCATACATCTAAACTAATTGCAGCTAAAAAGTTGCCTAGCACACGGCGTTTTGTCACACATACGAGCAACTGTTGCCGTTAACTGCAATAAATTGCCGATACGTTGTATCGTGGGATACAGGCTTTATACGTGTTTGTATACATATAATGCAATTCTTTTGCTTTTGTACATTCTTCAGTCTTCTGAAGCAGTGGCGTAGCTAGAACTTTTTCCGCCCGGGGCGGTTCCTGGATTTGCCGCCCCTCTTAATACACCAAAAATACTAAAAAAAAAAGTCAAAATGAAATGAGGTATAGGGAAATAAATAACAACAAAAATTTTAAAAAAAGTAATTTTTCAACATCCTAAAATTTTATTTTCTTGTTTTTTGTTTGCAAAATTGTGAATAAAATTGTTAAAGTTTGTTCTATAGATAATATAGCAAGATTGTCCGTTTTGTTAATTTTTGGGAAACCGTAAATTCATTTTTAGAATTATTTAAAATTCTCGTACGTGCAATAATTTTTCGAAGTATTGGGGTGTTATTTTAATTATGGTTACTAATTAAATAACAATGTAATATTTGGATTCATATGTTCGGATTTTTTCTAGAATTCATTGGTGTATATAACTCAAATTCGGAAATTTTGGACATTGGTCCTTTAAGCACCAAGGTACAGATATAAGCAGCAATTACAAAGCTTATAAATCCACCTTTACCGCCTCTCAGTATATCTATTTTAGTTTTGCATCTCCCCGTAAGATGGCAAGAGTTAACTTTTTTTTTAATGTGCGTTTACCTGCCCAACCCGTGTGTATACATTTCAATTGTATTATTTATATGATTTTGAATTATTAGAGTATGAAAAGAAATATTACTGTATAAATTTTATTTTACTTATAAGTTATAAATTAAAAGTGCCGCCCCCAAAAAAGTGCCGCCCGGGGCGGACCGCCCCCTCCGCCCCCCCTTGCTACGCTACTGTTCTGAAGATGGTGTAAAAGCAGAAATCACGATAAACGAAAAATGAAATAAACTTTATTTTGTGAAACTTAACCAAATGTTAATTAATTTTACCATAATATTTTTAATTTAACTTCATTTTTAAATAATCAATATTAACAATAAGTAATGAATGTAGTCTACAAAATTTACGATTTTATCTCAACGAAATTGCAACAAAAGCTTTTTTTATGGAATTCTTTACCAGAAAAATGCACTGAATAACAGATCAAAATTTTTTGTTTTTGTGTATGTTTAAAGTCACACACGATTTATTTACATCAGTATGTATTAAATTTTCAGTAAAAAAGATGCATAATATGTATAAAGTATCAACAAGGTGAAAAAGTTAACCAAGTATATTGTCGACAAATTTAATTAACAACTGAGCTGAGCATGCCCTCAGGCCGAGGATACGAAGTAGTACCTATTGGGGCTGTGACGTCATAACATTATTAAATAATTCTTAATTTCACCTTTTTAAAAAATACTTTATAACTAAACCTTATCATAGTTAAATTACAGTATTACTTAAGGCTAAAATTGATATGCAATTCAATTTTTTAAATAGGCGTTACCTTGGAAATTCCCATTGTCCCGTGACCGTCTCGAACGATAGTTAGGAAGTGGTGGGTTACAAAAACAGCCGGTTCTGTGTTCTAACGATTATTTCATGTGTGAAAAAATTACCTATACTAACTAAATTACATATACATATACTTATTATAAGAAAGCAATACTATTACTATCAACAACCTGTTGGACTAAACCGGTGCAAACCGGCTGAATCTCACCAATGGTTATGATCCTTGATCCGTGCACATCTTTTGATTATCCTGTAAACAAAGCGATAGTGGGGATGCTCCAATGCAACCAGCTTAACATAAATTTAAGGCGAGTCAAGTCATCATACCCATTACGACCATTTGCGGTCAAATGCCTATTATTTTGACATTTTTATTACTTGTTTTTGTTTGTATTACTGTTTACAAACAAAAATATGATATTCTTGAAAACAGTCTAAATTTAAAATGAGGTAAAGAATATACCTCAATTTTTTTAGTGTGTCAATTTTACAAAATATTAAATAAAAAAATATCGTCCATGCATGTAGGTATCTATCGAATTTTTTTATTGTTAATAAAGTTGGTATACCAGAAGTCTTGCTTATTTGTTTCACTGATATACGGAAAATTGTTTTTGAAATAATGAAATATAACTATAACAGATTCTGAAATTATACTATCGAAATGTGTGTTAATATTCAATTATAAAGTTAATATATTATTGGTTTAAAATTTTCCTTAGTTATTTGAAAAAAATGTTTTTTTTTACTAATAGTTATTATTACATAATAGTACTACAAGAATTCAAAATATTCACATTCTCTCATTAATATAAAACTATTGAGTGTTTTTATATATTTGATATTAATTAATTTTAAATATAGATATTTAAACGATTTAAATTACTTTCATATATTGGTTTATACTAGATTTCTATAGGTGATAAATATTGGGAATTTCAAACTGATAAGTTTTATATTTTTTCCCTCAGTTCAAGAAAGAAAAAAACATTTTTTCCCATTATTAATTACCTGAAATCCAAAATTCAAGGATGATGTGATGTAGGTAGTTATTTTACAATGAAAAACATTTACCTGTAATTTTATATTGCATATATAAACTAAGTAGTGTATTGAAGCAATAAAATTGTTTTATATATAAGTAATAGTATATTACGTATCAAATTTGGAAAGTAGGTACTCTTTTACTGGAAGAGTAGGCAGTTTTTCTGACAGTTTTTGAATCCAATAAATTGACTTTTGGGCTCAAAACAGTGCATCCGGTAAGTATTTTATCTGATTCCGAAAATATCTGTAATTATGTATACCGTGAGTATTTTTTAACGTGAAACATTGGGTTTGTCATCCATGGTTAAGAGTCGACATTTGATTGACAGCAATATATTTGCCTGTCCCATTTAAAATGAAACATAGGGAACGAATTTGATAGAAATATGTAATATTACATTAAAATTATTTTAAGAAATTTAGCTAGTCAGAAAACCACCCGAGAGCACTAAATATATTTCGGGAACAATGTGCACACAATATTTTTTCTACAACTAAATTTAATTTTTAGAAAACAGGTATAATTATATAAACAAAAATAACCTCTAATTTTGTCAATATGTAATATAAGTTACGATTTCACATTTGATTGACAGATTTAGCCAAGGCAGAAAATCACTCCGGCACAAGGTGCACACAATGGCTGATAGTGCGAACTCGGTTTTAATTAAAACGCTGTTTTTAGAAATGTCAAACTCAAATTTCAATATTTAATTTCACCCTTATGTTTAAAGAACGATTTTTTAAAAAATATTTATTTGAATACAAACTATGTTCTGCTTAAAAATCATATTTTGATATTTTTGATATTATTTACTTTTATTATTAAATAGTGAAATTTGACATTTCTTAAAACAGCGTTTTAGTTAGAACCGAGTTCGCACTACCAGCCAATATTTTTTCTAAAACTAAATTTAATTTAGAAAGCAGGTATAATTATTTAAACAAACTTAACCTCTATTGACGTCTTGCCAAATGTCTAATTCGTTCCCTATGTCCTTTTGAAATGGGACAGGCAAATACATTGCTGTCAATCAAATCAAATGTCAAGTCGTAACAATGAATATGACAAATCCAATGTTTCACGTTAAAAAAATACTCACGGTATAAAAGTAGATTAATTACTATAATGTCACATTCGGAAATATAAGAATATAAACGAAATTAAAACTGTACTTTTGACTCATTTCGTTAGTATTCTAAATCTATATTGTCCGGAAAGTACGAGTAAAAATTCAAGACTAGTTCGGTAAAATATTACCTAGTTTCTTATTAAAAATTTGGTCAGAAATAGTAATTTAGGATGACAGAAAAGCGATCTTTTATAGGACGAGTAGGGATAATAAATAAACCTGCGAGTTCTATAAAGGCACTTGACTTTCATAGCGTTCCTAGTCCTAATACGTATTAACTATTCCCGAAATAGTTTAAAATATTTAAAAATTATTCATAAATTCGCAATTCTATGTCATTTATGACAATTGTATTAAAAATAAAAACATTCAACATCAAATCGTGTATCCATGGTCAAATTTTTCATTACAGTAGGTACTCAGAAAAGTCAGGTAAAATTTTACATGCGGCCATTTTGAAAATGCTAAGTTATGAAGAAGCGGCAACAACGTAACAGTGTAAATAAAAATTAAATTTTCTTGACAGTTTCGGGAAAATGTCTAGTTTTCAATCTTTTGCAAATATAATATGTGTTATCCTGCTTTATATTTAATTTATCAATTATTACGGAGTTGTAGATAATTTAAATTAATTTTTTTTGTTGAAAGATGTTTTATAAAATTCATTTTTACTTCCTTGTACGAAGTAAAGGAAGTATTGTAATCGCGAAAAAAATCGGTTTCCAGATTTCAACGGAAATATCCATTTTGACCATCCCTGAATCCATTTTGACTAATTTCGTCGTGACGTCTGTACGTACGTACGTATCTTGCATAACTGAAAAACGGGAAGCCGTAGAAAGTTAAAATTTTGTATTTAGGACTGTTATAACATCTAGTTGTGCACCTCCCTTTTTGGTCATTGCATAACTTTCAGAAGTGGTACTTTACTTGAAGCCCATAATAGATTTTAATGGAAAACTATATTGTAATATAATCCAAAACTTTTCAAATTTGGTATATAAGACTTTTATATCAATGGGAATAACATAATAGATTTTAGTAAAAATGGTCTACCCGGAAGTGGTACTTTACTTGAAGCCTGTAGTAGATTTTAATAAAAACTATATTAAAATATAATCCAATACTTTTCAAATTTGGTACATAATACTTTTATATCAATGGGAATAACATAATAGATTTTAGTTAAAAGGGTATACCCGGAAGTGGTACTTTGCTTGAAACCTATAATAGATTTTAATAAAAAACAATATTAAAATATAATCCAAAACTTTTCAAATTTGATATATAATACTTTTATATCAATGGAAATTACATAATAGACTTTGGTTAAAATAGTCTAACCGGAAGTGATACTTTACTTGAAGCTATTATCAGTTTTTCTTGAAAAAAATGGTGTTATTTTGAAATTAACAATAAATGCTTCAAATAAAAGTTTTAGAGAATTGAATTTTGCGTCGAAAACTTCAAGTATGATTAAATTAGTTCTTTGTATAAGCGAGATATGTAAATTTAAACATTATGTACTTTTTGGTTTCTCTAATTAAGTTTGTTATGAATTAGGACAAGAAATAACAAAAAAATAAAGAATTTAATGTCAATGTCAAATTATGTCAAATACGTGCAATTTTATGATTGGGTGTGTTATTATATATATTTTAATTATTAACAAAATATGTATAGGGTAACAGGCGTACAAGGAAGTCATGTGGTGTCCACATCAGATATTTTAAATATGTATTTGCATTTCCATAAACAATTAACCTAGTTATTAATTTTTCAAAATTATTGAGATCTTATTATTAGCATTAAGCAATTTAACTTTAAAAATATATGTCATCCCAAAAAATAACATTTAAATTCGGCCCCAATTTTGTAATAGGTCTAAAATTAATAATAAAATAGCTACGTGTTTTATTTTTCAAGTTAAATTTAAAAAACTTTACCAACATTTTCATTGTTGTTTTTAAATTCTTGGAATGCCTTTTATATCAAAATTATTATTGTAATAAAAAATGTCCACATGTGCATGTTTTTTTTTGTTACCTAGAACCTAAAGTAATGCATAGATTGGTATCAGAATAAATATACTATATTTATGGGTTTATACCCGATATAGCTATGATAACATAAATTCCTGAGTAAATAAGGTAATCAGATATAATCCTAATTATTTTTTGTTAATGTGTGCGTCATAAATAATTATCAATATACTTCCATAAATTAATAAAACGTTTAACTTATTGCAATATGCAATAACAAAAAACATATGTTACCAAGTTCAATGCCAATCAGCAAATCGCTAATGGTTTTATTCTAATGGGTGTTCAATAAATTTCAACTTAGAGTAAAATATTAAATTTATTTTGAATAACGTTTGATGTTTTATTTAAAGTTAAATTATATGAATAGACAGACATGCGTTTCACAACCCACAGCCAATCAGGACGTAAATACTTATTGAACACCCGATATATAGGGTGATTGACAAAATAAGGATAGGCATATGTTTAAATTACAAAGTCGGGACCGAAGTTAAATGTACTTATTGCTGTGAAAAGGTCCTGAATTATATTTCCCGTTTCGCCGTAAGTGATAAAAACAATAAATTTTTAAATGGAATGACATAAATTTTATATTTTCTGAAAGTAATTTAAAAGCTTTGCAGTGATGCGAAATACTTACATTTAAATTATTAAAATATCTTTCAGAACTCATATTATTCATTGGAAAAATACTACCTTTTTTTAGTTTAAGTTCTGTAATTTATTATTTTAACCCAACGTTTCGGCACCATAAACTAAGAAGGCACCAGTTTATGGTGCCGAAACGTTGGGTTAAAATAATAAATTACAGAACTTAAACTAAAAAAGGTAGTATTTTTCCATTTACTTACATTTACATCAAAAATTGTATTAGTTATTAGAGTTTCAAAATTATGAAACTTCAATGCATCATGAAATTTAAATTTTCTTTGTTTCAGAAAATATTTTGATGTTCCTAAATATATTGTGTATTTTTAATTATTTTGAATTTCAAACAAAAGAAAAAATATTTGATTTAAATTTAATTTCTCTGTTTCGGAATTAGAATATATCATATTCTAGTACGCATATTTATGCTAGAAGGAGCTTCATTCTGAAACGATTTTTGGTAACATTTTGTTATTTTGAATTGGTATGACCACAAAATGAAATCATTGTTACTATTCTGTCAAAAAAACCCTTAATAGAAATTGTCAAATATTTTTATAAAGAAAATAATCTCGTAAATGAAAGCCGAAACAGAGAACATAGTATAAAGCACTCGTTACAGAAGGCTATTGAAGTACTTGTTTGTTCGCATACTCGCTTCTACGTGCTCGTATGCGAATTTCAAACTCGGGCTTGAATAGGTTGCCTTCTGAAACTTATGTATATAGGCATTAATTTTAATCTTTATCGAATCAGTCTCAGACAGTTCGAGTTATTCGAAATAACAAAAAACAAATGATACACTTATATAGGTCCAAAAGCCATTTGCCTTTTTATTCAATTACTCTGTATACAGGGTGTATCAAGATAATGGAACAGTGCATTTTATTCGTGTATGTGAAAAGATACAGAAAAAAGTGATTAAGATATTTTGTAAGGTATAGAAGGGGACACATTTTAGCATAAACTTTATTATCTTAAATCCAGTGGTACTCAAACTATAGGGCAATATTATATTTTTTTAAATAGCATTATACATATTTTATTAACTCATTAAATAGAGAATTTTGTTCTGAATTCAACGATATAATAATATCATACTCTTACATTGCGAAAAATTTGATAAAAATTAATTCAAAGTTAATATTTTATTTCTACTTTATCTAAGTAATCTGAGCAAACATTCAATCAATAAAACAAAATAAAATTTATTTTAGTTTTATTACATTCAAGTAACCTACGATTTTGGCAATAAATTCAACTTTTAAAATAATTTTTTTGTTTTATTGATTGAATGTTTGCTCAGATTACTTAGATAAAGTAGAAATAAAATATTAACTTTGAATTAATTTTTATCAAATTTTTCGCAATGTAAGGGCTTGATATTATTATATCATTGAATTCAGAACATAATTCTCTATTTAATGAGTTAATAAAATATATATAATGCCATTTAAAAAAATATAATATTGCCCTATAGTTTGAGTACCACTGGATTTATGATAATAAAGTTTATGCTAAAATGTGTCCCCCTCTATCCCTTACAAAATATCCTAATCACTTTTTTCTGTATCTTTTCACATACACGAATAAACGGCACTGTTCCATTATCTTGATACACCCTGTATATACTCGTAGATTATATGATTGTGATAAGAATATGTAATACAATTTTTCGGTGTTGTACGTAATTTTAATTATCATAGTCATACTCGTACTTGATCGGAGTATTGTGTTAGAACCATTACTATGTTGGTAAGAATAATTATTACATTAATATCTTTGTACGGAGTTTATTTTTTGGGTATAAGTGAGCACTTGTAATTCTGACAATACTAGTTAGATTCCGACCGGACCGGAGTCAATAATTACTAATTATTCATATTACTATTATAATTATTAGTATTATTATTATTATTATTATTATTGTGACTTTGATGCGTTAATTACCGTATAGCTTTGAACAACCGCGAAATATCACCTCATAAATGCAGTAAAAAAATACCGTCATTAAATAAATCTGTGAAGATGAAGTCAGATTGGCAAAACTAGCAATGGGTAATAAATAATGGCGATGAAATATGTATGTATTTATTTGTGATGAATATATATTCTTTGAATATGTTTATATATTTAAGGCCTGGTTTTTCCGTCTGTGGATAAAGTGTCAGTTAACTTAACTGCCAGATAAAAGAAAAACATCATATAATTGACATGTGTATAATTTTGTCAATTTACTCTCTAATATTGATGCGATATTTTCATTATATCTGGCAGTTAAATTAACTGACACTTTATCCAGAGATGGAAAAACCGGGCCTAAAACATTTAAAGTAATTTTCATAAATATTATCATTTTTTTCCTTATTTATTTGTGTCAACAGACAAAATAGTAAATAGAAAATAAACTTTATATTATTTTGTTCTAAACCTACTTAATTTATGTAAATGTCTAAGTATGTAACTTTTTTGGGAAAATAAATAACATTTACATGAAATAAAAGAGGCGCACATGACTTTTTTTTTTGATAAGGTAATTATTTTATAAATAATAATTATTCATTTCTAATGAGTAGTTATAGGGTTTGAAATTATTATAAGCAGGGCAAGAAATCGTAAAAAAAAAATTGTTCAAAAACTCATTTACACTTTACCTAATCAGTTATTTGTTATTAAAACAGATTAACCGATTAATAAAATCTTTTAGGAAAATATCTTGGTTTTTTAATAAATAAAAATATCGGTTTCGGTTCTGTTAAAAAAATTGCTTTAATTTAATATTGTAACAAAAGAACTTAATTTTATCCAAAACTGTCAAATAATAAACCCTTAATTCAACCGATTTTTATTATTTAGTGACCTTCATTACTGTTGCTAATTGAATGATATTGACAGTTCGATGAAATATTCTTCAATCGTTATGTTAAATTTAAATCCTACTTACCGTTCAAAGAGAAGAAACAAAATGTTTTTTACCTCTCGCTAAGAGAGGTATTGGATTCATGCTAAAATTCGCATATCCAGATTTTATTGAATAAGCACGATTTAAGGTCCCTAGAATCCGATTATAACATTTTTAAAATGATGCGTGTGTGTGTGTGTGTGTGGATGTGTGTGTGTGTGTGGATGTGTGTGTGTGTGTGTATGTATGTATGTATGTGTGTCTGGATGTTGTAGTCACGATTCCTCGAAAACTATAAGACTTAAAAAATATTTAACTTCAGTTTCCTCAATCTGACATTCCTGGGAAGAGCTGAAAAGGTTTTGGTAACAATTGAACAACCGGAAGTAGTAGTTTATTAGAAAAATTCTTCTAAATATAATTTTTTGGGAGGTTTTTTTTATTAAATATTAAAGAACATAAAATTCTCCATCTAATACACTTAAAATTTTTATTATATCTTGTATAGATTTAGAGATAAAGACACTATAATTTATAGAGTGAACTAATCGCAGAGGCTACGGCACTAAGGAAACCAGTTGACAAATTCCAGTGTTTATAACATAATTTGTAAATGACACATGTCAGTGTCAAAAGTCAGTTTTAGTGACATTCTGATAGCTTTTACTGGGAAGTATATTTAATTTTTCTTATTGTTTTATTAATTAAATATTTGAAATTATAGGTAAAAGTGTGTTAAAATGCATATATCCATCAGAAATACCGCCAATCTGGTTAATGAATTGGAACAATCTCTGATATTTAGAAACTTCCTCATACAATGAAAATTAGATATAATTAGAATTATATGTGTGCAGAAGACATGTTAAATATAATAAAAAACAATATTTGGGTAATGTTCTATAATATTTTGTTATAAAACGACGGTTCGAAAGCGAAGTGCAATACAATACTTATGTAGCCTAATATGGAAATGGCGAGAGGTCTTGTGCTGGCCACAACAGATTTTTTTCTACATAAAAAGCCAAAGTTACACTAGTTTGTATTTTTCATAAGCTGAATAATCGGTTCTAAAATTTTCTGCTAAATGTCAAATCACTATATAATTTTGTTACAACAAAAGATTGCTGCAACAACGATAACTAAACTATATGTCAGTAATATGTTATTATTTGACAGTTGTGGATAGAGTATAGTTTAGTATTTTATTCGCATGTAATGGCTATTACTCATTCGAATGAGTTACATCACTCGCCTTGTGAGTCGTGATGCAAACTCCATTCTCGTGAGTAATAGCATAGCAGGGGAGTTTCACTATGTGAAATTTGAATGTTTTAGTACTAAATACTGAAAATATATCATATAAGTACTCTATTAAAAAATATGAAAGTAATATTAATTTTGTTTAAATATTCAAAATTTTAAATTAAAATTTAACATAATTCAAAAGAAGCGGTTGTTCGCTATTTAAAATCCGGTTATGACATCAGACTTTCGACAAAGCGAAGTGACTAGATTATATGTGCGCAATGGGACGTATTTCTATTGAAGAATGAACAATCAGGTGCAAAATATATTTTCTTCATTTTGCTGTAAAATATACATGTATTTTAAATTTAATTTATTTAAATTTTACAAAAGAATACTTACCGCTTCATGATCTCTGGCTACAACCACACAACAAAATAATATAATAATACGATTGAGGTTATACTCGCTGCGATGATACGTAGAATGGGTGAATGTTACAGTTATCTTTTGTCTTTTTTTTACACCATGGTGAACAATATATATCTATCTTCGTTCAACAAAGAACAGATTTCTGGACTTTCTATATTCTTTTATCTCTTTCTGTGTAGTTATAATATGGTATAAGACTATCTTTCTTTTACAGCGAAAGATTGTTATGTCGAAAGTCTGACGTATTTCCTCAGCTATTAGCGCGATGTTCAAAATTATAAATTTTTAATAATTTTTTTCAACAATATGGATTTCTTTATAAAAAAAAATAAAAAATACGTATCACATATTTTTTCATGTAGATTAACATATATAATTTTCAAAAATTGTGAAACTCCTCCATTGTAGGGTCGTAGATATGTTATTCGCATTTTATATCCCTTATTAAATTCTATATATTTCGATCGGTATTTTGATAAACATTGTTTGTAATAATTTATAATCATATACCTCTACACCTCGGAAAGACAAGTTTGTTACAGGAAAAAGCAAACAAACTTTCCCAGTAATTAATCTATAAGGAAAGCAACATTTTTGATTATGTTTGTAAAATAGAAAATGTTATTTACCACCGAAGTAAGAAGAATAGTACATATAATCACTTTATAAGAAAAATTGCTCTGTGTAAACTTTAATGAATCTTTTTGTAAAGCGTAATAATTTTTTTTTCTGTGTATAAGGAAGTTTTGCATAGGTATGTTCCAAGAAGTTATTCATCACTAGCAGATTCACAAAAAATATGCTTAAAATATGTCATGAATATTATATAAATAAGTATAAATGTTGAAGGATTTGTGAAGAATTCATGGACTCCAATAGTTTTAAAAATTTATTAATAATATGAAGAGTTAAAATATTATTTTTCCATTACCGACAGTAAAAGTCAATTTCTTTGATACCTATATTAAAATTGAAAGAGAAGTACACCATTTTGTCTCTAGAGACGAAATGTGAACATTATTCCCCAGGGAAGATTTTATTAGTTTGACAAGTTATAACATTTAATGGTTTACTTATCATGCAATGAGCCAGTTTCAATTTTTTTAAAAAGTATTTTAAATGAAAGTTTATGTAATAGTATTAAAAAAATAATTATTTATTGTTATAAATAATTAAATAAAAATATTGGCGCCAGAAATAGTCATGAAAATCTGTAACGTCGGAGTACATAAAGCACGTTATTCATAGTCAATAGGAAAATAGCTTGTCCATTACCTACCTACGTTATTTATATAAATAAAAATAGGCGATGGTTTATCACATGTTAAGCTGTAGGTACTCTGACACGTCACATTTTGTTTCAGATCACGTGATTTTTTCAAAATAATAATTAATTGTAAAATATCTAATGGGTATTTCGTGATATTTTGAATTTGAGGCTTATCCAAGAACAATATCTATTAAAATTAAGTACTTAAAAGTCATAAAAATTCTTGCAAGAACCCTATTCTCGGGAATTCGGAGGTAACAAGCAATATCAAAACTGCCGCAATGCAAGATCAAATATTTTTTACGGTTAGTTAATATTTTAGTAGTGAATTCAATTACAATAATTATTGAAAGCAATTTTCAACAAATAATGTCTGCTGTCTTGTTAACGATTCAACTTAAGCAATGAGTAAAAGGCTACAAAATTATTTATTCTTATGAAAATAACGTTTCTCACCACCCGGTTATGAAAAATATACAGAATGGTGGTGACCAGCACAGAATAGGACTTTAACATGTAAAATCGTACTTTTGTAATTTCCTGTTTCCCTAATTATTTTAGGTAAAAAGCTTTAAATAAAATTTGTTGGGCATAATATTCTGCATCTGAATCAATAAGCAATATTAATTTTGCATGCTGTGTAACGACAAAAATTGGGTACGAAAATCAAATCAAAAATAGTGATAGCCATGGAATTGAGACAAAATAATTAACAAATATCTAACGGTTTAACTATCAAGTAAGGTAATTTTATTTATATTAGATATTATTTGTAATTTCTGTTCCAGTGATTTCAGAAATTATAAATAATTAATAATAATATTAACGGAAAAATATTGTAACTAGCAGGTGTGTTGATTGGCGGTTAAGCATTAACTAAACCGTCTCGATTATTAATCACACTTATTAAAAACACTTGATAGTAAACTAGAGTATTTACTGCAGTGTGTTCAAAAAGAAACCTAACTTGGAGCAGGCTATGAAGAGATAAACGTATGTTTGATCCCTCGAACATATAGGCTGGTAGTATGAACAAGTGATTAAGGGTGATTACCTAGGAGATGACTAGCAGTGTTTTAGCCAGCGCTGTCAATCATTTATGGATTATTTTAGAAAAAAATACTTCAAATAGCAGTTATAGAAAAATTAATTGTACACAATCCATATTGACTAGAGGGCGCCTAACGGCGTTTGTTGAGATCAGAAGATATGCGGCAGGGGATATTTGCGGGGACGGAAGCAATGGTGTATTGCGGGCTGCGCATTATCGTAATATTTGTACTATCTTTTCACGAAGTAATGCCTGGTTGTTGCTTTTGAAATATGTAAATTATCTTTATTTTCAATAAATTCTCTCTTTTCTCTTACCTTATTATTAGCAGGAAACCTAAAAGTTGCACTTTGTTTATTATATTAATGTAAAAATTCCCAATTTCTTACACATGAAAAGAAATTTCCATACTTTCTATTTATTTTTTATTGAAATTTGACACAACACAGTATAAAACCATTTTGCAATATGAAAAAAAGATACACAAAATCACAAAATAAATATATACTTCGAGATACACTCACAAACTACACACAAAATTGGTTAGGTTACAGCTGGTTACAGTAAATGACAAACAGTGACATATGACACAACAAAACGCTGCTCGCAATACACCATGACTTCCCCGCAATACATCATGACTTCCAGCCAGTGGCGTTCCCAGGATTTTGGTCTAGGGGGAGCGAAAAAATAATTTCATGTAGGAAGGTTAACATTAAAAATATAAGAAACGTTAAACAAGAAAATAAGATATTTTAAGTAACACGAACAAAAAAATATTGTACAGGTTGTTAAAAAATAAGTGTAACAAATTATGAGGGCATATAGTATTGACCGAAATGAAAATAAAAATCTTAATCAAAATGGGTCTGATCTTTAATAGTTTCCGAGATATAAAGCACTGAAAAATAAGTTTTTTCAGGGTTTACCTCTGCATCTCGAAAAAATGTAAGAGTTGTTACAACTTTGATTTAATGAGACTTTTGTTTATTTTTCATAGAGGATCTTACATGTGTTATCGTTTTTCAAGAAAAATTCGATTAATTGTGCTAAGATAAATGTTGGCTAATATTTAGTTTTCAAATAACTTCGTAACTGTTAGAAAGTTAAAAAAATGTTTCATATTAAATTTTATTGTTTTTTTATGTTCTATTTACTGACATAGACAAAATTTTGTTCAATCATTATCTTTGTCAGTTTTTCTTCTATGCTAATACAAAATGGCCTCTTTTTCAAAAATAGTTAAAGATCAGATCCATGTCGATTAAACTTTTTTTTTACTTATTTTGGTCAGTACTATCTGTCCTCGTAGTTTGTTAATACTTATTTTATAACACCCTGTATATTATTATATCACATAAAGAAGACAAGAGATTATATTACGAAGTATAATTTACGGTTGGATCTTTTTTGCGAAACGTTCTATTACTTTTCCGACATCTTTATTAATATTTCGGTGAATGTGTAGAAGTGCTAAACCTGTTGAACTCTCTTCGTCCATTTTATTTCGTAAATACGTCTTTAATCGATGAAGTATTCAAAAACTCCTCTCTGGCGACGCTGTACTAACAGGCAATGTTATTTTTTTACTATAATACTTAACATTGAAAGACGACAAAAGCAGAAGTGATTTTTAACTCTTGATCTATAATGAATACGAATTGAACACCCATGTTTAATAAAACTAAAGACCGAGCATATTTACGACCTCCATAAATTATAATCAATCTTTATTAGGTGGCTACATTTGGGTGTCATTGTCATTTTTTTTTTTTTTAATACAAAGCTTTTTTGGCGTTCCCTTAATTGTGTGTGTGTATACATAAAAAAATTTGTAGGTCTAGGGGGGGGCGATCGCCCCCATCGCCCCCCTCTGGGTACGCCCCGCAAATCCCCCCACCACATATTTTCCGATCACAACATACCATGTGTTGGTATAGGGAATTACTTCTCTAGTCAATATATACTCGAAGGTTCGATCATTATTCATTTCAAAAGTATAGTTGTCAAAATTGATCATGAAAAGTTATTTTCTTGAAATTAATTGTAACAGGCAGCAAAAGAATATTGTCATCCGCTGTTTTCTAATTTATTTCCATTTCTAAAATAAGATTCAAAAAGAAAAGTTTATAGATTTCTTTAGATAATATTTTTGATAATACCTGGTGTCAAATTGACATTTAATTAATTACTTTTTTTTCGTGATCGACCAGAAAATGAGCTGTTTCTGATCACTTTTTAGACCGGAAATTTCTTCTTTACTGAGCCGGGTAAAGCTGAATGTTTCTATGGCGATCAGTTGTTTATTTATTTCTTATTCCCATATATAATCTATATTTTTTTATTTATTCTTTTTTGTACTCAACCTGACCTGAAAGTGTCTTAACTGGGCTCACAAGCTTCCATAGCTCGCTTACGGCTCTGGGATATGCTTGCTCAGGTCTTGTTACGCCTTGTTCATAGCCTTCTCCAAGTTAGGATTTTTTTAAACACACTGTATTATTTGTATAAAAGTGTTTACATATTTTTTCATTTCATCATTTGATAACAATATTTATATTTTCATTCATAATTTGAATAAAACAGCTGAAATTGATGCGCAAAAAGCGAATAACATCAACTAATGCTCGTGTGCGAATTATTAAATTTTCCTTTTATAGTTTATTGCAGAAACGTGTCGCCATAAAAAGTTTTGAATGCAGCCTTTAGGAAAACCCTGGTGGGTTAATTTCATGATGTACCAACATTACGAATGGGAAAACACTATCGCTGCCCAAATACTTTCCATTTTAAAAAGAAAGTACGCATTTCATCCTGGGTAGCCAGCGCTCGTTGATGCGCTGATAAAAAATTTCTCCTGGGCCACTTTTTACCAAAACATGTGGAAGATACTTGTCAGTAGAATGTAGAGTAGTTTTGTTTACCTTAATTTGTCGAGGTTCGACTTTCTTCTGTTAAATGATATCCACAGAAAGCGGGGCACCCCTATTAACTTCTTTACTTATAAAGATATCTAATTGAAAATTTGTATGCGTAAACTTAACATATGTGGCATCATTTTCATATAAAAATGATAAACATATCACTTCCGGTTTAACCAGAAGTGGCATCAACTTTTTTTTATTTTAAATGCAACATCCTGTATATTTTTATATTTTTGAATTCTACATTTAATAAGGCTGTTCCAAGAATTTTTATGTGACTTCTATGATATTATTCTTTAAATAGCCTCAAATTTGAAAATATCACGAAATATTCAATAAATACTGTAAAATTAAATATTGAAAATCGTGTAATATTTCAATGATCTGAAACAGAATGTGAAGTCAAAGTACATACAATTTAACATGTGGCAAACTGTCGCCTACTTTCATTTATAGAAATAACGTAAACTGTTTTCCTGTTGGTTATGAATGACGTCATGTATGTACTCCGACGTCACAGGAGTGGGAGGTTGTTTTTCTGATCTAGTTTTGGCGCCGAACTTTTTATTGAATTATTCACGAAAATAACAATAAATTATATATTACTATAAAAAATATTGCATAAACTTTCATTTAAAATACTTTTTTAAAAATGTGAAACAGGCTCATTCTGAATACAATGATGTGACAAGTCAAATTTTGCTACAAAAAATTAAGAACAATAATTTTAAATTTTTTGTGCAAAGTAATAATATGAAAACACTAACCTAATAAAAAATATGGAATTATATGAAACATTTTTATTAAATTATCAATATTGCTGGATTGCTGCATAAATAAACAATTTCATCAAATACAGAAGCTGTCAATTTCCAAGTCATACGATTCAATTGATTTAAATAAAATCACAGTCACTTTTTGTTGTTTTAATTTGATTTTTTTTACCTCTCGCTAAGAGAGATATTGGATTCATGCTAAAATTCGCATATCCAGATTTTATTGGATAAGCACGATGTAAGGTCCCTAGAATCCGATTATAACATTTTTAAAATGATGTGTGTGTGTGTGTGTGTGTGTGTGGATGTGTGTATGTCTGGATGTTGTAGACACGATTCCTCAAAAACTATAAGACTTAAAAAATATTTAACTGCAGTTTCCTCAATCTGACATTCCTGGGAAGAGCTGACAAGGTTTTGGTAACAATTGAACACCGGAAGTAGTAGTTTCTTAGAAAAATTCTTCTAAATATAATTTTTGGGAGTTTTTTTTATTAAATATTGAAGAACATAAAATTCTCCATCTAATACACTTAAATTTTTTTATTATATCTTGTATAGATTTAGAGATAAAGACACTATAATTTATAGAGTAAACTAATCACAGAGGCCAAGGCACTAAGGAAACCAGTTGACAAATTCCAATGTTTATAACATGACACATGTCATTGTCAAATATCAACAGTTTTAGTGACATTCTGATACCTTTTTCTGGAAAGTATATTTAACTTTTCTTATTGTTTTATTAATTAAATATTTGAAATTATAGATAAAATTGTGGTAAAATACATATATCCATCAGAAATACCGCCAATCTGGTTAATGAATTGGAAGAATCTGTGACATTTAGAAACTTCCTCATACAATGAAAAATATATATAATTAGAATTATATGTGTGCAGAAGACATGTTAAATACAATATAAAACATTATTTGGGTAAAGTTCTGTAATTTTTTGTTATAAAACGACGGTTCGATAGCGAAGTGCAATACAATACTTATACAACCTAATATGGAAATAACGAGAGGTCTTGTGCTGGCCACAACAGATTTTTTTGTATTATTTTTTGTTGAAAAATTTGACTTATGGCACATCATTGTATTCAGCATTTAACGTCTATCATTATACATAAAAATGATGCCACATATGTTAAGTTTATACATACAAATTTTTAATTAGATATCTTCATAAATAAAGTTAATAGGGGTACTCCACTTTCTGTGGACACCCGGTATACTCGTGCTTTTGTAAATCATTGATAATAACAAGAAGAAGAATATATATATATATATATATATATATATATATATTTATGATATAAGTGGTAAAAGTGACATTTTATTTTGTGAGAAGATCCAAACCTTTGAACAAAATAAAATGTCGCTTTTAACACATATCATAAATAAATATTTTCTACAAATACTATTTTTCCTATTTAAATTTGTATTTCTAATAATTTTTTGACATGTCAAAAATGTCGATTTGTTGTTCTAGAGTATACCTATATACGCCTCGAGAGTCAAGGCTCAATAAGTGGAGATGTTGGCTCTGACTAAAATCAGCTGTTAGATCATTTTGCGTTGGTACAGTGAACAATTTTGCGTAGTTTGTGCGGTGGGTGTGTATTTTTTTTTATCTGTAACTAGTGGAATAAACAGTATTCTTTATTTGTCTCATTGTAAAACTTCGTCCGTCTTCCATGTAATTCTATAAAAATGTCTGTTCCTTTTCGTATAACATGACATATTATGTAACTGGAAAGAGCATAATATATTAGTAAATATAATTTAATCAATGGATAAAATTCTTACCTTTCGCAACGTGATTTGCGTCGGGGAGTATTACGCCCCACCTGAAAATAATTTGATGTTACTTTTTTGACAATCATTTTGAAATTGAGAGTACCCTTAGAATACAAAAGGTAAAGTAGTACATACAGGCAGGTACATGTAAACAAGAAACCAGAATTACAACTGTGTAAAAATTATAAACAAAAATAGACAGCTGGGATGTAACACCCCGCCGCACTAACGCAGGGTTAAAATGACACCGTGCATTTCAGTGGTTAATGAGCCGGTTTCACATTTTTTTAAAAGTATTTTAAATGAGTTTATACAATATATTTCACAGTTATAACAAAAATAATAATAATTTATAGTTATTTTCATAAATAATTAAACAAAAAGATTGGCGCCAGAAATAGTCATGAAAAACAACCCCCCCCCCCACTGCTGTAATGTTCGAGTATATACATACAACACTTCATTCGTATAGCCAATAGGAAAATAGTTTACGTTATTTATACAAACAAAAGAAGGCGATAATTAGTCACATGTTAAACTGTGTTCTTTGACGTCACATTCTGTTTCAGATCACGTGACTCAAAATATTACACAATATTTAATTGTAAACTATCTAATTAAGATATTTCGTGATATTTTCAAATGCTTGCAACAGCCCTTAATATGATTTGTAAAATGAATTTAATTTTCAAGTTTGAAATTGGTCGGATTCGAATTGGAGCCGTCAGAATCACAAATCGATTATTTATTATCATTTATTGGGTTTTACTTAAAATATCTTATGTTATTCCATAAATAATATTATGTAGGAATTTTCTTCTATACGTTTTTTTTTTTTATAGAAAATAATGATTGTTTATCATAAGTGAAGCACTGGAAAAGAATTTATTTGAAATTTATTAATAGAAATTATAAACAATTATTTATTGTGCTGTACCACTACACAGCTGCAACTACATTAGAAAACTCTATCTAGTCACTTAGGTCAGAGGTTTGTATTTGTAAACAGTCGCCTGTTTCTTAAAAAGAAATTATGCACGCCCCTCAGTTTTTAAAATAAATATAAACAACTCCTTATTGATACATAATATTTTGATTTATATTATTTATATTAATTATTATTATGTGGAAATTTCTCCAAATTTTTCATCAAAGGGGATTTGCCTACTATTAACTGAGGTCACGTGACCAAACATATTTAATAATAATAAAAATATGTATAAATACTTTATCATTGTTCCATACTTTCGAATATAACAATTTGTTTTTACATTTTAATAATAATTATGATATTTTTTATTGCAGAGGACGTTTAAAAGAAGTAATCTCAAAGGCATCCAACGGTTTTGCAGAAACCACAGTATAAGGTAATTTTTACGCGATAATAGTTATTTATGGTGCCAATGAGTAAAGAAATATTTTATCCACAAGCGGAAAGAAAGATATATTATCCATGCAAATTTTGTTGCTATGCATAAGTCACTAATGATTAATAGTTATTTTTTATACAAGACGATAAAATTCTGTTTTATCGACCCGCGGAAAGTGTCTACTCATGAGCGATAAAATCGCCAGTGAAATATTTTTCGCAAGTCGACAATGAAATGTTATCGTCGTGTATAAAACTCTATTTTCTCTGCATTAAATTATAAAGAAAAGAATCAATTATAAATTATTATTTAACAATTTTAAAATGTATTACAAATTGTGGTTCCATTACAAGAAAAGATCTTTCTGATAATGTTTATTGCATAATTGAAATTGTTACTAACACAAACATGGTTGTTAAAGATACGATAACGCGGTTTGAAAATTTGAATTCTGCATGAAATTCTCTTTCATATCAAGTATTACACAATTTTTTCCGATGAGCAATTTGTCAGTTACTAACAAATTAAACTCACATGAAATTCCTCTAAGCCCTAAGATTTTAAACATATGAAAATTGGCTCATTTCTCAATTTCTCATCAACCACTTCGACACATATTAAATACTTAATATTGTTTATCTTTAATCGTGTCGAAATTTTGAATGACAATTTGAGAAATGAGCGGATTTTCAGATGTTTAAAATTTTAGAGGAATTTCATGTGAGTTTAATTAAAAAAATTAAACAATATTTGGGTATAGTTCTGTATAAATTTATTAAATACAACAACGTTTAATTAGTTAGTAACTCGCAAATTGCTCATCGGAAAAAAATTGTCTAATACTTTATGTTAAAGTGAATTCAAATTTTGAAACCGCGTTATCGTATCTTTAACAAGATCAGAGTGGTGAATGAAAAAATAAAAAAATGCAGGAAAACGTTGACAATTATTTTAAAAATGTCATCAATAATTTACTTCTTTCGATGCCACGACGAATGTAAATTGTTATAAATAGTGAAACCTATTAGACTAAATATTAAATACGCAATATTATTTGTTTTTATTTTTTTTAAGTAATTTCAATATCTTTCATAATTGTTTTGAGCAAATGGCCAAAAACATAAATATGCCGCCTTTTTTCCCAATTGGCGGGAGGTTTCCGTACTCCGATTTCCAGAAATTTTCGTTGTGTTATTCAGCGCATTTTCTGGACAAGATTCCGTTTTAAAGCTTGTAATTACTTTGAGGTAAAATCATAAATTTCCTGGACTACAAAATGTCTTTAGAATGAAAATAAAACAATAACTAATATGTATGTAGAGTAGTTAAATAATAAAAATTAATGAATAATAATATATAATAAAATATGACCTAAATGAAGCATTAGGGAAATTTTCAAAAATTTGCTCTGTTTGAAGCGCTGTAGATCGCTATCTATTGGTTATAGAAAAAAATGTATTAGATGAAAGTTGTAGGGAATTTTATTCTCAACAAATTCAAAAATAACTATTTTTGCCTTAATGCAAATAGGTGAAGTGATATTTAGAAAAAACCGCTTTTTTTGCGGTGCTTCCCGAAAGCCATCGATTGGGAAAACTTGCATTTTTTATTAGGACCCCTAAATATACAGGGTGTCTCTTAAATAGGGGGACATGGCTTAACCACAGATTCCTGAGGCTAAAATAAGACGATTTAACCAAACTTGCTTCTACCGGAAAGTGTACCATTTAGCCAGAATTCGGCTTCAAAGTTTTTCGAAAAAAAATTAATTTTGCTTATAATAATCGGACGCTTTATTCGATTTGGATGAAATTTGGTATGCCAGTTTATATGGTTGTAAGTCATCTTTTAAGGTGATACTTGTTATTATTAGTGAACCACTAGTGTATGAAACTTAGGTGTCCCAACATTAATTAGACCGTAACTTTTTAATGGCAATGCCGAAAACGTGAAATTCTTTTTCTACAGAAAGATACATTCAATAGTAAACTTTTCTCTCTCTGTTTAATTTTTGATATCTGTTACGGTTCAGACAGAAAAAAATAAAACATGAGTGACTGCATCGTGATTTTTTTTTAAATAAATTTAATCTAGCAGTCTATCCAAATGTCAAGCAAGTAATTTTTAATGACAGTAACGAGTTGTCAATCTTCACAACTTGTTTAGGAGTAAGCTGAGATATGTAATCGTCTTATTTATAATAATGCTAGTAAAATATTATTAGGCCGAACAAACGGATGTTACTAATTTTAGAATATTGCGAAGAAAATTTTTGACAACCCGTAAAACAATTGTTACTGTCATTAAAAATTATTTGTTTGACATTTGGATAGACTGCTAGATTAAATTTATTTTAAATATTTAGCAGTGCAGACACTCAGATTTTATTTTTTTCTGTGTGAACCGTAACAGATATCACAAATTACACAGAGAGAGAAAAGTTTACTATTGAATGAATTTTTCCGAAAAAAAATAATTTCACGTTTTCGGCATTGACATTAAAAAGTTACTGTCTAATTAATGTTGGGACACCTAAGTTTCATATACTAGTGGTTCACTAATAATAACAAGTATCACCTTAAAAGATGACCTATAACCATATAAACTGTCATACCAAATTTCATCCAAATCAAATAAAGCGTCCGATTACTATAAGCAAAATTAATTTTTTTTCGAAGAACTTTGAAGCAGAATTCTGGCTAAATGGTACACTTTCCGGTAGAAGCAAGTTTGGTTAAATCGTCTTATTTTAGCCTCAGGAATCTGTGGTTAAGCCATGTCCCCCTATTTTAGAGACACCCTGTATAATATATCCAAAAATCAAAAATACCCGACATTTTATGGAATAAACCCTTATTTTTCTACCAAATGACTGGACTATTTAGATATTTTTGAAATTCTTAACCAACCACTAACCTTATAAAAATAAATTGTACTGTACTAGTCTATTACATCACTCGAATGAGCTATTAACGAACTATTTTGAGTGCTGTAATAGTTTTGTGCAAAATATAAAAATAGTTTTATCTACAACAATTGAATTACAAATACATACATTATGTAGCCAATTTCAACCACAATATACTACTTATATTAGGTACACTAGTGGAATATAAAGTATTCTTAGTTCACAGTTCGACATTTTGGATTATAATGTAATGTATTATTGATACATTATTTTACGCAGAACTGCATTAAAATTGTTTGTTTACATCATAGTTACCATTGCGGGAAGTTGAACATTACGCCCGCTGGGCTTTTTGTCAGTTTTATGGCCCGCCGGGCTTTAAAAAACCAAAACGCGTGGTAATGATACTAACCTTTATTTAATTATATGAAATTTAGAAGTATTTCTTTAATTATTTATAATATAAAGGCAAAATAAAGTTAACCTGGCCACGTAATATTTTTACATAGCAGCAAGTTTTGGAAGTATTTAAAAATAATTTAAAAACATTGAAATTTATTGCAGAAGTGCGTAGCGTAAAACGTTGTACATACCTCAGGCCAAAAGAAGTTTACACCCTTGGACGAATAAAAGCCCTCCGCTACGTGATGGGCTTCAAATTTTGTCCGCAGGCGTAAATCTTTTCTTTCAGCCCTATACGTAAATAACTATTTCATTTCTGCTACGATTGACAATAAAAACCTAGATTTATAAATAAAAAAGAAATATGTATAACTATATTAGTCACTGGATTTTGTAAAAGAAAACATTCTCTTCCTTATTGCTGATGATGGGCTAATTTTTGCCCGAAACGTTGACACTGTACGTTTTTCTATAAATTAATGGAACATTACAACTCATTCTAAGTAAATTATTTTAAAGAAAGTTCCAAAACGCATTTCAGCTCTTACCAGAAAATGTTTCGGATTATTTCAGTCCCGAAACGCCATATTAATCTACAGTACGTACAGCTTTATCGTGCCAGTGATAATAAACATGGAATTCAAATAATAATTTTTAAAATTATTTTGCATTGAAATTATCATTATACGCGCAGATACAAAAAACAGGACTCTTTTAATTTTTTTTTGTTTTTGTTATTGAAACATTTTAAATAAAATTTTAACTTTGTCCCTTGTCCAATGAAAGACAGTCTATTATACCTTTTTGTATATATACAAAAAGGTATCAGATGGTACTTATCGGTTTATTCAATGGACAATAATAATTATCAAACATGAAATTGTAAGTTAACTTTGTTATTGTAACTTAAATCCAATAGAGACAAAAAATGAGTATCGCCATTCGAAAGAGCTTAAAAAAGTGTCCTAATGAAGTGCAAATTAGTATTTAGGGTTATTTCATAGAAGTTTTACAAAAACAAAATTTACGTATTTGTCTGTATCTAGTGACCTATTCTATGGCATCCTGATATAGGACAACTTTGGTTAATTAACCGACTTCTTAACTCTTATAGTTGTCGAGACAGTTAACAAAAATTTTAAAAAATCTGTTGTGGCTAGTACAATACCTCTTTTTATTGTATTTACATGTCTTCTGCACACATACAATTCTAATTATATCTATTTTTCATTTTATGTGGAAGTTCCTAAATGTCAGAGATTCTTCCAATTCATTAACAAGATTGGCGGTATTTCTGATGGATATATGCATTTTACCTACAATTTTAAATATTTAATTAATAAAGATTAAATGCACTTCCCAGAAAAAGCTTTCAGAATGTCACTAAACTGTAGATTTTTGACACTGATATCTGTCATTTACAAACTATGTTATAGACATTACTATGTTATAAACATTTGAATTTGTCAAGTGGTTTCCTTAGTGCCTTAGCCTCTGCGATGTATTACATTAGTATTAGATTATTCTATATATTATATAGTGTCTTTATTTCTAAATCTATACAAGATGTAATAAAAAATTTAAGTGTGTTAGATGGAGAATTTTATGTTCTTCAATATTTGTAATAACAAAAATTTCTAAAAATATATATTTAGAAGATTTTTTTTTAAGAATCTATTACTTCCGGTTGTCCAATTGTTACCAAAATCTAATCTGCTCTTCCCAGGAATGTCAGATTGAGGAAACTGCAGTTAAATATTTTTTAAGTCATATAGTATTGAGAAACCGTGGCTCCAACACACACACACACACACACGCACGCACACGCGCACACACGCGCACACACACACACGCACACACATACACACACGGACACACACACGGACATCATCATAAAAATGTTTTAATCGGATTATAAGGACCTTAAAACCTGATTATCCACTAAAATCTGGATATGCGATTTTTAGCATGATTCCAATACCTCTCTTGGCGAGAGGTAAAAAAATAATGGCCCGTTTTTTTTTTGCACTTGAGTGTAAATATCAATTATTCATGCTTCATAAAAGAACATGTCCTTTATTTTATTGGCTTTGATTTTATGACCATCACGCTGTGGACTTTCCGTTTTCGTAATTGTTATAACAAAAAGAAATTTACTTTTGTTTAAAATTTATTATACTTTTTAGTTCATATACTAACACATTTTTATTTATGTGGCAGTATGAAGGTTGCGTTTTTTATGGTTTAATTTCTTTCTACGAAAAAAATCAATATTAATTGTTACTCGTAGTAATATATAATAATGTTAAAATTATCGTAATTTTTATACTACGTAGTATCCCTGAGTAGGTAGTTGTACTTGTTACAAAAAAGTAAATCCCAATGAGTTCTTGATTGCTTTATAGTTTTTTAAATATTTGGAATATTCATGTGGTAATTGTGTCCATCGAAAACAATATTATTTATTTTAAAAGTTGGAATTTTTGAATATTCAAAGTATTGTTTTTTGGGTAAATATAGTGATTCACTCTTTCCAGGTAAGTTTCAGTTAACTTTGTACCCAAATTATTCAATAATCTTTTATTTGAAGAAAACTGTTCAGTTATCGCCCAAATTATGATAAATTTAAAGTGTTTATTAAAATAATTTCTTTATCACGAACAAGGGAAAATCTCTTAGCGTCACTGCTCACTGCTGTTCTCAGGAAGATTTATCAACAAAAGCGCGTTTTGCAATTATTGCAGAAATAACAAAGTATAGATAAAAGAAGAAAGATCAAACAAAATTCCCGTTAAAATGTTTGTTTTTCATCGAGGTTATTTCTGTTTGTTCGTTCGTCAATTTTCCGTATCTTAGGTAGATTACCTTATTGATGAAATTCCATAAATGTTTCGAAATTATAAGGTTTTTGATAGAAACTGTTAATAGGGAAACTTAGAAAGGAAAATAATAATCGATAGGAAAATATAACGATGAAGTTTAAATTTTAATATAAAATTTCCGGGTTCAATTTAAGTTTATCCTGTTGTTTTGTTGATCTACATCTGGCGCTTATGATTAGGAAATTATTATTTCATTTTTCCTTCTTTAAATACAGATTACATTATATATCTTGGTGCTAAAATAGTAATTTCATTTTAAGAAATTATAATAGGCCCAACCTAGGCTGTGGTTTTTTATAAATTTTATATTGCATAATTGTGTATTTTGTAAATAAATAAATAAATAAATATAATAAATAAATAAATAAATAAATAAATAAAACAAAATTAAAATTATTGTTTTTTGCATAATGTAATTATTTTTTTTTATTTCAATCAGTCAATACAGTTCGTATAAATATGACTGACGTTTATAAGTAACAAGTGATATTTAATATTTACACTGAAGCCTATATCAAATGTGAACGTAACGTATTTCGGTTCTCTCTTCTTGTGCCGCAGTGACTCTGACGTCACAACTTTCGCGCTAAAATGTTATAATTATTTTATTTGTTATTAAACATAATTCACAATATAAAAAATTATAAGCTTTCTATTTTAAAATTTTGTATAAAATAAAAAAGTAAAACTTAGACGGACCTACTGGAAACGTCTTTATTAACTAAGGGAAGGAGGGCCATTAGAATGCCGTTTCTGAAGCTTATGCTACAAATTCTTTGGGCTATGTATAAGGAGTTTATTTCAGTTTAATTTAATTTTCCATTGTTTTAAGTATATATTAATTAATGGTATATTGTGGAACAAGTACAAGAAGATAACTTTTGCACGAGTAGTTTGCAACGCGGGCAATAGGCGATTGATGCAACACTTTTTTTTACTCTCGTGTGTTTGTGCAACACACGAGAGTAAAAAAAGCTTCAAGCTTGTATTTCATACTATTCGCGATTCAAGTTAAGCAAACTCTATCTGGTGAATAAAGTTTTGACTAAAAATATGTCCAAAATATATTATTTCCTCCCCTTCACAGAAATTTTTAAAGATTGCAGGCTATTTAAACATCCTTTAACACAAGTTTCATGTTTTTAAACTTTTTCAAAAAGCGTAAAATTCATTAAATCAGTGACAAATTGACAGCTCGTACAGTGTTGTGATGTTGTGAAGGCACAACACTGATTATAATGACGGGAAAAGATAATTTGAATCGCCAATAATTTTTCTTCGATTGATTCAAGAAAAGTATTCCAAATTCGGAAGTATTTCAAACAACTATTAAAATAAAATGTAATAAACAATGAAAGCAATCTATAGATATTTATTTATGATAGGTGAATAGTATATTTTTAAGCGATCACGTTAATTACTTTCATTACAACAAAACAAACATCTTGTTTTAATTATATTCCGCACAAGTGTTGTTTCCCATTTTAAGTTTGAGAACAGTCATTTCCCGCACGATTGTACAATAAAATGTCTGTGCCAAAAAGTACAAGAGTTCTACCATATTTTATAATTATTTTTCTTCTACTTTGCTACGATTGATATATTTTTGTTATTCTCTGTAAATGGGACACAAGCCTCCTGAGTGGTTTCAAATTATAATAAATAATATAAATATATAAATAAATAAATATGCGTAGTACGTGAAATAAATTTCATAAAAAATGCTTTGCATTTGACACATCGCTATTAAAAAGTAAGTCTTTATACGTTCTGGTAAAAATTTATATTTTTTTATCATATGTAATTTTGAAAATTATTATTAATAAAGTTTTTGTTATTGAAAAAAATGCATATTCTTATAATTTAACCGCAGATCACATGTTATAAAAATTGTATAATTATAAATAAGAGAAACAGAAAATTAAAAATTTCTAACCACGATTTGTCATACTTATGACTTTATGATATCCATTTGCTATAATATATTTCTATATACTACATCATATACATACCTATGGGTTTATAACCACGCAGTAAAGTATCAAATTTTATTGTATTAGGGAGAAGTACTGACGCATGTTTTAGTACTGGTAGTAAAATAAGCATTTGCGTAATTTTGTTACATTGTTATATTGATTGTCAGCAGGTATACTCGTAAGTGGGGATGCGTATATATTTCAAATACATGTCCTTCCGATATCAGTAACACCTGAAAAACTCGCGTTAAGATTGAAATCGGAAAGAAGACCCCTATGTGATAGTGTGTATTTATTTACTTTTCGACCCTGGCACATATTTGAAAATTCGCTGAGTTTGTTGACATTTGGCTTTTGTTTTTACGCCGCGACCTGCGACGTGAGAGTTCCAACACGAGTTCTGCTCTCTTTGGGGGAAATTCCCGTGTATCTCCGAATGTGGCCCCCCTCCCTGATCGAGTGGTCTTGATAGAACTGCAGGCTAGTCATCAATTCACAACAGTATTTGATACGGTGCGAACCACGACCAATCTCTTAAGGTGATTCTTGCAAATGATTGTTTCATATATTTGTTGTTTTCTACCAATACGTACTTCATCCGCTGCAACTTGTGATAGAATATGGTGATTTGTTGTTGACGCGAGGGTGATATTTTTTTTTTAATTTATTTTTTAACTTAATTTTGCCAAATGTCTTCTACTACTGCTAGTATTTTGAGGAGAGTTCTGAAACAATATTTTAGAGGTGAGTTTATTTATTTAAATATAATTGGCCTTAATACACACTGCGCGATATTTAATTTTTATCACTGATTATAATCACACTAGTAAAGTGTCTTAAAAGTTCATGCGCATATATCTGTTGGATCTTGCGTGCTACAGAGCGAATAAACATCAGTGACGACACTGGTACATGGAAAATCCGTAATAAGAGAACCGAATAGTATTGTTTTTCTCATAAGTGTGTCATATGAATATGCCCAGTGCCCAGTATATTGTGAAAGTATGCTATTGTTGGTTTTTCCCTTTATCATTCATATTACTTTACCAGATTACTGATTTAATCAAAATTTACTTTATCTAATAACATAATCTTTCTTATCATAAATTCAAAAGTTAATAAGTAATAAATAAAGTTTTGCATTTAGCGATGTTTGAATCACATGGTGAATCCAAGATCAAAGTTTACGTCATATTTGTAGTCATGGAATGCGGTTTAAAAAATTTTCATGAGCAATGATACCCGGAATCTAATTTGTGGTCAAAAGTTATGATGGAATTGAATGCCACCGGTTTTTATGTGCGACGGTATTTTCGGATAATTATCCGCCCGGGTTTTTCTTGATTGAAATGTTTATTTTATAAACAAATTTGGAGAAAGAGCGGTCTAATAGCCCGGGAAATTTTGCATGAATGAGTGTACGTTGTGCGCATGCGTTGGGGAATACCCAGCGCTTGCAGCTGCTCAGTAGAGCGGTGAGGCACGCTCAGTTGAAATATCGAGCTGTTGTTGGACGGATTGTCATCCAGTGTTTGTTTATTTTTGTCGAATTTAACCTCTTCAAGTTCCTGAACGTGATCATTATCGACTCGAAGATTGAACCACCAGTAGTTTACAACAATATGCGAAATAATTTAAATCGATTTGCCGACAGTGAATGTGTTCTAAAGTAAAATTTCTCGCTTTGTGTACAGTGTGTAGGCTGACTGACAGTCGAGCCATCTTGAATTCTAAAAAGTGTTAACATTTTGAAGCGTTGAAAGAGCCATAACAAAAATGTGGAACCCCAGTGAAAATCAGAATATCGTTGCAGATGCTGAAAAATCAAAAGGCTTGATGGAAGATGATAAATGTGGCCTGTACGAATCATCTCGAACCGATTCTGGGTTCTTGTCCAGTGCTAATTTAACAGTTTCTTCGGACCAGCTGTTGTCCGAAGAGATTAAGAGTGCACCAGACTCCGGGCTGATCGAAGACGACGTTGACAAGCCACAGAGCTACATGCATCTAGACAGTGGGGTCGACGTTGGCCTCTCGGAAACTTTCTCCGGATTGAGTCTGAAGAGTCCGTCCTTGAACAATCTCAACTCCACGAAGATACGAACGAACGAAGACGTTTCCCAAACTCAGGTGCAGACGTCTGCAGAACAAGAACGGCCTCCTTGGGAGCTCTACTACAGGCAGGATGAAGAAGGCGACACGTAAGTTCCAATTGTACCTTTGACCATGACGTTTCGTTTTGAGGTTAAAAATACCAGTTACGCGAAATGTCATTGCATACACATTTGCACGCGAAATTCTCAGCCGCGTAGGGAATTCCGACTTATATCAACTTCAAATGCCGGAAGATTATTCTCCGACTGTTTTATGTTTTAACCTCGAAAATATTCTGTTTCTAACGTATTTAAATTAGTTAACCTTCGCAAATTCAAACTGTACATTTTACTTGTTTAATGTATTCCGCCTGTGGAGTGAAAGGTGAGATCTGTTCGTAGGAAACGGATCATTTTTCTCAGTGATGTTGCGTGAGAAAAAAAGTAGTACATCCAATTTGGCGGTATTTTACGTTCAGAAAAAAACGCTTATTATATTGTAGCGGTATTTAGACAGAAAAATTCCACTTGTAAAAAATAAACTTTACGTGTTATCGGAATTCCCACAAAAACAAAGCACATCTGATTTTTAGATTAAATAGAAATACGCTGTGTCTATAATAAATCCTGCGTTATTATTATATTTGTGATAAATACTTCAATGTTATTTTAAAGTATCTAAATTTATAAACATTGTGATCCCCATTTATCAACATGGCATAGAGGTTAACACAGGGAAACTACATTGATATGATAACATTTGAAAGTTGATAATGTTTACGCTTATTTTGTGTTGTTCTATCTTTTGATAATTGCGAGCGTATTTTGGACATACATCATTCATATTTATGTACACGTGCAATTCCTATACCGGGTGTTAGTTGAGTCAGTATTCAAAGTAGGAAATACCATATTTTTGTTTCATTTAACTAAAGAAAACCCATGTTTTATTCGTCATTAGCCTCCTACGATTGTTTCGTAATCTTTTTTTTTTAAAAATGAGATAGTATTTTGTGTCATGATTTACTTGTTTTATTAGACATAAGCTGCTTTAGAAATAATCAATAAACAATGCATCTTACTATGGTTATGATATAATGTATTTTATAAAAAGAGATGTTTTAATTGTGATATGGTATGAACGAAAGTTATATCCAACTGTCATACCATATCTTCCATGTAAAATTTATTTGTTAAAAATGTATTTTTTTTAGTAAGATATGAAAAGTTTTATCATTGCCAATAAATTGACAGTATGGCATTAGTCACGTTTGATAAAAATTTAAATATAAAAACAGTGAATTTTTTTAGTGCGTATACTACATATGTTTTGTACCATGTTCCATGTGCATGAATAAATAATAACATGCATTAAAATGCATCAAAGGACTTGTTTAGTAATAAGCACGATGATTAGTCAAAATTGTAATGCAATTTCTAGAACTACTTTTGATTATTAAAACATAATACCTCAAAGGTTATCTCCATTTATATGTAAAAACTTTTCAAAATTAGTTTTTACATAGTTTTACATATTGATATTATAATATTATAGGTATATATTATGTGTTGTTAGTTTTGCAAAAAAATATTTTTGGGTTTTCTACTTTTATTACTCTTTTACATATTAAAATTTGTAAATAACTTTTTGCTTATCCCTTAATTTCAAATATTTCTTGTAATTTGTATTCAAAGCTGACGAGACGGTTAGCGTTCATGTACTTTGAAATATAAGATAGTGACTTGCAATATAAGTATTCAATAATACAAGTAATTTTTATGTCAAATGCAGGTGGTGTTTTTTGTTGAACATGCATTATATATAATAATAAATATCTTCGTCTATTTCTTGACAATATGTATATAGACCAAGTAATATGCTAGTTTTTATGAGACTGCAAATGTTTATTAATTTTTGTGGTAAATGCATATTTTCAAATATTCATAAATTACATAACTTTAGGTCATCTTAAATAAATATATCTTCACGGCTTATTACCCATTTCTGGGAGTGCCAGCTTCTATTTTCGAGAGTATTTCAAAATTTCAGATTTGACATCGATTGGAATCGAACTCTAGCTATCTGAATCACAACTAGTCCCCTAGTGCACACAGTCCTGCTACCCCGCCTTAATAATAATAATCTATGAAAATAAATTTTACACATATATAAGAATTTCCGTTATTTTGTTTAACAGGATATATAATAAAAGGACTGTAATTTATATGTGGAAAAAAAGTTTTTAATTATCAGTCCATGGCGAATAAACATAGTCTAACAATGTTGTACCTAGTAAAAACCTGGATGGTCGACGTAAAATTGAATATCGTGGGTGACCTGGCAATACCTCCTATGAAATTTCAGCTAAAGCTTACAATTTAAAAAGATACGCATGATCCATATCTACTTTACTCTATCGTCTATTCCATGTAAGAATGGACTTGGTGGAGCGGAGCTAGCATGTTTTACACACACAGCACTTATTAGTTTTCGAGTTAGTTTTGTTTCGTGTAAGACATACTTAACAGCTCAAATTGTCATTTTTTTTCTTTTGATATTGTCTGATCCCACAGAATACCTTGCATACATTTTGTTATAATTTTTTTTACTAATATAAACTAGGTTGTCGTTTGGACCAATCAGAAAGCTGGTACCGTAAGCCTTATCGTAAACCTAACTCCGTTCTTATCCATAATAACTCATTATTCCTCGGTGGAATACGGGAGATATTGCTAGTACAGGAAACTTTTAAATTACGATGTAAATAGCGATGCAAAATCAAAATTATTAATAATATATTTTTGCAGATATATTCAATAAACAATGCATATTAATAATATGGTACTATTACAAACAAGTATTTAATTGATATTCTTCCTTCTAGGCAACTTCACATCGCCATAATCCACGGCTTTATCGAAGTGATTACCTCCTTACTCCGTCTTACACCCTACTCGTGCCTTCTGGACATCCCGAACGACCATGGACAGAGCGCCCTGCACCTAGCCGTACTGACGCGACAGCCGAGGGTAGTACGCCGACTGGTGGTAGCTGGGGCGAACCCCCGAGCGAGGGATCTCCGAGGAAACACCCCACTGCATCTGGCATGTGCGCTAGGGGACCTGCAGGCCGTCAAAGAAATCACGTCGCCTGTAGAAGTTAAAGAAGTTGAAGGGTTAGGAGTTGGGTACAACCCCGCGATTCAACGGGGAGTGGATTTAGAACAGAGGAACTACGATGGTGAGTAGGAGGATTTTTCAAATAATATTATAGTGCGTTTCAGGTAAGACAGTGGCGTTGGTTTAGATAGGGAATTAAATTTTGTCTTTCGATTGATCAGTATGCACTCCTAGTTCATAAAAGCTAAAAAATATTACCTGCCAGCTAGTGATATTTAACAAAGTTTTTTATTTCGATTTTGTAGTTTTTAAAATTCAGGTGTTGTACATCTGCAGATAAAAATGTTTAATATTGACAAGTTATATTTCAAACGCCATCCGCTATTTTCATACTTGAAACGCACTATAACTATAGTACTGTAATTTGCATTCAAAGTTCGAACAATTATTTTTTTTCTCGTCGTAATTGAAAACGGTGCATATTACAATTTTTATATATAACTAGTTGAAACAGTACTCATTTAACGTATAAATTAATATTGTACTTCTTAATTTGATTGTAAGCGTCGCAGAATAATTAGGGGTTGTAGTATGTATATCAACAAGATTGAATATATATATATATATTTTTTTTTACATGTTACCGAATGAAATTTGGTGATTTAGGTAGATAATTATACGAAAATAAGTTTTTCTAATAGTTAAATAAACTATTTTCGCTTTTCTCTATTACTTTTAAAATAATTTTCCGTTTATCTAGCGATATGAAAAGTTAGCATTAAATGCGCTACCTACTTATAAATTTTTTCTAACTATAATTGTTTCTTTATCATTATTGGTCAGTAATTGTTTAGCCAAGTGCAGTTTTATTTTAAATGATTTTTTAAAATAATAAATTAAACCTTATTTATTTAACCTAGTTTCAATTTGGACTATTTTTCAAACAGCATATTTTAAATTTTACTTTATCATTTTTTATAGTTTGCTTTGTTGTGTTAAATAATAACTAGTTATAAAATTTAGTACACGTTTATAAATTAGAATATAATGAAATTAATTGTTGTATAAAACGTTCATTAAGAACTCGACTCGGAACTCGGGAAATTTTAATTTTATTAGACTACAATGAAATTATCTGTAAAATTTATTTTTTTTAACACGGAGTTTCCTTGTAATTTCGACGGTTAGTAATTTGATTGGTATTTTGGAAATCACAGCCATGTTTTGGTTTTTAGATACTTCCTGTTTATTAATATTTTCTATATTATTTATGAAAGAATAGTAAAAATTTATGAGGAATATATAAAAAAAGAGGTATAAAATTAGCTGTTTACGATTTGAAGGATAACTGTATTTACTTTATGTTGCATTCTCGTATTGTTTATGAGGAAATTGCACGTAATTGCATAACCGTAAGTTTACAATATAAGTAAAATTTCGACATTTATTATTTAACTGTTAAGTCACTCTGATAAGAAACCATAATTAATGTAGATTTTGGTCAAATTTAAAATATCTTCCAAATTAATGAACGCCACCATATTAATGTCTTATATAATAACAATTATAAAACCACAGATTTTCCCCAAGGTAGTTTTTATAATCTTTGCACGTCCTATATAAATTTTATTCTTTATTTAAATTTGTAAATCGCCTAATATTTAGCAAAAATTATAGCATGCTTTGGAATCGAAAAATCCGCGCCACATCACGAAACAAATGAGTGATAAGTTGATATAACGTAACGGAAAACCCAGTGTTGGAATACATTATGAAATTTCAACATAATACCATACAATTAATTTATTATTCGTTATATTAATGACAACATTCTTCGAAAAGAATTTTTGACAAGTCTTCCCTCACAAAATCATAAAACCACAAAAATTTATTAAAGAAAAACAAATATTCATTTCTATTAAGGAAAATATATAATTATAAGTCTAAGGATCGAATTTTAATTTGGGAGATGAACATTATTTGTTAAATAAAAAAGTGAAATTTAATTTGAAGAAAGTAGTTTTTTCTAATATAATGAAGAAAGGAAAGTAACTAAATTGAGAAATCTTTTAAACAATAGAAAAATTAGAACGTGAAATAGCTTAAACCCTATTTTATAATGTGTATTAATTGTAAAATCGTTGTTTTCTTGTTTTAAAATGTTTGTTATATTTCAAACAAAGAAAAGAAAGTATCCATATATAGAAACTTAACAACATTATAAGAATTTATATAAAAAACTCATGGTCACGTTTTGAGGTTGTGTATGCTAATGTAGATGTTCGCTAAATTATTTTAATTAGTAGTTATTAAATATTATTTAAAAGCAAAACAATAAAGTTAAGAAAGTTTCCATACATTTAAGATGCTTTCAACAAAAGTTTAGCAAACTGAAAAAAAGTTTATGAATATGATTGACAGGAGATTGTCTTCTTTTCAGAACTTGTTTGTTTTTTATTAACTTATATAGAAATTCTTGGTAGTAGAAAGATATTATTCATATGTAAAACCATCCAGAGAACAGTAAACCTTTCATATGTTAACATCATGATGTATGCAAATCTCGCCAATCCAGATTGAGTTCATTGTCGGACTTGAAGGCTTTAACCTTTGGCGGATATTTTTTCGGAAAGCTTCTCGTGCGATAGTGGATCGAAGAGCGACTTGGTTGCCATGTTGGTGGCAAGCGGGTAAAACCCAACGTAATGATATACACCTCCGTTTCAACCAACAGTAAACGAGGCACATTCCACATGGTTTTAAATTATATGTTGTTGAGGCGCAGTCTAGCCGAACAGGGGTGGACTTCTCCGGAAATAAACAAAGAATTTTAGAAGATAAGTTTAACAAGAAGTTGAAAGCGGTAATTGTTTTAATTTTAGCCTTTAGTTCTATTACGGTATTCAATTTTTTTTTTTTTACGTTAACAATTAGATACTCGAAATCTAGATTACAGTCAAGAAATTTCTCATATTTTTATGTTATGCTGTGTAAACGATGTAGGCTTATGAAAAAGTACAGGTGATACCACTAGATGGCAACCGAAGTAAACGAAGAAGCACTATTGCATTTTTAGTTTAATGAGTATTATGCACAAGATTTCGTTTTGTATTAATTCTGGTTCATATACTACTGCTTTGCCATCTAGCGGTATTACTGTTTTCTAACTAATGGCGTTCCAACATGGTAATGCCAAATGCGGAAGTTTCAAAACCTGAACTTTAATTATAATTTAAAATTTATCACAAACATAATTTTCATTTACAGAATTTAATTTTTCTATTTCGGTGTTTTTATAAGCCAATAGAAAAAAGTGTTAACACGTCGTTAAGATCTATAAGCGCATTGTTTGATTCAACGTATATAATCAGACAAAAACACAAACTGTCAAAACACGAAATTTCAATTGTTTGTGGGAAGCACTACCAACATAACTGACAAAAAAAAATCTGATGTGGCCAACACAAAACCTCCCGCTATTTAATTTTTATTAATTTAAATACATACCTACCTACGAATTTACCAACGCTGCAAACTGTTCCATTGCAGAAAACTATTGCTTTATTTACTATTTTATTTTTAAAATGTCACTATTATTAATTTGAAGTGATAAGTTTTCTGACAGTGACATTTACTGTCAGTTACATTCATTTGAAAAATGAACTGTGTAACAAAGGAATAGTTTTTTTTTGTTTTTTTTAGGCTTCGCGACTAATAAAAACAAAATATTTTTAAATTTATCTGTAAAATATATAGAAAAAGTATTAATGTATTCCTGTAGAAAATTCAATAATCTTTAATTTTCATAAGACATAAAATTCGAAAAAATGGCATTTAATGGTATTTTTTGAAGATAAACCATTATGAGCTTCAAGTAAAGTGCCATTTCCGTTTATCCGATTTACACCAAAATCTAATAGCTTCTATTCCTATTAGAATAGGGTAAAAATACAAGGTTTCAGATTTTTCTGAATGATAGTATTTGAGTTAGAGTGCAAACAAAATTCGTACACATACACACACATATATACACACACACATATATACACACACACATATATACACACACACATACACACATCATCGTGAAAATGTTAAAAATGGATTCTAGGGACCTTAAAACGTGGTCATTTACTAAAATATTGATATTAGATTTTTAGCACGATCCCTATACCTCCCTTACCAAGGGTAGCGGGATGTAAAAATCCAAGTCATATTTTTGACAAGTCGCTTTCTTAAAAAAAAATCTCATTATAAAACTACCTCAATTGAAAAACAGTAGTATAGAAACTAACATGTTTCATAAGGCCTGTTAACGGACTCGTCCTTTAACAAGTTGCCTTATGATACTTGCTTTTAATGTACCATTTTGTAACTTGTGTTTCCAAGTTTCAATTAATTAAAGCAAAATTGTAAAATTTTGGGTTATGATTATTGAACAAAAGTGAGACCAATACTGCAGTATTACAAGTGTTTTATAAAATGTATTACATATTGAAACACGTATAGAAAATCATACCAAAAAATAACTAAAAGATGTGATCATAAAATTGTTTATTTAAATGTATTGTGGGATTTTTGGATCTTACCAATTATTGTAATTTTGGAAAAAACGTATTAGGGAGGTTTGGAGTTTAGTTGTTTGACTTTGCCTGTTGGTTCATATATTCTACAGCAAGACACTAAATTAGTGCATGTTATCAACAATTTTTTTATTTATAGTTGATTATTAATAAGATAAGCAAAATATGTGTTATTTGAAAAAAATTAAGGTTTGGTTTCATTTAATGTTGGCGTGTATGGCACTGTGACGTATATTAGCTTATACATATTTGGACTTCACTCACTGTGCTTAACAGAAAATGAATAATGTTTTTTATTTGCCATGTGTACGATTTTAATTATGTTCATATTTAAAAAAAATATCAAGCCACAAACAAGGAAATGTATATGAATTAATAGCATTTACAAGGAAGAAAGTCATGTAAAATACCACGTGTAAAATATTGATTTTTCACATTTCTTTAAAACAAAAAAAATCCCTGGAAATAAAACTCCGGAAAGCGAAAATATAAAATTTAAATTTCCTATAATAAATTCTATTACTTTATTGATCGTTTCAAATTTGTTTATATACCTAAACGGCCTTGCTCCGCGACTGTTGCAAATCATTTCAAGGAAACGCGGCAACTTTTAGTTGAAATTTGCTCTCAATGTCCGTGGGAGTAAAGAAAAACTGTTATCGAGCAAACATGATTGGCTCCACCAAACATACGTATAAAATTCTTGGAATAATGTCAGTATTTCTTCGTAAACATGGTTAATTTTAAATGATAATGATTCGCCAGATTCCAAATCTTACTCCTAGGTTGATAACCTACTGCTGAAGTGTAAACGTCTTGACGTCATTATAATTATTCTTGCGTGAATAATTTAAGATAATTAGAAAACTTGAACCCAAAGGTTGTGAAAAATGTTGTTAAAGTGTAATTTTGTGGAATATTGCATAGGAATGGCGATATTTGTATCGATTGAAGATGTAACTGCGTAAAATGTTTTACAAATTAAGTGCTAATTCTTGTGTCATTATTCTGACGTCAAATGTTTTTATTTGTTTTTGAAACTGAATCCGTGACAATTGAATAAACTCTGTTTAGTAATTCCTTAACCTTTGATCGATATTATCATCATATCACGTCATTTTCTTTTATGCGGTAATTCTTTAGTCATTCTTTTAGTGTTTATAGTTTTCTAAATTTAAATATTTGTAAATTGAAGCATAGTTTTAATAAAAGTATATTTCATCATGTACATTCGCGTATTTTTTGTTTTTTATACTGTTGGAATTTCCAGCTCACAAACGGATACAGGTAACGTTGTGTCTACATTCATAAATTAATAATTTTACAAGAAGAATCTAGAAATTTTATTTTATTAGTCATTTTTGATATTTTTTTGTGGTATGACGCCATTATCCAGATTTTCAAGTTTTCAGAAAATTTATTAACCATTGAAGGTTTTAAAGAGTTTGTAAAACTTTTCTGTGCAGGAATTCTTACATGGAATATTGCATGGCATATGGCGGAGTGTATTGTCATGCCTTTTATATCGCAAATGATTATATATCGACGTTGTTCAGGAAAATCCCACAGTTAAAAAAATAATATACGGTACAGCTACGTAAATAGACCATTTTAACAGTTTGTTTCGCGTGTAGTCATTAAAAATTAAATTATATTTCACATAAAACGCAGGATACAAAACTGCTGATAATTAAATAACTAATTATTTAAAAGATACATTATTTCATCTATTACATTATACTGAAAAGAACAATTTTGGTGAATATTATAAATATTTTTTGTTATACAAATATTTGAAATGCAGATTTCTGACTTATTATTTGTTCTTATAATAAAAATTAGGTTACTAATACTTTATAGATAGTTTATTAATGGTTTATTTATATAAATAAATTGTCAATTTTAGTACCTACTCGATAATTATTAATTAAAATTATTGATGTTTTAGCTGTTTGAAATTGAGTAAAATTGTTTTTGTACGGTCGTGCGAGAAATATGTATTCTCAAACTAAAAATAATTAAAACATATGAATTTTGTTTTGTTGTCATGAAAGCAATTGTCATGACCGCTAAAAAATACAATGCATAGCCGCCCAAGTAGTAAATGATATGTCAAAAATTTAGAATATATTTCGTAATTTTTCTAATTTTTGGGCGATTCCTGAAAAAAATATTGTTTGCAACACGTGCGGAAAACGTAATTTTGAAATATCATGCAAATTCCAAAATTCGCTGCTTTCATTTCGGAATCATTAATTTCTCGCACTTGTTTTAAAAATGATTAGGTATTTTGAAGTATGTATGCAAAATTTTTATTAGTACCTACTTAAAATGTTTGTATATTAAAATTTCCGTGATTAATATTTCTCTAAAAATATATTTTTTTTGCAATTCTTATGGAATATGTACCTAATAATTCTTAAGTATTTTTTTCGTAATATCAAATTTTTCCAAATAATGCCCGTTTTTCCCTGTTATTACCCAATATCATTTTAGAAATTAAATATTTCTAGTAATAGTTGGAATTCTTAATATACCTTCTTGTTTACATCATATTTCCTTCGCGAAATGCCCCCTAAACTAAAACTAAGAAAACAATTAATATGTGAAATATGAATAAAATGTATATTATGTATTATATCTACAAATAAGGTATTAATTTCTTATCAAGTATTAAACTTGCCGCCCTCTGGCGGACAGACACAGGAAGACAATATATTCCCAATCTAACCAGAAAACAGATACAAACATTTAATGCATATCACCACAACAGGATATGACAAATTCAAACATACTTAAAGATATGGAAGTCATACATAAACTTAATGTGCATTTTTCTGTCAACTGACAGATCGGCATTGTTTTTAAACTGCGTTGCATTTTGCAGTTTCATTGGGGGATTCCCAATGCCTCCAACACGTGGATTGACATTGGATGTTAGAAAGGTGGAATTTTTAGCAAAACCGCAAAAGAAAAAAAAATATTTCACTATGGTGTTGTGTAAGATAAGATTTTAGATGATTAACTCAATCTACAGGAAAGATTGGAGAATTGAAATTGAAATCGTGCATAAAAGTAGGGGAAGTACTGAAAAGTAGAACGAAAGAACGTTGTCACCAATTCAGCAAAAATGTTGGAAGGTTATTTATTGTTACATATATTTTTAATTGATTTTAGTTTGAGATTTAATTTATATAAATCAAAATTAGAAGCTTGTAGGGTGAATGATTTGGTTGTAATATTTATAAGATATTGACAAAAGAAATATTTTGTTCCAACTTTTGTTTTTATTTTTAAGTGTTCTAACACTTGGGAACTGATGTTTTTGACTTTTGGCATTATCTCCCATCGATGAAGCATTTCTTTCATGTAGTACTACTCCTTGGAGTGCTTAGAATTTAATGTTAGAATTTCAAGTTCATTTCTAGTGCCAAAGGATGACAAACACTTGTGACTCAAGACATTATATTAACAGATATCTAAATTTAAGTTCAAAGTGAACTAGACGACTTTGCAATTAATTTAAGTTGCCGTCAGTTCAATTTTGCAATAATTAAATACAAATATATCAAGAGGATGAGGAATTTTCTGTGATGCAGAGAAAAAGAACCTTTAGTTTTGTTGACTTTTTTTTATTTCTTGTTTTCTGTAGTTGTTTTTCTTATCAGAGTTAAAAATAGGTTGTTGTGAATTTTATATCTGAATTAATTCTCGTCGGAAATTATTTTTCCCGCAACCACGAATAACTACTTCGGCTACTAGTTGATAAAGATAAGAAAACTTTGTCTTTGTTTTTTACCGCAAAAATCTTGGAAATCGTTGCTATATACGCTCACCGTCAGCTGTCTAAATTAAATTTAGAAAGTCGCGTGCTTATTGTGGGCGACTTCTCAAGCGCCATCGCATGTGCTGTGGAATTTACTTCATTTGTTCTCTGCACACAGCACTCTTGTGTTTTGTTTTCTTTGTTTCTTGTGTTGCAAGCGCCTTTGATTATTTTATCCACTGGGTTTTCTCAAAAGTTGTTTTTTATTAAATATCAGCGCCAGATATGACAAAATAGAGGTACCATTGGTTCATAGTATTATCAGTATATTGATAGAAAATTTTCTTGTTTCATTTTATGAGTTTATCTGATTCTATCCGATAATATTATATGGTTAGTAATTGCTTTCATAGAACATGACGTACAGTAAAATATAAAATTTCCATATTTCGTAACAAAAGTTTAATTGTTTTTTATTGGTTTATCTTATTTTCGTACAAAATTTCCTTGAGATTTGCTATAGTTATTTTAATCTAGCCGGGAATTCTTGCATAATTCTTATTTTTGATTGATCTAAATATTTCACTATAATTTTGAAATGTTGATGATTTTATTTTCAAAATTTTATAGGTATAATTAATTTGATAAATATTAGTTTCTTAGAAATAAAATAGATCACTTTTGTACAGAATTTTTAGTTCCCAGTAGATAACAAGAAAAAAAAAAAAAAAACGTTAATAGCATTCCTAATTACAATTACAATCTCTTGGGTGGAAAATGGCCAATCACGCTTCTACCTCATGGGTGAGAATGATCGATCACGCCTCCACTTCATGGGTGGCAAATGTTTATGTAGGGTTGCCTAGCAACATAGTTGTAGACCCCTATAGTAAAGACGGGTAAACAAATTTTAATAAAACTGTCAAAATTTTTAATAATATTAAAGGTTATAGCTCAATTAATTATTTTGAAAATTATTGATTTAAATAGATCATTGTGAATAAAATAGTATACATATGCGAGTTTCTGTTTTCGAGGCTTCGCCTCTCGGTAATCTGCACAAACTCTCAGTTGTAATGAAACATCTCCCACTTCGGAAATAATATACTATTAAAACTGTTTTTATTCAAAAACCGGTTTACTTATTATTTAACACGTTTTTGTTTAAATGGTTAGATTAAAAACATTTTCTACGCCCCTTAAAAAAGTGCACTTTTCTCTTCATATTAGAATCAGTTTAACTTATATCGATTAATGGTTACTGGTTTTTCAGTTAATAAAAATATCGATTTCTGTTGTAAATCACGTTTTTTACTTAAAATTCTGGTTTAATAAACCGGTTTAATGCCCTTGTAATTATGAGCTAGTTTCGAAGATAAAATCCATTTTAGTACACTTTCCGGAATGTACTAGTGTGCAAAATTTTACGTACTTCAGATAATAATTAAATTGATTTTTATCTGTCTGTTATATTTATTTAAAAATAACAATTGTTAAAATTTTATTTTATTCTGACCCGAATAAAATGTAGAGGAAAGGAAAAATTTAACCAGTATTATTTTGGTTGAAAATGAATAAGTAGATGATAAAACAAACAAGACAAAACAAGATTTTAATTTGTTTGGGAGTAAAAAAAAAAAATCAGAAGAGAAAGAAGCTTATTTGTGATAGTTTTATTTGTTTTAAAATGATAAAATGACAAGAAACATAATAGAAGACAATTGAAAGTACGTCGAACGTCAACAAACTTTCATTGAGCAAAAAAATGACAACAAATTCTCGGCGTCTGTGCTAAATTTATCGATGGACGCCAGCATCACGAGTTTGGAATGCCCCTGGAAACATCCAATTCACACCGGGAAAACCAGACCAGTCTGGCGTCTTCGAATTCCGCATGTTTCTCCACGCTAAAATAACTCTAATCCTTGCCATGCTCTCCACATCTCTTCGTGTGCCGCTCTAGACTCGGACAGAAGGATTAGAACTCAGGATAAATTTAAACCCGCGCGCCGGTGGTTTTTTTGGCCGTTTGTGACCATTTTAGGCCACGGCCTGAAGTGAACACTGAGCTATTTATGATTGTACCGCGTGCAAAGAAGTGTTTACTTTGATCACAGCGCCAAAGATTTGATGTTTGAATGGTTATTAGCCATTGCTCATTGCATTATGCAGTATGGTCTTGTGATTCTGGGTTTTTTGCTGACTAGTTTAGTACGAGATTTACGAGAAATAGTTGCTGGATTCGTCAGTGTTTTCTTTCTATTTTACAAATATGTAGTTGTACTACATAGAATACAAATATAAATAAATACATCATGTCTTTTACCCACAGTAGGTGTGGCATGTTTACAAATGTAAATTTTTATTACAAAAGGAGTAAATATAAATTCTTGGATTAAATTTTTCGAAGACAATAACATAAAATACTAGTTATAAAATTTTTCTTTTTGTTATTTTTCTGGATATCTTGGATCGGTATTTTAATAATAAAAGTGTAATTTAACTTAATCTAACCTCTGTATACAATATTTATATTTACTGGTTATATATTTAACAATAATTTAATGATCATTTAAATATAAACTTTTTTAAAAATTATTAATATACCTATATTACTCCTATTACAAATAATTCGACGTAAATTTCTGGATAACATAATAAGAAAGTCATACCTATTTCGCTTTTCATTTCCTTTAGTTGTGTTGTGAGAATCTTAGTTTATTTTTTTTAAATTATAATAATTTAAATTTTAAATGCAAATAGTTTTTTCTCGCATATATTGAAATATTTTGTGAAAGTTGCAAAATAAACACATATTTGCACTTATAACTTATGTAAATGTGACAATTTACCTTTACCTACATTTATAGACGAATTTTTCAATTTATGACGTCATTCAAAGGTTATTCAAAACAGATTGCACCACAGGAATCACTTTGGGTATAGTTTGTGTCAAGATAAATGCACATTGACTTCTCAGCATGTATTTGCTTAAACGATTTGCAAGGGTAATAGGAAAGAGATGTATTCACATTTTTTTCTAAATACCAAATTTAAAACAGTAAGCAAGAATTGGATATTAAAAGTTACTACAGTTTATTATTCAATAATATGTTTATATTTTGTTGTTTCCAATTGAACATTTGAAACAAGAATAACGAAACAAAGTTTTGCGAAATTTACATAGACGAAATACATTAAAAAATTTTAACTGTATATTTCCCGGTTTATACTGTAAATTTGACATTTATCTTGACACGAACTATAATATAATATTTAATTATCCTTTCTGTTTAACATTCCTACCAATACCAAGAAATACGATATAATATGCTGTATATTTAATTCACTTTTAAATCAAATATTCAAATCAGGTGTATCCATAGACTCTTAAGTCTCTCCTACCGTTATTGGTCTTTACAACGAGGGATTATTTGAACAAAAGTTTCTTTAAACTTCTTTGTTAAATTATACGTAAAATATCTTTTCTAGGAAAGCTACCTGTTTAAGGTATCGGTTTACAATTATGATCCCATGATAACTCATACCTTTTTGACTTTCGAGATGACTTTCAACCAATATCTTTATAATATTTACTAAGCTGTTATCTGAGTAGAATTTTGACCGACCAAACAGTTATTGCATTCATATTGAAGTTTTATTGCAACATAAGTTTAAAATAGGATAAGATAGCTTGGATATTCCAGTTTGAAGTCACTTTAATTATTTCTGATAAATTACTTCAAGTTTATTAACCGATCTAAGTATAGAGTGATATTTGCGTCTTTTTCGTAAGATAATTTCTTAAAAATTTTAAAAGCTTGGAGTTATTTACAGCAAATCATTGAAGACCGGAGTACGCAAGAAAAATTAAAATAGATCAACTATTTTTAGAAGGGAAATTTTTGCGTATTTTTAGTATTATAATTTTAGAGATACTAATAATTTATTCACTAATATAAACACGCATACAATGTAAATAAGGAGCAAAATACACGGAACAAATATTTCGGTCAATGTAAAAATAAACTGGAGATTCAACAAGTAGTAGTAGATCGGATTTTCTGAATTTAGTGGAAGCCGAGGATTATCCATGAATAACCACATGGTGGGTGGCTTTTGTTTGCTGTCCAAATAAGAACACATTTTCACTACTGATGACTTACTCGGCGGCTTTACGGAGAATCCAAATTTTAGTAGAATTTTAACTATGGAAACAATAATCATTACATGTGGGAAATTTTTAAAATTATTAACTAATTTGTGGTTTATTTTGTAATTATTTCTTTTTCTATAGAATCTTAAGTAATCCATATTTATATTGGAAATTTGAACGTTTCTTTTAACAAAAAAGAAATAAAAAATGGAACAAGGTAAAGACGTTTAGGAAATAAAAAAAACTGTTTATGATTCCAGAAAAGATTTTACTTAATTAATTACTTTGTTAAGATTTTTGTTTAGTTTAGGGATTTTTACGAAATTTATTACATATTTAATTAAATTTATGTAGTAAATAAATATTTTGTCAAAGTTCTTTATACTTGACGTCAGGTTTATAAAACCAGTGGGTTTTTCCAAATTATAATCATAAGAGAATCGTACCAAAAAGCAAATTTTGTTTGATACCACTCAAGGTTTGGATAGCAAGGTTGATTATTTTTGTAAAAATTTTCTCATTTAAGTACTGTGCAACGGCAATCTAATAATCAAATTAAAATTGCTCTAATGAACACTGCTTTCATTGTAGATATAAAAGTATGTTAATGGGCGGGAATCCCCAGTTTTTTAACGCTGCATTCCAGTGGCGTCGTGAATGGGGCACTTTCATTTCAATGTTTGAATCATAATACGTTTGGTATTGTAATTTGTTACGACCTGTTTAAATCTCTTCGGGAAAGAAATGTATTGTTTACTGTTGGAAAACCCCAACGTTTTGTAGTTAAACTTAAATATTGATTTATTCTTCCTTATATATTGTCACGTATACACATTTATTATTTTATTTTTGCTTTCAGGTCAAATGTGTGTCCATCTAGCTGCATCCTTTGGATATGTAGACGTACTAAGACATCTTGTTTGGTTTGGAGCCGACATTAACGCCAGAGTAAGTAGAACGAATATTATACACATTTATCATTAAAACTGTTCGTATAGAACTGTACTTAGATATGAGAGAGAGTTTATATGACCTTAATACTATACGAAATTGAAGATTTCTTTTTTGGAAGTAATTTTCATTTCCGTCATTTTGAAATAACAGTAAATATTTTATAAAAAAAAAGAAAAATATTTATGTAGTTTGTAATTTACATCATAATTATTTTTAATTCACATTTGCTTAATACATACAAACAAACATGCACACCGTAAACATTTTATTGAAGGCTGCTGCACAATAGCCTGGGAACGAGAGCACTTGCAACTTCACTTTTCATATTTACAAGTAAAATAAATTTCTCTACTGTGGTGTAGATTAGGTGTTAACAAATATTCCAAATTTTCCAAGTCTTACAGAATTTATATTTACAAAACTTACGTTTTGAGAGCGTACAAATGTTTTTAAACGAATGTATTTAAATGTAAATGGTATTTATGTTTTTCTTCAGTTCTGTAACAATCTGTAGATAGTATTCGTCGACCTATGTAACATGGCATGGATATCTGAATCTGGGTTACCACTTATTGTGTAGCCTTCTAAATTCTATATTTTTTGTTATAATTTTTTTAATTTGGTATATATCCCGGTTGTAATTAGTCAATAAAATTTTGGGAGTAACAAACAGGATTAACCTTAACCTTTATTGTATCGGGTTAGCCTTTCTAAAACAACATACTTATATTATCTATCACCTTATAATAATAAATTAACAAAAAAGACAGTTGAAAATTACTCTTAATATATTATTATGCATTTCATATCTTACACCCTGAAAAAGTACTATCCTTGTTTTCTTTCATTTTCTAACCTAATTCTTTTTGCAGGAAGCGAAATCCGGCTACGCACCTCTGCACCTAGCCATTGAAAATGGCGACCAAGCGACGACGCAGTTCCTTTTGGTGGAATGCGCCGAGAAACTGCAGCTTGAGGCGCCGACGTACGGAGGCCGCACAGCAATGCAGCTCGCCCGAGGTTCCGCCTTTGTACAAGCCCTCGTAGCTAGAGGAGCTGTCATGCCTATGGACGATGACACGGATGATGAATACGATACGGATAGCAGTGACGATGTAAGTTGACAAGACATGTGGGACTCAGTTCCGTTTTCAACTGGTATTTGCATAAAAAGTGTGAAAATTTAGAAATTATATAATAATTTAATACGATTCCGGATTTAAGATTAAAGAGGAAATAAATTGAACTAATTAAAATAAAGCCATTTGTTCATTTGATAACAACACTTCATTAAAGATCTATTAAAAATTTGAAAGCTAAATATTTGAATAAATTACGCAATTTATAAACATTTATGTGAAAAAAAAATACATATTTACAATTTAGGAAATTCCGACATTTAAATACACATTTCTTATTATGTACATAATATATATTTGTATGACAATGAAGAAAAATGTGGAACTAAAACTATATAAGTTAGAATTATGTACAAATGAGTATTCTTTTAAATTTTCATTTCATGTTTGATAATAGTTTGCATACCTTAGTTTTTTTTTTTTTTATTAAATAAAAACTGTTAAAATCCAGGATTTGCTTCTGTAATCATTGTGGCTGTTAGTATGGACACCTGATTAACGGTGATTAGCGAGCATTTGTGTAGCATTGTTTTATCTGTGTAAATCTTTTATGGATTATTTTACAGAAACATACTTTACATATGAGCTACAGAAAAATTAATTGCACCTATCGTTTATTTGAAGTATTTGTTTCTAAAATAATCCATAAATGATTGACAGAGATAAAACAATGCTACTCAAATGCTCGCTAATCACCCTTAATCAGTTGTTGATTCTAACGGTATATCTTCAAACAAGAAAACACTTAATGAGTAAATGTTATAGAATGTTTGTAAACACTTATTTTCAATATATCTTTGCGATCTAATCTGCGCGAAATTTGTATCGTGCACAATTTAAAAGTAATTCATGGCGTTTTCCTATGACAACTTTTTTAATAAAAAAAATAGCTTCATGTGAAGAACCTTAAAAGGAAAATTTCCAATACCGTCAGAGTTACTAATAAAACGAGTATAATATTTGTCTCTTTGCTGAAATTATCACCGTAGGTTAAATTTGGTTGGTTCGTCGGCATTTAAATTGCAAATCGTGTGCGACTTTGATTTCAATTCCTATCGATTGGAATATTTCGCACGTTTCGCCGATGACGTGGGTCAAGAACCAAACGGATGTATTCACAATACGCCGAGATTTTTTCGCAGAAGTATTCGTGGTTTTCTTTATTCTGCGGTCCCTAATAGCTAAGGAATTGTAATTAATATCTTTGTGTTTTCCGTTTAATCATTTTCTAGAAATTACTTTTCGTTTGATGTATACATTTTTGAAATTTGTAAAACGTAGAAAATTATGTGATAATTTCCAAGGTTTCCCACTTTTCTATTGTGTAACTTTACAGTTATCATTTATCGGAGAGGTGTACTGTACAGTTAACATTGTTTATACTAATTTTATTTTTTTTTGAAATATTTAATTATGCTTTATATATATATTGCAACACTTTTTCATGAATTATATTTAGTTTCATAACAACCTAAAATAAGAATATGTTCAGATGATTAACTTGAGTTTTGCGCACAGAACACTTTATTTGTTTTATATTTTAATGAACAAGAATAATTCTTAAAGTAACTTAAAGTGGAAAAAATCTTATACATAAAAGTGAAAGTTCGATGTTTATACAAATGTACACCGTTTTACATATTGACGCCAAATTTTGTAGATATTCTTTCAGTACCGAACGTGTCGTTAGAGTGCAAAATTTTGCATAGTTTTTTTTTTTTAATTAATTTTCGAAGTGTACATAAGAAAATCATTGGCATTGGTTTCGAGAGCGATCAATAGCGGCGCTAGCGTTGCTAATGGCTCGGGACTGTGCCGATAAAATAAAAATGCGAGGATGAAATTTAAAAAACAGCGGGAGGGTAGTTTAAAAAAATAGTTTAGAAGAGCAAGTATTTGCAATGGGTAGAGCTAATAAAGAATTTTTTTTATTTCTAGATGCCGTTCGAATCATCAAATGTGTATAAACCAGGGCTGGTGATCAACGCGAGCGCCTGAACTCCGCAGCGAGTGCCAGTAACAACTAAGAATCATCATTGGGTGGATCTTACTATGTGCCTTCATAACGTCAACTGAAAAGACAGAAGAAATGGCAGCGAAGAGAAAACTGTTGGGATAATAACAAAAGTATTCGCAGTAAAAAAGTGAAATATACCTGTAAGTGTTGCCAAACTGATCGGACATCTGTGATTCTCAAATTGTGTCATCTGTTATTAATGATAGACGATAAATGTTTATTTTTGTATTGAATCATCAACTTGATTCAAAATTAAACTATGGGAATATTTCTATGGATGAATGTTTTGTTATTTCATAAACAAATTTTTGACCTGAAAATTTGTAGACAGTTTCTCTGACTTATGTTATGGCGCTTTCTCATTGTGCGAGTGACTCGGAAGGGGAAAAACGCTCGAAACGCGCTGAGCGCCAGTACTGAATTAATTTAGAGTTTTGTTTTAAAAGCTCGCGACTTAAATCTGTACTATAGCAGGGTTTCGAGGTTTTTCTGTTTCCTAAAGGAATACAATCACACACGCGATGGTGTATGGATTCTTACTAATGTTCAATGTGTTCCCAATCCATGCAAGAGAAGAGTTGCATCAGTGTTTTTGTATCATAGATTATGAATAAGTGTCTGTTATATTTATTGTTAATAATATATTAATTATATCGTATAAGAAATTAACTGAATATCAGAGTAGTTAGTCTGCTGCACTGGACTAAACTATGCCGACTGTTGTTCTTGCTGTGATGATCACGGCAAGGAATAGTTCAAATTTGACTTTGTACATATGCCCCTCGTATATCCTGCCTCCCCGTTATTCTAGTTAACTATATATAAGTTTATTTTAGTAAAAAACATAAATGTCTCTTCAAATGAATAGTATTACGTGAATAAATGTTTTTATTAAACTTCTTTGTTTTTTCTGTCTCGCGCTCTTTATGGTTTTAAAAATTATGTCTTAACTTCTAGGAAAACTAGACTCATCCGCAAAATATTTGGAAATTCGTAAGTTTTACATAATAAGAATTTATTTTTGGTAAAATTTGTGGGTTACTTTACTATTAGTTACGCGAAATAAAATTGTGCGCATAAAATGATTTATTTTTGTCGTAAATATTAGTAATCTAGAGTTGGATTTTCCAGTATAGTTGCTATGTGTCGTAAAATAAAGATAGCCGATCATTTGAAATGCGTGGTAAGCAACCTTTAAATTTTAGCGCCGGTATGCCAATTATGGCGAAGATTAATTAGTTGATTCATCGATACCTGAGAATAGATACTTAACTCTTTCCGATTATATACCAAAATATTTTATGCGTACATTGTACATATTAGACAAATGCAATAATAATACATATATTAAATATATTTTAAAATAAATTATTTTTAAATTTTAATTGAGAGTAACTCCTACAGTAATAAACAAGTTCATATTTGCTTACATAATTATTATTTTACAAGCTTGCTATGTTTTGTTTGTAGTTCAGTAGGAGTTTGGCATTATAAAGGGACATTTGGACATTTTTGTGTCAATATACGTTTAAAAATTTCATAAAACTGCTTATATTTATTTATATTTTGCTGTTATTACTTTATATTAATGATAATTTTTAAAGAATTAATGACGTGTAGATTTCTTCTTACTTGTTTTTGATATGAATAATTTTATTATAAGAAAAAATAGTTGTTTAAAAAAAAATGAATTAGTTTTATGACAATGCATTTTAATATCAACGGTTTGAAGTGTAATTGTGATTGCATTGTACTGTGGTAAATGTGACATTCCAATGTTATAGGTGTTTTCAACAAGAAACTATAGTTGTAAGTAAAATAAAACTATTAATTCGATTTTATATAATTAATTTTATCATCTAATGTTACTACTTACCTACTTGTACTATTGTCGGTGGTAATGTTTATGGTAAACAACGAGGAAAACATGTCTTGTATATTGCGCAAATAGTTGTTTTAAACTCATTAAAGTTCCATAATGATTTCGTTCATAAATATTTGTAAATTCTTAAACTGCTCAAGTGCTTGCAGTATCTCATTGCCGAACAGGCTGATTAGGCTATAGCATTTGAGGGGCGCACAATTTTATCAATTTAGAAACTCTTTTACCCTGTGGCCGAAGCTAAATAAAAATTTTAGCAACCTGGGGTTCGAACCTCTTAAATCAGGAACGAAATTCTTATACATTTTAATATTTGTTGTTCCTTAAATAATACTTATAAAATAACTTCAGAAGCAGTTTTATGGATAGCAAAAATATGATTAATAGCTTTGAATAGTTATACAGGGTAGTGCATCGGAAGGCACGCCCTAATACCCGAGACACACTACAAATATTAATGATCATTAACGGTTAGTTATAGTATGCACACGTGAAATTGAGATTGATGACAGATGGTCAAAATTGTATCTATTAACAAACCAGAAAATAAAACTTATAGTATTGTATTCGTACAGTAGCACGTGCTTATTACAATAAATATTTTCTGGTTTGTTAATTAATTTTTCAGGAAAACAGTTGCGTTTGACGTTAGTTTTAATTAAAATTACTAATGTCAAACACAAAATGTCAAATAAAAAGAGTAGCTGGCAGTCAGTGTACGCATTTTTTTCATGGCATCATTGATTTGGTTAATATTAGCAGTAAAATTTCTTCTATTTTTCCTGTTTCGAATAATAGAAAATTATAATTTAGGATATCATCAGATGCAGAATTGTTAAATTGTTTTGCGAAAAATAATTAGGGAAGACAATATCCAAACATTTCAAAATTATCATTGAAATCTGATGCACCACCTTGTTGGTCCGATTAGGTGTTAACAAATATAAACACTTACTCAGGGCCGTAATTTATGCATTATATATTTATAAATAATATTAGTGAAAATAATATCATTACGAAAATAAAATTAAAGATATAAGATATACCATTTAATTTACAATAATGAAAGATGGTCTCTGATGTTGAAATCCAGATCGGTATATAAAAGTGTACATATATTAAAAAAATCTTATGTTATTTGTTCGTACATTTCCTCCCGCTATTTCAATTTTTATTTTATCTAAACTATTCCTTTTATTTATTTATTTATTTACGTAATTATACACTGCCCAACAGAAATACATCCTATTATAAAACAATAAAAGTTGATAGAAGTAGTGTTGCTGTGCAGTGTTAGTTGTGTTAAATATCATTTTATCGAATATTACTTTTAATTTTCTTTCTAAGATATGTCTAAATTTAAACGAAAAACTTTATCTCTATGTGAAAAAGCAAAAATTTTGTCTGCACATGACAATGGTGGTAGTATAACCTTTTTATCCAAGAAATATGACTTAGCCAATACCAGTATTTGCAGTTTAAAAAACATGAAACTTGCGATAAATAAAACCGGAAATAAGATGATAAAGTAGGATAAAAAACGCGCTTTAAAAATAGCTGAACTGCCAAAAATGGAAGCAGCCTTATACATATAAATGGTATCTGCAACAACGTAACCGAAATTGTCCAGTTAGTGGTGACATGCTAAAAGAAAAAGAAGGAATTGTATGATTGCATGTAAAATTAAATGAAAAACCTGGGTCATTTAACGCTAGTGATGATCTAGTGATGTTGGCTTCAGCGTTCCAAAGTTCGACATAGAGTGCGATTTTTAAAAATTACTGTATGCATACATATATTATAGTAAATTTGGCTTAATAAATATATGTATGTATTTATTTAATAACGATGCGTGTTTTATTGTATTATCTTATATTTTATAAACCTTCGGTGATGCGAACAGTTCGATAATATGAACAAGCTTGGATGAAATTTTATAAATATTGCGTATTTGTAGTGATAGCCATGGAATTTAGACAAAAATATAAAGAAATGCAATCTGTATAATTATAGTAAAATAAAGTAAATCAAAATAGGAAAACATTTAATACGTACCTGTGCTTTCCCCGCCATAAATAAAGATTAAATCCTTAATAGTAGACTTGCTGAGAGGGCCATAACGATAGATTTCTATGCAAACTATAGGAGTGGCACATACGATGAATGGGAGCGTTTAGTAAAGAACTAATGGCGCTGTAGTTCCTGACACATTTATCCCCTCCAGATTTGTTATCATTCAACTGTCAATCTGACATTTGTATAACCAAACAAAATGCTTTGTTGCTGTGTAAAGGAATTCAGAAATAAAATAGGGCATTATTTCCAAAAACCGAAAACTTAAAAAAATGCTGCTTTACATTTTACTGCACACGCGGTATTCTTTATACTGCGCAAACGCGAACATCAATCGAAATTAGTTTTAGTTTTATGATATTTATATTTAACACAATGGGGGATTACGGCTCAATCGAATTAAAGGAAAATAGTAAAAAATTACGAATGTATATGCTGAATAACGAATATTAATAAAAAAATGAAATGGTGTAATTGAGATATTTCGGAAATAAAGGGTTTTTTGTTATAGCGCTTCGACACTAATATGAAAATATTTTGATTGGCGACCGAGAAACCGCCTATACGTGCATTACGAATAGCGTGTTAGGAGGTGGGGATTACTACCAATGGAAGTTAAGAAATTCAAATTCGAAAGGAGGGGCTAACATTCCTGTACTACAGTTTCCAAACAATTTTTATTTTAACATAAATTTCTTGCATTAAATTTAATAATTTAAATACACCTGTAATTATAAAGTATATAGACTTATACAGTGTTATAATATTCATTTATTTTTATGTAAATATAACTTAAAATAGCATATATTTCAAGAACATTTAGGTCCATGATGAAAACAGTTTGATATAAAAACACATAAATGTGACGTCACTTCGATCTTTTCAAAATTCGAGAGACCATAACTCGCTTATTAATAGGAAATTTTTCACCGGATTTTCATCAATAGTCTTAGTTTTCCTAATATTTTCAGATGAAATTATAAAAAAAAAAATGGTGTAATCCCCCATTTAGTAGTAAATTATGAGAGTAATCATTATGACCGATAGTATGTATTTAGTCTTAAACAGGGGTGATTAAGGGGTCGATTCTGTTCACATCTGTAAATCTTACAGATCTGTAAATCTTACAGATCTGTAAATTTGTAAATGATAAACAAAATCGCAGCGAAACTTGCACTCTTATTTATAATTTTATATTAATCAACAAAATTAGATGTGTTCTTGTCAGGTTTTTATAGATTTACAGATCTGTAAGACTTACAGATGTGAACAGAATCGACCCATAAGCGTTAACTAAAGTAACAAATTCAGTTGTTTTTTAATCACCCCAATGTATTTCTAAATGGCAGTCATGGTAATTAGTTAGTCAGGATGACTAAAATTTTGAGTAAATACTACTGGTCTATACGTTTTGGAATGGTGTCATAACATGCTGTCAATGTTTATAAAATAAAAATATAAATCATAAAACTAAAAATAATTTCGATTTGTGAATGTACCATAAAGGAAACATTTTTTTGTCATAACAGTGTATACACTGTCAAGTTTCACAAAATTATGTGAACATTTGTGCTGCTACTTGCAAAAGTTTGGCGTGAACGCTTCCATTGGAGATTTAGAGAGGATGTTTGTACGAGGTATAGGTAAGTAAAAAGTATAAGAGGTGCGAGTAGTAAAGAATGGAATGCGAAAGAAAGACTGAGGCATTTGGGATCATCTACTTCACCATGAATCAATTTGCAGAGAGATGGTAAACAGCAAGAAATTCACGACGTTCATATGGTGTTGAAGTAAATCTTTGTAACCGACTTGAAGGAAAGTACCTAATTTAGTTTCATAGAAAGTAAATTCAACTTCAGAAAAGGTAAATTCATTTTTGGAAAAAGTAAATTTAATTACAGAAAAACTAAATCACTTTCAGAAAGTGGCAGTCATGCTTTACATATTTAGCGTTAACTCTGCTAATGTTTATTTTCGTAAAAAAACAGATATTTTTTTTTTGAAAATGAATATAACTTTTTCCCAAAATGATTTTACTATTTCTGAAAATTATATTACTTTTTTTGAAATTGTCGTTGAAAAGGCATAGAATATCTAATTTTATAAATTTATATTTTGAAATATGTAGGAAAAGTATGCGATTAGGCACAAAATTGTAGAAAATACAATTTTCTTTAATTTCAATAATTCATAAATCACTGCTTTTCAATATAATTCATCAAAATCCCAACATGCAATTTTTAGAGCCATTTAAAACAAATACCTCATTATGATCGTTTATTATCATTTAAACAATCTCATTAAAAATCAGTTCCTAATTGCCTTCTTTTGTATCAACTGAAGATAATATAGAGACAAAGGAAACGAAAGATAACTCGGTTTGTATTGGCATAATTGATTGTTGGTTTAGGTAGGTGGAAATTCCAGTGAAGTATGGAATAATGGAACATGGCACGATGTGAATAATTGGGCTATCAGTTTGGTTATCGAGCTCACTGGCTCACGAAACCACGCTCGCGATCAGACGGTATCTGTAGACATATATGCGGGTTATGGCTCCACTATGTCAATGTTTTCATTTCGCACATTTCTGACGTCAATGAATTTATGACCGATATGAGATGGGTATTACCAAGATACATTTTTATTTTAAAAGTTTCTTCCAAAAAATATAAATTTTAGACTAAGGGCAGAGATTCTCAAACTTTTTGATTGTTAACCAAGAATTTTTCAACTTCTTATCGACCACCTTTATTTTACTATTACGTAATTATTATAGGATAAATAAAAAGCAAGATAATTAAATAAATATGTACATAGGTGTAAGAGATTACAATAAAGATAGGAATCTGAAATTATATGACATGTAAACATTTAAAATGTTTACATATAACTGCGTAGTCATTATATTATTGACTTTTTATTGACTTTCTCAATTGAACCTCGAGCCCGTATCGAATTCTAACAATTTTCTATTGACTCCTAGGATCGATATCGATAGAATTAGAGTAATCTAGAACATTCTATATACCTATTTTGAAATATTTTTTTCTGGTGTAATTAAATTTAAACTTCTAAAAATTTGGAGCACAAAATTTGTTGTTAAAATTAAAATAAATATGAATAAAACCATGTGAACGGTTATGGTTTTAACGACCGACGCCAGATAGTTCAAAAATAACTAATATTGTACTCAGTCCGTACAAATATATCGTCATTATAGAAATCGATATAATATATATACAGTCATACAAAAAAGTCTCCGTACGACAGTAGTTTTAACGCATTTTAGGAAAAATAGCAGTCTAAAACCCAATATTCAATTTCCTTTTAATCCAAAATGAAACGCAGTATATTACGTTATTATAAATATAAAATAAACAAAAAAAAAATACTTAATTTATTTATATTATGGGGTAAACATTGAAAGTATTCATAATTTAACTACAAAAAAGACTCCGTACGATATCCAAAACATTTAAATAATAAACCATTTATATATGTTTCATAAAGAAATATAATATTTGGAGGGTTTTCCTTTGGTTTTTCCACCAGTATCTAAGCGTTGAGTCATTGAATCTACCAAATTTTTGGTCACCGATGGCATATTCTGCCATTTTACTTGTAATTAATTTGAAATTCTTTTTTGCTTTATATTCTTATTTATTTTAAGAATTTTCCGCACTTTCTCAATCTGGTTAAAGTTTGGAGACTGTGAGGGATGATTAAGCATATTTTTAATATTATACAGTACACATTCTCTTATAGACGCGAATTATTTGTCTAATTTTTCTGATGCATGAAATTAAAATTGTCTGTTAAGGCCCTATTTTTCGGCACTTTGTTTTAAATTTGCTTTTAAAATATCGAGGTAACCTTTGCTATCTATTGTTGCAATAATTACAAATTTCATACACCCGCTGAGAAAATATAGCCACAAACATAATGCTATCAACGGCGTATTTAACTTACATTTAAATGTTTTAGATTTTCTACTTTTAAATTAAAAGTTTTAATTCTTTATTAGGTTTACTGGTAACATAAGTAAGTAAGTATAATATATGCAGATTGGAAAGAAGGCAAAAAAATTGGAGAAAACCTTAAATTTACTGTTAGTATTATATGCCTTAAATTTAATGTTTTCTCCAATTTTTTTGCCTTCTTTCCAATCTGTATATATTATACTTACTTACGTTACCAGTAAACCTAATAAAGAATTAAAACTTTTAATTTAAAAGTAGAAATCTAAAACATTTAAATGTAAGTTAACTACGCCGGTGATAGCATTATGTTTGGGCCTATATTTTCTCAGCTGGTGAAAAACAATTTTATTTAATTTAGTTAATTTATTTGATTAAACATTTTACATAATAGAATTAGTTTTAAAAGATACGTTAGTAATTTGTATAATAATAGGACAAGTAAAAAAATTTCGATTTATAAGACAGACACCATTATGAATAAATTAAATGTGTCTATTTAAATGCAATAATGAGATATGTATGTTTTCGGTGCGGCGAAGTATGCCCCTTTCAGGCAGTCGTACGCTTCATACATATGTGTATAACGTCAAGTTCTTACGGGTTATACGGTTCTTACGGGTAATACGGGTTTGCGGTTCTTACGGGTCTTATGCCGAGCCGTATTACATTTGGTCCGGAGAGGTGGGTTACCATTTAACTAAATATCCAGTTCGAAGTACTAGCCCTAGTATGCCATATGGTTTTATTCATAGACACCAGTAATGACTTCATAATACTATTAATGTACACGTTGATTATCAAGCAAAGCTAGTTCGCCTCCTCGTGGTGCACCCTGGGTAACGCTGAATAAACTAGACAATCTTCGAGACAATCTTGAGGATATCTTGGTCATTACATTCATCAGAATGGCTCAAACACAGTGATAGCGACTAGAACCTTCTGGCGATCCAGTACTTCACCATATTCAAAGCAGCCTTCAACCATCTCGGCTAATGCAGCCTCTTCAAATGTACTTAGCACCAACCCCTTCTGCAACGAGCTTTAATTTCAACTGCGACCTCGCCTAACATCTTATTTGATAGGTATAATTAAATTGTGTGATGAATGTATGGCGTACGCTATATAATAAATAATTAATAATCAAGCGACGACTCACGGAGTCACAGATTATACGGCCAACCCTCTCACAGCAGGAGATTTTCCTTCTGACCGTACAGAGTCGGATTATTTTGGTTAATTTTAATATGAATGAATAATTATTTATTATTATCACTTTTAATTAGTCATTGATTTTGGCCAAATTTAATCTCGAATAGTTAGTAACATAACAGCAAAGTATAATTATTGGACATGCGCTAAATGAAATATTGCCTGCTATATTTTAGTCTCGGCAAAACCCTGTTTACTATAAGTTGAGATAGCCTGTATAGCCTATGTTTCATGTTATGAAATTAGATGTATGAATTGAAAGTAGATGATAATAATATCTTTATACTTCGTTTAAAATAAAATAATCTGAAGTAATAAATCAATATTTGCAAGAATATTATTGGATTTTTTTCAGGGATTCCACAAGAAAAATTAGATATAACTTTACTAGAACGCTCATATAGAATGCCGCCCACTTTATACCTATATTCGTATTTTACATTCGTTAGAAATTTATTTCTTTAATTTGATTATTTTATATTTGAAAGGACCGCAATTTCTTTTATGCATATTCATGATTTTATGAAATATTGTATAGAATTTATTTCCATTCTTTACATAATTTTATATTGAGAGAAGTATTGATAATTGTTTGTAATATTTGCAATTCAAATAAGATTTAAAGTGGTTCTATATTCCGGTTTGATTCATTTTTTAACGAAAAAGCTTGTTGACATTCCATGGTTGATTGGCCACAATGACTCACTTATTTCTATGCAAACCAAATTTTCTTTTTATGGAAAGAGAAATAAAAATGTATTCTATCTTACTTTCAATACCAGATGTTGATAGAGATTTATAAAATAAATGAAAACAAGAAAAATGCTTCAGTGGGGTATATGTGACTAATGGAATTTTAATACGGATCATAAAATATACAGGATGAATACTTTAAACCCGAACATAGCCCCTTAACACGAGAAAATTGTTTTTCGCAAATTGTTGCTCTCCGTTTATGCATCAAATGACATATTTTATTCCCAAAATTATTAAATTTATTCAATTTCTTATTGATATCGATAGCAATGGTATATGAACAAAAAGATAAACAAATGTTTGACAAAAACGATTTTCCCGTGCTAATGGGCTATATTAAAAATTTAAAGTATTCACCTGTATAAATTAACCATTATAGATTTACATTATAATAATAAAAATTACATAATAGCTCTGTTCGATGAGAAGTGCTTGAAGTGCAGAGCAGAATAGTGCAGTGCAGTGTAGTGTATACTAGTACAGTCTAATTCTTGTTGTTTCATAAAACACACTAGTGTATATTTGGGCAAGTTTGCTCAGCTATGAGCTGTGAGTAATCAAGCCAAGCGTAGCCAAAGGTGTAAAAGGTTTGGTTGTTTATAAACACAGTCATACAAAAAGCTGCAAAGAAGTGACTGCAGAAATGTCTATTTTAAAGAGCATAGTGTTTGAACTAATAAATGATTCTGACGAACATCAATCTTCACTTGATTCTTCATCAGATTCAGAGACAGATATATTAATTAATTCTTTATATAACAAAACAAAGAGAATATACTATATCTGAATCCATTATTTTAATTTCTCAATGTGTAAAATTTTAGGTTAATAAACAGATATGTAGATAGGATAGAATTAAAATGTCTACCGAATAACATTTAGCTACCTCCACTCCTAGTCTGCACTTTCTACACCACCTCTCGAGTCAGGTCAGAAACGTGAGCACTAGTTCTTAAAATTGTTGTCATCGAACAGCCTGCCAGAAGCTGCCCGTTTCTCATAAAACATGTTAGTGTAAGAAAGTTAACACTAGGGCGACCTAGTACATGTCATCGAACAAAGCTATTATTTCAAAATAATGAAGTGCGTACTGATTATATAAAAGGAAAACGAGTTATGTAAAAAAGTTCGTACTAAATATATAAATGGAAAACGCTATTAGTATTTAACGTTTTCTTAATTTTATTTGCTATGTTGGTTTTTTGGAACATTACCAACAATTTTTTTCTTATCAACTTAACATAAATAATAGTAATACCTATGATTTCCCAAAAGTAATATATGAAGGATAGACAGTTGGTACCACTGGAGGGATAGTGGGAAAAGAGAAAGGAGTTGGTGACGAACAGTGGCGACAGTACTGGTGTGGTAATGGACGGACTGTGGAAGAACTAGAAGTACGTAAATTATTACGTTATATAGTTATATTCAAATGTACAGAATGTAATCGCCCTCATGTTACTGATATACAAAAACTCATAACAATTATATAATTGGATGAGGTAGTATATTTTTATGACACCTCTAAATTTAGTCCAGTAAAATAACTTTCTGGATGTGATGATTTAAAATTAATGAACTCAAATCAAAATTTAAAACTTTCAGTTGAGGTAGTTCTTGTTCGAATTTCGTGTAATATTGAATTCTTTGTCATGTAATCATTTCATTAATAAAGTTTATGTTCCTACCTACGTTCGGAGATTTGCATAAAAACTTTTTTAACTCTATGTTAGTTTTTAGAACTGTTTTTGGTTAAAACATACATAACTACTTTTTATACAAGTTAAATGACGTTGTTTCCATTAATTAGCTGACACGTGAAAATAGTTTAGCCAATTAGTCAACTATTTTACATTGTTTGTCTTAAGTTCTTCACACTTGTGGAAAAAACGAACCAGGAAGCGAATTTATGTAAATATTTAAACGATATTCGGACTTATTCTACTCTAAGTAATTCACTATTAGCACCTTGTTAAAAAAAATATTCATTACCTAAAAATAGATTTGAAAATGATTTTTTTAACGACTTGCTAACAATTAACTAAAAACATACCTACTTCTTTATATTTTCAAAGAAAATATTTTGTTGTTTACACCCATAAATGTAAGAATTATTATATTGTGCGTATAAAGAACAAGACTACGATGGAAAATAATGCACGAGCTAATTTGAAATAGGGCAGGAAAAGTTTTTATAGTGCGTTTCAAGAAGAAAACACACTTACCGTTTCGGGAGTCTATTGCTCCCGAAACGTTACGCTAACAGCGGTAATAATAAATAAGGATTAAATTCAGAATAACACAGGAATATTTTATTAGGAGCTTAACCCACGATTGTATAATAATAAACATGGAATAAGACTTAACTCCAGAATAAACTATGTATAATTGTTATGTTAACACTGGGTTAAACGATATTCTCGGAATATTCTCGGAAATAGTAACTTGTTTGTTATTACCGGTGTTAGTGTGTTAAACCGACAACGTGGCAATCATCCCGGCAACCGTCAAGACTATGACGATAGCACGGAAGCCTACAAACTAAAATTACATTTTATTTTATTTTGTAGACAATGCAAATTTATACCACTCACTGTATCAACAAAAATATTCTTCCAAATATTGTGTGCTGTGTTGTTGCAAACCGCTGTTGAAATTATGTAGCTCGAGCTCGAAACGAACGGCGTTCTGCGTCTAGACGTTGGATTAACTTGTCTAATCCAACATATAGGATGTAGGTTTATTCCACAAAGAATTGCCAGTTAAGTATTGTTTAGTTGGTTTTTTAAATTAGAAAAAAAAACTGGAACAATGTGTTTAGTTGACACTGATACAATACGAGCCCTGTCCCATAAGTGTTGGCCCAGTCATAAAAAAATGCATTTCTTATACTTGTGCGCAACTGGAGAAGCTGCATCCAATTGCATTAGTTAGTGTAGATCAGTTATTACCAGTATTTAAGGCATTAAGTTATAATTCAATGGAAATAAATTAGTAGGTGTTTTGATTTTTTGCTTAAATAAGTCATTTCAATGATTTTATGCAACTGGGCCAACACTTATGGGACAGGGCTCGTACATACTTTTGGTTATAAATGAATCTCCTTTCATCTTATACTAATTTTAGATTTTGACGGAGTCTTTTCCTTGTTATAACAATATCATATTATTATAATTACTAAGGAATTCTTTTTTCTCAGGGTTATCGCTCAAACGCAGCTGTAGACACGTGTTTCGCTCTTATTAGAGCTCATCAGTACAGCATAGCTAGTTAATAGGTGGACATTAACTAGAGGTAGTAATCGAAAAAAAACCAACACAGTGTAACAGCACTAGTAAGCAGCCAAATACACCCATGTTGCCTCGGTTAGCATCTCCACACACTTGTGGATCAACACAACGTCGCAGCGGCGGTGATTTATAACCACCCACCAGACCCGTTACTTGGACCCCCAATAGTAAATACTAAAAAATATAATATTTCTCGAGCGCAAAATTTGTAAGGAATTCTTTTTTCTCAGGGTTATCGACCGAGGCAACATGGGTGTATTTGGCTGCTTACTAGTGCTGTTACACTGTGTTGGTTTTTTTTCGATTACTACCTCTAGTTAATGTCCACCTATTAACTAGCTATGCTGTACTGATGAGCTCTAATAAGAGCGAAACACGTGTCTACAGCTGCGTTTGAGCGATAACCCTGAGAAAAAAGAATTCCTTACAAATTTTGCGCTCGAGAAATATTATATTTTTTATTATAATTACTATTACATCTCGACTTGCTCAAGTAAGAATTTTAGGTTTTCCGCATTGAAGGACAGTGTCAATTTAACGTTCGGCAGCTATATCTGTAATTTTAAATATTTAATTAATGATAAAATAAGAAATATTAAATGTACTTCTTAGAAAAAGTCTTCAGTAATGTCTCTGGGTTTTTGACGCTCACATTTATGTCAATTACAAATAAATAAATATGTCATCATGGCATATTACCCATTACTGGGTGTGCCAGTATCTACAGTACATGTAGACATCGGTAATGATGATGATATATTTTAACAGTGTGGGTGCTTACCAGGCGTCACCTCACGTGCACTCATAGTTGGTATGGAGAGTGCATGAATCCAGTACCTCTCTTAGCGAGATGTGAAATCTATCAGTAAAATGTCTATTTTCGAGTCTGTTACAGGATAAAATTTATTATATTAGTTCACAATTCTAGTTTTACTTGTAAAAAATATTGAAGTGAACATTTACATGTAAATGTGCGAAGTTTTACCGATTGTGAAATTTACAGGACACTCCGTGCTGGGTTATAGGAAGTGGAACCTCATGCGATATTGTTAAAAAAGCCATTGCTTTAACAGGATAAGTTATCTAGGAAAAGGAAAGTTCTAAATTGCACATTCCGGGTACGTGCAGTAGCTCTAATCCAACTCGGTGCTAGACGGTATGGAGAACTTCGCCTTAAATTTTGATCACACTAGATTACATTTCCCGACTAGGGCTTCGGAAACGGAGACTACGATGGAATGTAAAAGGGGCGGTCTGGCGTTTGCCCCAGTGGCACAGATTTCAGGGGTGAAAATTAACAATATTTTTTATAATGGGCCAGTTACAATGATTTCTCTTAAATTATTAATTAAATAAGTTTATATTTACAGATTTAATGCTCGGTTTATGCAGCATGTTAATTATGAAATTAAATGAAGCCACTAAATTAAGAAACTAAACTAACATAACGTCGTTTATGCAGTAAATTAAAATTAAGAATTTTATGTTTAACATTTCGTATAATCTAACTGTTTGGTGAAATTGCGATACATTATATTTATATAGGATAAAAAAATAAAGGTAAACAATATGTTGAACAAGTCCATTTAGTATTTCGACGCTCTTTTCTGCAGAAATTTTGTTATCATCGTACATTTTCATAGGTTAGGTGTGAAAATCTGTCATAAGTGCACGAATGGCGCAGGCGCAAAACTAAAAAAAAAAAATCACTAAACTAAAAGTTGAAAATAGCCAACTTCTTAATTTAGTTTCATTAGTTTAATTCTTCATTTCAGTGGCATAAACGTTGTCACTGATAATGATTTCTACTTGTTTAGTTTAGTTTTACAATTTAATTTTTTAATTTAGTTGCCTGCATAAATCCAGCATAAGTATTGCTCTATTAATGTATTTCTAATGGAATAAATTCGGGAGATAATGTAAAAAAATCTGATGTGGCCAGTAATCTTCCGCCAATTCAAATTTATTTTATAAGTATTATACGAGGATAAAATATTTTTGTAAAGGGACATGTATGCATTGTATAATAATATGTTAAAGAACGAATATCATAATTGTCATTTTATTTTGTGAGAAGTAAGTTTGGGCCACGACGCGTAGCGGAGTGATCCAACCCTTCAAACAAAATAATCGACAATTATGAAATGAGTTCTTTATACTATTTTTTCTATTTTGCTCTTTCTACGCCTTTTTTAAATAAAAAATAGTAATGTCAAAATTTAAGGAATTTTGTCAGTTGGTACCGTTGGTGGTATTAATGTAACGTTTGAAAATTCATTTGAGAACTCTAACTTTATTTTTGTAACGCCATACGATATTTTCTATTTCTTTCTAACTTTACTACTCTATTTCTTCTCTTCTTCTTAATATTAGTTTTAAATTCAAAATTGTATAAACTAAAATTCTTAACAATCGTTTGTATTCGTTTATTTAATAAGATTTGACATTTAATATTTTTGAAATTCTTAGCCACCAACTTTATAAAAATAAATTGTGCTAGTCTATTACCTACATCACTCGAATGAGCTATTAACGAACTATTTTGAGTGCTGTAATAGCTTTGTGACAGATGCAAAATAGAAAAACATTGTTTTCGAACATACTATACTGTTATTTGAAGTAAAATTATGTACTGAACTTAATATAAAATCAGTGGCGTAGCGTAGGTTTTTGCCGCCCGGGGCAGATGTCAAATTTGATGCCCCCCCCTACTACAAAATTTAAAATTTTTAGAAACACGAAAACAAAATAAGTCATGTAAAGATATCCAGGAAAAAATGCGCCACAGGCGAAATTTTTTTTCATTCAAGGTCAAATGCGTTATAATTGAAAGTTACATTTTTTCAAGGGATGTGAAGGTGTTTGAAAAATGACCCCATTTTTAGCGCGTTTGAAGAAATGCTCTTAACTTAATTAATGTCTAATAGAAAAATTTAAATTTTAATATTTTGTAACCATGAGCTTTGTGAATAATTTAATGGTTATTTTTTCGATTTGTTTACATTTTGTTTATAATTAAAAAAGTAAAAGTGTTAGATCTCAGCTTCTATTAATAACTTACATTTGAAATTTGGTATGTTGACTCAAAATGAAATTTTAATATAAAATATTAATAATTTTTTATTTTAAATTCATTAGTTTAATTTTAATAACTTTATTGTTATAGCACACCATGCGTTCGTGCGCATAAACATTAAAAAAGTAACAAAGTTAAACTAGTCATTTTTAAATAAAAATTTATGCTTATTTTATATAAAATCTGCATTTTGAACCAACATGCCAAATTTCAATTCTTAATTATTAATGCTGAGAGATAACACTTTTAGTATTAAAAATAATATTTAAATTATTCCAAAGCCTATGGTTACAAAGCAATATTTTTTTTCATTTATACATATTATATTAGACATCAATGAAATAGAGCATTTCTTCATTCGCGCTAAAAACGGGGGTTATTTCTTAATGTATATTGTCATTATTTTTATATCAATTAATTTAAAAATATGAAAATTAGTATAGTTACACAGAAATATATAGTCTATAAATAAAAGTGCGTTTAATTTTTTTTTATTTTTTTTTTTAAGTTATTGAGTTTCAAACTCAACTGACTAAATAATTATTTTCCCGGTAATAGTCTTCTTAATATTAATTCAACGATAGGGAATTTGCCGCCCCTAGCAAACTGCCGCCCGGGGCGGGTGCCCCCTTTGCCCCCCCTTGCTACGCTACTTTATAAAATATGAATTTGTTTTTACCTCCCGCCAACCTACATACATAGATAAGGGAGGTAATATTTTCGGTCAAAAAACTCGATAGTGAGTTTTCAGTGAATAAGCACGAATTAGTGTCCCAACAACCCTTTTCTATTTTTCAATAATGTCTACCTGTCTATCTGTGTGTATGTGTGTGACGATATTTGTGACAACAAACTTCCAAAAATTTTTGTTTTCCGTATTTAAGCTTTCTAGGTTCATATAAAGAGTTGATTAGATTTTGGGTAAAATTGGACAAGCGAAAGTGGTACTTTACTTGAAGCACATAACAGTTTCTAATGAAAATCTATATTAAAATATAATCCAAAACTTTTCAATAAGACTTTTATATCAATGGAAACAACATATTATATTTTGGCTAAAATTGATAAATTGGGACAACGGGACAGATAGCGTGAAAAAGGGACAGTCCCGTTGAAAACGGGAAGTATGATCACGATAGGTAAAACCCTTCTCCTTCGGAGTCGGGATTTACCATGCAGTTTGCTCTCGTGTGTGTTGCTAAGTAAAAAAATTCGTGCAAAATAAAAATTTATCGATAAAATCAGGAGGTCTTGTGATATTATTTCTGACAACTAAATTGTAAGTGAATATTCAATTTCTTTATAAAACCAATCGGTCCTTATACTCGTAACATTAGAATATTTTATATACCTACCAAAATTTCACATCGCTTATGGTTAAATTTTAACTATACTTATTTCCTAAATTGACAATAGGGCCTATTCTATAATAAAATTGTTAATTTTTAGCATTTAGTTAAAAAAAATTGTTAAATATTGCTGTCAAAATTTTGATATGCACTTTTATATTAATCTGTAGTTCAGAATATAAGCAGTGGATTTAAGCATAAAAAGTACTTATTCATCAAAATCTCGATATTCGATTTTTGACACGTTTCATAGAAGTACCTTACTTATGGTGGCCGGAGGCAAAAAGTAGCGAAACGTCTCCACAAGAAAGAAAAATAAATATTTCATCACAGATTTTTTCTGTTGTTGAATGCAATGTGCTACACTTATTCACCAGACCGGAACTGGTTATTTATGACATATTTTTTCTGTTGGGGGCTTTTATCTCAAATCATCTCACATCTCTCTCAGTGGAGAGACACTCAAAGCTATTTTGGAGATTGCATTTTATACGATTAATAGATCAAAACATTTTTATTAGGTTTAGTAGACTGTTTGTTGTAATTTCAGATATAGGGAAAACTTTCAATGTATTTAAATTTTGTTTTAATAAATTTCAATTATTTATGTTTAAATATTCATTGTATTATTATGAGGTTAATTTTTAAGTTCTTGTATAAATGTGTAGGAGTGCAACTTTACACTACGGTAAAGCGGGTTGTTAACGTAGATAGAATTTTTAAGGAATCTCTCCACCCTAAATGAATGTAGGTTTAGTTATTTATTATTCATGCAAGATTTATGGTGCCTTATAATTAACAGCGTTTCTTTTAGTCGAAATGGAAATATGTAGGTTGAAAGATAATTGCTTTGATAATTTCCTTATTAAAAGAGCTAATTTTGAGACAGAATTTTAAATGTCTGAAATATTAATTATTAAAATTTAAAATTAATATCGTACTTAATTATTAAAATTTAAAATTAATATCGTACTTATATTTCAGTGGCGGCTCGTGGTATTTTTGAGCGGGGGGGCAAATTAATATGTGGTCATGGAACTTTATTTAGAAATCCGATTTGCTTACTAACAATTTTAATATTAATTATCAACAAGAATATAAATACAATAGAAAAAACTAGAAGAAGACCTCCAAAAACAAGAGATAACGATACAAAAATATATTGCAATAGAAGTAGAATTAACAAGATAAGAATAAGTAGTAAAATTGGAATATTACAGTACTACACATTAAAGCTTTGAGTAACGCAAGTTATACAGTGTGTCCCATTTAGAAATGCCACCATTGGGATCTCGAGAACTATAAGAGATACGATGTCAGTTAAATGGAACTTTTTGTGCGCGTTTGGGAGGCCATCTCAGATGTGCTTTTGTTTTTCCAAAAATTCTCATAGGGCACTAGATAATGCCGAAAAACTGATTATTGTTGATTTTTTCTTTTTCAAATAACTTCTAAACTATTGGTAATTGAGAAAAACGTTTCAAATATAAAAGATAGATATTTTTATTAACTAACCAGTGGCGTACGAAACAAATTTTTATATCCGTAAATTTTTGAGATATAATACAAACTTATATTTTTTTAAATGGAACCCATATCTGATTTTAGTCTCAAAAAATTAACTATTTTTTTCTCTTTTCAATGTTATAGGGTTATTATGTTTTATATTTGTTTTGCCTTCAAAATTATTATTTTTTCCTTATTTTGTATTAAATTTACAATTATTTTGAAAATATTGGTAGATTTCTATTTAGATATTCTATTTGTATTTAAATAATTTATTTCGTAAAAAAAATTGCTCAAAACTCGTATCAAATTAATTTTTATAATATTTTGTATCAGGTTGCCTTGGTACATTATAGTGTAATTTGTAATTATGAGTCTAGAATAAAAATATTAAGTAATAAAGGCATAAAATAAATTATATCGATCAAATACAATATAATTAATAAAAATAATATTTTTTTTTTGAGAAATAATAAGAAAATTCACAAAAATAAAGAAAAAAATTAAATTTTAGGAGCAAAACAAATATAAAACATAATAACCCTTACATCATTGAAAAGAGAAAAAAATAATTATTTTTTTGAAACTAAAATAAGATATGGGTTCCATTTAAAAAAATATAAGTTTGTGTTATATCTCGAATATTTACGGATATAAAAATTTATTTCGTACGCCACTGGTTAGTTAATAAAAATATCTATCTTTTATATTTGAAACGTTTTTTTCAATGGGGTATTCCACTCAATTTTTTTTATTATTTTAAATAAAACTTCATTCAGTTTTGAAGCAATTCATAGTATTAAAAAGTCTTAATTGTTCCTAGTTTCAGAGTATTTTATTTTCGAGAAATCAGTGTAACGTCACATTTCCTCTATACTTGTCTTTCTCACACACACTGCTCTGAGTACGCTGCGAGAGAAAGATAACAATTGTATGACGTCAATTTTCCCTTTTGGCAAATGTGAAATATCTCGTAAAGTAATTATTTAAAAAATGTGTTCATTGTTTTAACTATTATTTATTGAGCCATACTTTAAGTTAAATTGAAAATTTTCTTATTTTTTTGTTATGGTGGAATACCCCATTACTAATAGTTTAGAAGTTATTTGAAAAAGAAAAAACCAACAATATTCAGTTTTTCGTCATTATCTAGTGCCCTATGAGAATTTTTGGAAAAACAAAAGCACATCTGAAATGGCCTCCCAAAAGCGCACAAAAAGTTCCATTTAACCATCATCGTATCTCTTATAGTTCTCGAGATCCCAATGGTGGTACTTCTAAATGGGACACACTGTATACGACTGAGACCTGAGACTGAGGTGCTTTGTGTGAGACTTGCTCTTGCTACGCGAAACGCGATGTACGAAGTGCTCCGAGTACGTGCGATTCTTTCCGAATCACAACGTGGGCTTGCCACCTCTGCAGCTCTCTCAATCAGATATTGGGATTATTTTTATGAATTTACAAGCTTGAAAAATAAGCAAAACATTTATTTGGAAATTAAAATATCAATTTTGTTAAAAAAAACCCTTCGATGATTTTTTTAAATATATGCATATTTATTTATTAAAATTCGTAAATAATTTTCCTTCCGTCACCTTTAGGTAAGGAAGGTATTGTCTTTGGTCAAAAAATTCGGTGGTGAGTTTTTAATGAATAAGCACGTTTTAGGGTCCCTACAATACGAATATACCATTTTTAAGATGATGTCTGTATGTGTGTGTGTGTGTCCGTGTGTGTGTCCGTGTGTGTGTGTGTGTGTGTGTGTGTGTGTGTGTGTGTGTGTCCGTGTGTGTGTGTGTCCGTGTGTGACAAATTTTTCTCCGACGATAACTCCAATACTACAATTCTAAAAATTATAATTCTTTCGTATTCCTCTTCTGTACGACCATATGAAGAGTTGATTAGATTTTGGTTATAATTACTCCACCGGAAGTACCCTTATTTGAAGATTTTAACAGTTTTTCCTAAAAAAACGCAGTTAAATATTATTTTTTGACATTTTGTTATTATACATATTAAAGAAAATACTCTTCTCTATATGGTTTTATTATACATTTTCCTTCATAATCAATAGATGTAGATTTAAAGCGTTATAAAGAAATTAATTTTGAAAAATTAGTCTGCTTTGCAATTTATCATGGAAACAGATGATATATTAAAAAATTCTAATTGACAGATGTCAGTTGGAAGTGCAATTCAAATATGGAGCGTATAAGATCTAAAATTGATATGGCATACTGTTCCTCGCAAGTGACATGCAGAGAAAGGCCAAAGAGAAGACGGAAGGACTGTATCGCAAAAGACTTGAGAAAGAAAGGACTGTGTGATGCGTTGGACAAGAATGAGTGGAAGAGAAGAGGAAACAGCGACCCCTAATAAAATAGGGGAAAGAAGAAATGAAGGAAGTGTCTAGTGCATTTTACCTAGTGTATATTTATGTTATAATTTTATTGGATTTATAGAACCTTTTCGAATCAACTTTTGGTATAGAATTTTTAAAAAATAGTATGTGTTCGTGATCGATTATACATGATATTATATAGAATCTGTTCCAAGGACTTTTTGGTATGGGATTTGTACAAAATACATCGAATTGACGGAAGGTCTTGTGCTGGCCACAACAGATTTTTTTGAAAATACTTTATGTATGTTGTTAGGTATATCAGTTTTACAGAATGTTTACTTTAAATTATTATTTTGTTTTATACAAATTAACTCTGTATAACACCATATTAATCATTAATAACATAGAATTTATTATAAATATAATATATACATATATCTTATTTAAATAATAAATCCAATGTTTAAATGCGAACAAACCGGTAAATAGATTTCATATTTTCATAAAAATAAAAAGAATACTGAAAATATAGTGTACCCATTAGCACGGGTAATTTGCTGTAGTACATAAGTAAAGAAATCAGTATTATAGATGGGCCGGGGGGGCTTGCCGCCTCTGTGTGCTGCGTGACCGACGTACGTCTCACTTGTGCATCACTGGTGAGCGCTGCACTAGTTATTGCACAAGTTTGGAACGTATCGCGGAGTATAATGCCATAATTTTTCTCTGAAGGGGGCATGCCCCCTCAAGCAGAATTTGAAGCATATTGTGCTGCTGAGCGGCACAGCGCTAATTTCAATTTAAACAGTACATTGTTTAATGCCAACTATAGGATCAAATTAATACTTTTATAACAATTAATCTATAATATATTGATGTAAAATAATCTGAGGGGGCACTGCCCCCTCTGCCACCCTGGACGAGCCGTCACTGTTATATTTATGGATTATGAGTATGAATTTAACAATCTCGTCCTAGTCCAGGACACAGAGGAAAAACACATTTCCTCTATGTCAAGGGTGAATGCCTGTATAAAGTGACATGAGGCAAACGAATTCTCTACTTAAAAAAGTAAAAAAAAAATAGAACAATAGACAAAAGGTGTGATAATATTATATACACGCTTGTTTGTTTAAAACGATAAATTATTTGTTCTGTATTTTAAAATATTCAATATAAATAATGTAAGCTCATTAAAATAATATTTATTCAGCGGAAATAACAAATGTTCATTAAACTAATATTTGCTCAGTATAATCACTGTATGTTCAGTATTAAAACATATGCAAATGCACTCTTGCTCTGTTCTTGAACTAGAAAGAATAAACATTTCTCTTCTTAGATCTTTTGCTTTTTCCGTTTAGTTTTTTTATTTTTATAAATGTATTCATTTTACAAAACAATCCGATTACTGTTTCATTAAGGAAAGTTTTGTTAAATACATTTGATAAAATTTGATTAGAATAAATTGCATAGACATGGACAATTAAATACACTACAGACAAAAAGATTGAGGCAGGTTTCAAATTCTCTTAAAAACATGTCATCATTGTCTTTATATTATTACATTATAAACAACAATTAGAAATGTTTAAATGACCCATTTATAGCCATAGATATGTTAAGACAGGACATTTTTACATTTCTGATTTATCAAGTTATAAGTTAAGTGAACAATAATTTATTTAAATTGGTAGATAATTGTTCACTTGAACATAAATTACGAATAACTAATAAAATACAGAGTCATCAAAAATAACTGATTCAGTTAGCAATATTTAAAATTGGTAACACTGATACAAAAATTTATTTGACATATTTACAATTTTTTATTAAAATGGTTGTTGTTTCCATTGCACACGTACGTTTATTTCTTATATTACCCATAAACAATAGCCTAAAGCATTTCAATCACTCAATATCCTATTAGCTGTCAGGCCCCATGTCTAACATAACCTATTTGTATTTATTATCAAAATGACATGTCCAATAATATTTCCAATTTCATCTGGTGTTGTGTAAACAGTGGAATAAAAAGACCTTCAGAATTGTATTGCCAACTGCATCATTTCTTTTTGATCACTCTGTAGTTGTTTACGACGCAAGTACGTAAAGTTAGTGTTTAGTGACGAATGGGTCAATTAAAACACGAGCGTAGCGAGGGTTTTTAAGATCCATGGTGAGTGAGTAAAGATGCTTTTCGTATGTGTATCGAATAGAAGCCACACGTTAAGTTGACACTGACCTTGAATGCGGAGAATCTGAAATTCGTAGTTGGAATGTGGGTAATAGCCAGTGGCGGCTCGTGCTATAGGGCACAAGGGCGCAGCCCTACCAAATAAAAAGACAAGAAAAAAAGAAATAAGCGAGTACATATACATTTTAAAAATACATTAATTATTATTTATTTACTTTCATTATTATGCAATTCTTACTACACCGCCGATAGCTAGATAGCCTATATACTGACGTGTGCACGTACCGATATGCTGCTAGAAGCTAGGGCACAAATGTTTCTGCCCCGGTCTCCCACTATTTTTACTCGAATTTTGACCAATAACAGCGAAGCGCGCGAAGCTGCATATGACTGCCTGTTCCGGGCACAGCCCAATTTAAACGAAGATGCCCGAGTATGTCCGGCATTTTCCGAGGTAATATGTTATTGTTGAATTGTAATCGTCTAGTACTCATTTAATTACGAAGATGGCTTCTGTATCTTAAAGATTAAATAATTTAATATACCCTTTTTACTTTTTTAAATTTTTGTGCCCTACCATACAAAGATATCACCAGCCGCCACTGGTAATAGCAATTATTATATGATATTGGGCCGGTTTTTCAATCTCTGGTTAAAATTTTAACTTCTAGTTAAGTTGCATCGTTTTGCTGACACCAATGATAAATCTGTCATTTGACAATTCATTTCGTTTCAATTTTGTTTATTTAATTTTTAGTTAAAAAATTAAACCAGATATTGTTATAACGAGGAAAAGACTCCATCAACATCTACAATTGATATAAAGGGAAAGGGGATTCATTTATAAGCCAAAGTATGCATAGTTTCAATCACAACTAAACGCGCATTTGCTATACAATATTTTATCTACGATAGAACCTAAAAATTCAATAAATATAAAAATACTTTTATTTATGAATTAAGATCACAATATTAAATACGAATTGGGCATGATAACCTAATATTAATATTGGTTTGCAAATTTAGCGTGTTTAAAAATTTTAATCACTCGTTCATGCTTGGCAACCCGTGACTAATGTATTGCTGCTCTACAACAGTTTTACAAACACAAAACTAACGATTAAACGTCAATTTTATGCACTGTCCTAGATAATAGTATTTTACATTACAAGCAAAGTAAAAGATTTTTTTTTTGTTTTATATTGCGGAAAGAACGAAATGACTGGCGAGCCGAGTAGGCGCACCTATCATATTTTGCTTCTGTTCAGTCAAGTAATAAATGCAAATGGAGACATTTATTTTATCATGATTACTTCACAATATCTTGAAAAAATAATAAATAAAATATATATTGTAGCAACATGAACAAAATAATAATATAAAAAACTTAATTTTTTATTATTAATTATACATAGAAGGTACCGTGGCATCCATGGCACCCACCGTGCGCACGCTTATAATAATTTGTAAATTTATATAGGCATTTAAAATTTTTAAAAATATCATTCTATACAATCCTGTAACTCGTGTACATATACATTTTGCCATTACCAGGTGCAAGTTCAGTAATGAGCGTTCATTGTTAAAGCAAGCATAACATCTTCGATAAGAATTTTACTATGCAACTACGGTCCTTCGAAACCCCAATAAAACTTTTGCCTGTTCAAATAGCTTCAAGCAATTTGCAACTTTCATAAACATACAATGTCTACTGAATAGAAATTATATTAGCTTGAAACGGCAAAAATTTCGCAGTAGCAACGGTTAGTATTAATACGGAGGATTTAAAAGTCATTTGTTCAAACTATTGCTGGATGAGCTATACTGTTATTTAAGCGATATAGGACTGGAGCCATCTACACCGAAGGTGAAGTATGAATGTCTAAAATGTTTGTGTATAATATTAGTATTCAAACTTCGTTCTTTTGCTGTCGGGAAGTAGTAAGAGACTTGTATTGAGTTTAGATGTTGATGTTTTCTTTGTTTTGTCTGCGTTTGAGAGTGCAAATCGGAAGGTTAGATTTGAATTGAATAAAAGGGGAGGAAAATAGTTTTATTCTCCGCAGATGAATTTCAATGAAGTAGAATTTCTTTATATAGAAAATATGTAAGTTTATTTTTCAATAGATTTAATAATGATAAAAATATTATTACAAAGTATCTTATTTCGATATAGGAAAAGGTATTTGAAATCCGTTGTTAGCACATACCTGTCCTCTGCACTCCGTTCAGGGGTCATTTTTACCTTCCGTCACCTTTAGGTAAGGAAGGTATTGTCTTTGGTCAAAAAATTCGGTGGTGAGTTTTTAATGAATAAGCACGTTTTAGGGTCCCTACAATACGAATTTACTATTTTTAAGATGATGTCTGTATGTATGTATGTGTGTGTGTGTGTGTGTGTGTGTGTGTGTGTCCGTGTGTGTGTGTCCGTGTGTGACAAATTTTTCTCCGACGATAACTCCAATATTACAATCCTAAAAATTATAATTCTTTCGTATTCCTCTTCTGTACATTCATATGAAGAGTTGATTAGATTTTGGTTATAATTTATCCACCGGAAGTACCCTTATTTGAAGTTTTTAACAGTTTTTCTTAGAAAAACGCAGCTAAATATTATTTTTTGACATTTTGTTATTATATTTATTAAAGAAAATACTCTTCTCTATATGGTTTGATTATTCATTTTCCTTCATATTCAATAGATGTAGAGTTAAATCATTATAAAGAAATTAATTTTTGAAAAATTAGTCAGCTTTGCCATTTATCATGGAAACAGCTGACATAGTTATTCAAAAAAATTTAATTGACAGATGTCAGTTGCAAGTGCAAAACCAAATATGGAAAAAAGTATAGGATCTAAAATTGGTATCTCATAGTGTTGCTCGTAAGTGACACGCAGGGAAAGGCCAAAGAGAAGATGGAAGGACATTACTTAGTGTAGTTTATGTTATAATTTTATTGGATTTATAGAACCTTTTCAAATGAACTTTTGGTATGGAATTTGTAAAAAATAGTATGTGTTCGTGTTCGATTTTACATGATATTATATAGAATCTGTTCCAAGGACCTTTTGATATGGGATTTGTACAAAATACATGGAATTGACGGAAGGTCTTGTGCTGGCCACAACAGATTTTTTCCTTTTTACCTTCCGTCACCTTTAGGTAAGGAAGGTATTGTCTTTGGTCAAAAAATTCGGGGGTGAGTTTTTAATGAATAAGCACATTTTAGGGTCCCTACAATACGAATGTACTATTTTTAAGATGATGTCCGTATGTGTGTGTGTGTGTGTGTGTGTGTGTGTGTGTGTGTGTGTGTGTGTGTGTATGTGTGTGTGCGTGTCCGTGTGTGTGTGTCCTTGTGTGTGTGTGTGTGTGTGTCCGTGTGTGTGTGTGTGTGTGTCCGTGTTTGTGTGTGTATGTGTGTCCGTGTGTGACAAATTTTTCTCCGAAGATAACTCCAATACTACAATTCTAAAAATTATAATTCTTTCGTATTCCTCTTCTGTACATCCATATGAAGAGTTGATTAGATTTCGGTTATACTTGATCCACCGGAAGTACCCTAATTTGAAGTTTTTAACAGTTGTTCTTAAAAAAACGCAGTTAAATATTATTTTTTAACATTTTGTTATCAGTATTATAATATTAGTATGTGTTCGCGTTCGATTTTACATGATATTATATAGAATCTGTTCCAAGGTCCTTTTGGTATGGGATTTGTACAAAATACATCGAACTGACGGAAGGTCTTGTGCTGGCCACAACAGATTTTTTATATATTACCATAATGCGACAAAATGTAATGCCTTTACGATTTTGTAGTTTCAGTAATTTAATTTATATTAAAAGATAGCAATTTGAAGCTTATTAAAGTTCAACCGACTCTAGGTATGGTTTGGATGTTTGTATTGTTCGTGGGTGTTGTTGTCATCTCATCTTTATTGCCATCTTAGCTCTAACCACAACAAAGTGTCCAAAACCTTTAATTAAATGATAAAATTGTGCGCCCTAGCCATCCTGCGTGAAAAGGCGGATCCACACCAATAAAAAGTTATGTTGTTCGTTGTATTTTAAATCTGTGAACGGCCGAATCCACGTGTGCAGGTAGCTAACCTCTGTTTGAATGAGATTGCTTGTCTAAAGTTGTATTCTTTTTCATAATTTTCGATCCAATCAAAATAAGGACTTTAAAATCTGCTTGTGACATCCGAAGAAAATTGTAAAACTGTTCTTTTTTCTCAAGCTAGTGTTTTTAGTATTTTTCACCGCCATTTTGTCTTTTTTTAGAAAAAGCTGCGTAGTCCAGTAACGCCGTTTTATACCCACTCACTTTGGACGGCGTAGATAATCCCATATAATCATGAACAATGCACATTTCTTTTTTAAAAAATGAGACATAATCAATTACGGGTGCGTACTCAACGCCCGAATATTCAAAACCAGAATATGCATGCATAGAATTATTTAAATCCCGAATATTCAAAAACAGAATCACGCATTGTCCGAAAGCCAATCAACAGAATCTCCCAAGTAAACCGAACCTATCCTAACGTGAGCTCCGCTTTGCCACGCAAACAAAATTAAAATTTACATTTACAACCCCATGCCACATAATTATACTTCATTCTAGGTAAGAAAATTCCAGATGGTGTCTACACGTAAAATACAAATTTCGAATATTTTTATCTGTACAAATGTACCATCCATTGCTGAATATTAAAAATAACAAAGTCAAAATAAAAAATATGGTTAAATATCACTCATTTCTGCCGATTTTATTTAATAACTAACAGCTAACAAAACACATTCCGACCAATCAAAGGGCAGAATTTATGTCTCTATCTAAATCAATGCTTTTTTATCTCCCGCTACCCTAGGTAAGGAAGGTATAGGAATCATGCTAAAAATCGCATCACATATAGAGATTTTAGTTAATAAGCACGTTTTGATGTTCCCAGAATCCGATTTTAACATTTTTACAATGATGTCTGTAGGTATGTGTGTGTGTGTGTGTGTGTGTGTGTGTGTGTGTGTGTGTGTGTGTGTGTGTGTGTGTGTGTGTCCGTGCGGATCGCGTGTACACGAGAACTCAAATATCATCAATCAGAAAATTTTGAAATTTTGTGTCTCATTCTATACTAATGTGGGAAGAACTGATTAGTTTTTGGTGTATGTCAGATAACCGGAAGTATCACTTATACAAGTTTTTAATAGTTTTTCTTGAAAAAAATACATTGAATATAATTTTTCAGCAACTTTTACGAATAAAAAGTGAATATAATGGTACAATCTTCAATTTTACGATGCCCCGATGCCCCCCTGTAGTCGGCGCCTATGTATATCGTTACATGTTTAACAAGGAAAGAAGATATACGTCGACATTTTTGTTGTAGAAAAAGAAACTGCGATTTGGGGTTAAATGAATTTAATCCGAAGTCCAAAGAAACCGGTAGAAAAATTAAGGTGACTCAGAAAATAAAAGACATTCATTAATTTCGGTGTTAGCGGAAAATCCTTGAAGTAGATTTGCAGTAATCCTATATCTTTTCTATACATCTAAAGCAGAAAAGCCGGAAGAAAAATTTAGCTTTTAAATCGAAAATTCTCTTATAAAAATTCAATTTCAAATTGAATAGATACATATTATGGTTAAAGGTTAGGTTGCCTGCTTTCGCGTATGCTATTACGGCAGGAAACTTATTTTATTCCTAACAGCATTTAAATGTGAAAAGTGCGATTCAGTTTCATATTGAGTTTGAAATAAAACTCCAATAGAGTGGGAAATATAAATTTTATTTCAATATGCTGATATACGAGGAGCGAGTAGTACGTATGCATGTCAGTATGTCCCTATTAAATAGAACATATATTAATATTTAATGATTTAAGTTAAAATTCAGAGGAAATGTTTATCATTGAAACAAGAACGAATGATTACACTTAGTAACCAAACGACAATGGAAATAATTTTATGTATAATTTCCAGTATAATATTTTTATTGCTTATCGATATTATAGCATAAGTTGTAAAAATTACATAGGATCCGTTAGGGATTGTTATCGCGAACAAACCTATTATATCAATAGGCTATTCCACAGTAATCAAAAATAGTAAAAGTTTATTGAAAATAAGAATGATAATAGTTAAAGGATAAGGAAAATCATATTTATTTTATTATAAATTATTCCTTCTAGAAGACACGGGGAGTTTTGCTTTTGATGATGCAGGACATGTGCACGAGTGTTTGAGCAAATAGGATTCAAGTATGACCTCAGATTTTGAGAAGCCCCGCCCCAACTAAGAATATACTTCTTCGGGTGTGTCGGATCTGTCCGGTTGCTGTTCGGGTGACGTTCTAATTTCTTTATTTTTATAAAATGAGAAAAAAAGTGAAATAATTTATTCTATGTCTCTAATAATAAATTATAATATTACAATTTAAATATACATTATTTTGTAATTTGTTTAACAATTTTTCGTGGTTTGTGAACCACTGATTGTTTACTTCTGGTATATCCACATTACTTACGTCACAAAGCAGATTTAAAATTCGGACCTTAATATCTCGCTTATTTGGAGGAATTTTTAACTCGGATTTTCACATGTGGTCTTATATTTTTATGTATTTCAAGAAATTTAAAAAAAAAAATGTTGTGGAATAGTCTATTCTTTGATACGACTTTATACGTTTTAACCTTCGAGCGTATACTGACTAGAGGCTGCCTTACATATGGGTTTTGGCGTTTGGGGGGATTTGCTGGGACGGAAGCCGTGGTGTACAGCGGGCGTATTATCTTAATATTTGTACTACCTTTTTTACAAAGTAACGACTAATATTGCTGCTTATGAAGTATGTAAATCAACTTTATTTCCAATAACTTTCAGTCTCTTTACTCTTACGTCATTATTAGCAGGAAACCTAAAAGTTACACATTGGTTAATTAATATATTATTTGTAAAAAAAAATCCCAGTTACTTACACATGAAACGAAATATCCGTATTTTCTTTGTATTTGTCATTACAATTTGATATACTCCGAGATATACTCAAACCACACGCAAAAAATAACGTCAAGTTACAATAAAATGACAAGTAGTGACATATAACACAACAAAACACTGCCCACAATACACTATGACTTCCAGCCCACCTCCTGCATATCTTCCGATCACAACAACCTATGCATTGGTATAGGGAATTACGTCTCTAGTCAGTATATGCTCGATAGTTTTAACTAAAAGTTATCGGATAGTTCTACTAGAGACCAGAGGTGAAAATACCATGTAGCCTGTTACTTCCATGTCCTAATAAACGATGTATAATAGTTACTTATTAAGTAAATAGATTATTATAGCTACTTCAACTAGCAAAATTGAAATGTCAATTAAACACGTGTACCTATATGCAAGCTTCCTAATAAGAATTTGGAGGTAAACGTGAAACTAAATAATGGTAATAGTATATTACAATATGAGTGAAGAAACTAAGAATTTCGATCACGCAAATGCAAAGGCACATATGTAAGTGAGCGAGTGTTATACAGCGTTTTGATAAGTCCTGCTATTAAAATATTACAAAAAATATTAATATTTGTACTAATAGATTTATATGTAAATGGTATATAAATAATCAAAGACGGCGGGTTTTTTTAGAAATTTAGAAAATATGGAAGATAATGACAATTGTATTCTACCTGACGAAATTTTTAAATGAAGCAAATGCCGCTACTCTTCATTTATTACCACAAATATCTAAAGGAAGGTACTTGAAAGAATGGGGGATTACGGCTCAATCGAATTAAAGGAAAATAGTAAAAAAATACGAATGTATATGCTGAGTAACGAATATTAATAAAAAAATGAAATGGTATAAGTAATTGAGATACATATTTCGGAAATAAAGGGTTTTTCGTTATAACGCTTCGACACTAATATGAAAATATTTTGATTGGCGACCGAGAAACCGCCTATACATGCGTTACAAATAGCGTGTTAGGAGGTGGGATTACTACCAATGGAAGTTAATAAATTCAAATTCGAAAGGAGGGGCTAACATTCCTGTACTACAGTTTCCAAACAGTTTTTATTTTAACATAAATTTCTTGCATTAAACTTAATAATTTAAATACACCTGTAATTATAAAGTATGTATACTTATACAGTGTTATAATTTTCATTTATTTTTATGTAAATATAACTTAAAATAGCATATATTTCAAGAACATTTAGGACCATGATGAAAACAGTTTGATATAAAAACACATAAATGTGACGTCACGCCAATCTTTTCAAAATTCGGGAGACCATAACTCGCTTATTAATAGGAATTTTTTCACCGGATTTTCATCAATAGTCTTAGTTTTCCTAATATTTTCAGATGAAATTATAAAAAAAAAATGGTGTAATCCCCCATTAGAAAAATTCGCCATTGGATGAAATCCAGGAATGTATATACATATACTGTGATCAAGGAAGTAGTGGTACAGTATTTTCATGGTTTAATAGGTAAATACGTCAAAACATTTGACACTTTTCTAGTGGAGGGGATGAAACTATCTTGCAAACCGACCTCTCACTCCTCTCAGGGCCCTGATTTTCAAAGTGTACACATTTGTATTACAAGACTTGCATTTTTTGACACACAGGGTTGGCTTGGTTCAACCGGTAACAATTTTTTTTCCGGAACCTCGTTCCGAAGAGAAACCGGTAAATAAATTCCTGGATTTACGGAACGCTCAACCAAGAACCGGTCATACCGGTACATTACCGGTTGATTTACGGAACACAATACTAGTATGTAGCTAGCTGTATAAATGTACGAATAGTAATAAGAACTTTATTAGGAGGTGGAAATAACGGGCTATATAAGAAATTTAAATAATTTCATGTTATTTTTAGATTCGTTGTAAAATTATTTAATTAAAGCAAACTACAGCCAAAAGAATTAATTCTACACGGCAACCGTGTATAAAGTTAATTGAGTATCATGTCCCGAGCGCGCATATTCATGTACATTTTTTGCCAAACATTTTCATTGTGAATTTTTAATTTTGTAACGTATGGTCACCATCGGTATATGGCGACAAATATTAAATTTCCCAGTACAAAATTGAATAAGATTTCCAATCGGGTGATAGTTGTTTATGTTTTATTATAGTTGTGCAATCTTTTAAGAGAAAACAAATATTACTTTATAGTTAAAGTATTAAGGGCAGTAAGTGCTTCCTATTGGTGGGAGATCTCCAATACATCCAATATTACTTTCTGACCACAATGCGTTTTAAAATTTTTGCACGAACGACGCACAAAATTAAAAAAAGTAAGATTTGAAAATTATTTTGACATTAAAAACTTTTGGTTGTCATTTTTAAAATAATCTTTGATCGTTGTTACCTTCCGTCACCTTTAGGTAAGGAAGGTATTGTCTTTGGTCAAAAAATGCGGTGGTGAGTTTTTAATGAATAAGCACGTTTTAGGGTCCCTACAATACGAATTTACTATTTTTAAGATGATGTCTGTAAGTATGTATGGATGTGTGTGTGTGTGTGTGTGTGTCCGTGTGTGTCCGTGTGTGTCCGTGTGTGTCCGTGTGTGTCCGTGTCCGTGTGTGTGTGTGTGTGTGTGTGTGTGTGTTCTCCGACGATAACTTCAATACTACAATTCTAAAAATTAGAATTCTTTCGTATTCCTCTTCTGTACATCCCTATGAAGAGTTGATTATATTTAGGTTATAATTGATCCACCAGAAGTACCCTTATTTGAAGTTTTTAACAGTTTTTCTTAAAAAAACGAAGTTAAATATTATTTTGTGACATTTTGTTATTATATTTATTAAAGAAAATACTCTTCTCTATATGGTTTGATTATACATTTTCCTTCATATTCAATAGATGTAGAGTTAAAGCATTATAAATAAATTAATTTTCAAAAATTAGTCAGCTTTGCTATTTATCATGGAAACAACTGATACATTCAAAAAATTCTAATTGACAGATGTCTGTTGCAAGTGCAAAACCAAATGTGGAAAGTATAGGAACAAAAATTAGTATATCATAGTGTTCCTCAAGTGACATGCAGTGAAAAGCCAAAGCGAAGATGGAAGGACAAGGACTGTAGTGCAGAAGACTTAAGAAAGGAAGGACTGTGTGAAGAAGATACGTTGGACAGGAATGAGTGGAAGAGAAGAGGAAATAGCGAGCCCTAATAAAATAGAGGAAAGCTGAAGCAGAAAGAAGGAAGTGTCAAGTGCATTTTACTTGGTGTATGTTTTTGGATTTATAGAACCTTTTCAAATGAACTTTTGGTGTGGAATTTGTAAAAAATAGTATGTGTTCGTGTTCGTTTTTATATGATATTATATAGAAACTGTTCCAAGGTCTTTTTGGTATGGGATTTGTACAAAATACATCGAATTGACGGAAGGTCTTGTGCTGGTCACAACAGATTTTTTAAATTTATTTTTCGCCTCGGCTTCTTGAAATAAAACTTACTGCCTTTGATATTTTATCGATAAACATTTAAAAGAACCCAACCTTGCAAACAATATATAATCTTTTGAATTCATTATCTGATATTAATAAATTGGCCGGATAAACTGGATACCGGATACTAACCGGATATCCATTGTGCCTCTAGGTGGAATATCTAAAGACACAGGTTTATGTTTTTAATAGTCTGTAAACTTTACCTTTTCAAAATTGGTGTATACCTAACTACGTAGTTCAGTTTATAGAGTTCGCTGATATTACCACCAAATTCATAATTTTGCTTATTTTTGAGTCCCTAAAAAGGGTTATATTATAATTACTCATATTTGGGTAAAAAGTTCAAAATTATCAAAAATTTATTTTTCTCATATTACTAAACTGCACTAACTTGTGCATATCACCATTGATTCTACAAGCAATTTCATAATTTTTGATTAACGATACAATTTTATTAAAAAAAAAGTGTAAAAACCTCGGAAAATTCGCAAAATCTGAAAAATTTTGGCTCATTTTCTGTTATTGTCCTCTAGAAGTTGTAACCAAAGATCAAAAATTGTAAAAATTTGTACACTTATGTAGTTTTGCTCGTAGAATCGAATGATCATATCGATATGTTCATATCTTGACCCATTTCTGGGTCATTACCCATAAATGGGAAGTTTTAATGCAAATATCTCGAAAACAAAAAGATATCGACTTTAACTTTGGAATCAGTATCTAAATCCATTAAAATTACATATTTGAAAATTTTATATAAATATGAGAGATTATGGTTTTTTGGGGCAATAACTTAAAAGTGGGTAGAGGGTAGAGTCAATTTGGTAGTAACATCATTAGACAACTGGGTTAATTTTTTTTAGAAAGAAAAGTTGTAAAAGGATTTTTTTTCGTGCTATTTCGAGTTCTAATATCTATCATTAATTGTATATTGATAAAAAAAGATTTCTAATGTACGTTTACATCCTATAATAAAGTAATTGAAACAAGAAGAATTCCATCTCCAAGCTTTGTATAGGAAAAAAAATAATTCTGTTAATAACTAATTTACGTTTTATATTCGTTTTCGTCAGAATGAGTCTCTTTTTGTTTTTATGTCCAATTAAGTTTACTTTTTTGTGTAAAAATCCACCTACGCTTGTTAGTTGGGAAATGTGGTCTTAACATTAGGAACGCCTAGTATAATTGAGCAAAGAAGGGATAGACCTTTTTTGATTACTTTCCTCTGAAGTTCAATTTCATGTAATTTGATTCTCTTCACAGAGTTGCTGTAGTTTAGTTCGTAAGAAAATGGCGTTGGTTTGGATAGGGGGTTAAATTTGAATAGCCCGGGTTGGCACTGAAATTAAATACGCCACTGAAGATATCGGTAATGACGATGCAGCACAGACTTCACTTTTGTGCCAATTAAAATATGTCATGAGAAGTCACGACCCTCACCTCAGAGGTAGTGTTATAAATATGTCACTAGTGATAAGAATGAATTACGCCACACAATTATATTATTTTTTGTTGTCGAAGTCAAAAGTAAGAGTAAGTTTTATAGTATCTAATATAGTTTCCATATAAAATAATTGGAAATGTGAATATTCTTTAATTTTTGACAGAACTAAAAATTGACGAAACGAAAATTATTAAAATGTTGCTGTTATAATAATATTGTACGCGCGGGTTGTATACAATTTATTTATTATTCGAGTCACTATCTTGACAGTGATATGCTACAGACTAGGTACCTAGACACCAAGTCTCACAGCCAAATTATTTATCAATATTAATGCATGCAAAAACGTTTCTTTTTGCGAACAAGTAGTCTTGAATAGTCATCTTTAGTTGATCAAACATCCAAATATAGCTTAACTTTAATTATCACATTTGCAGTTATTTTTTTATTGCTTTTTATGTTTTTTGGTAAACGAGGAAAAATTGCTGATAGAATTAATAAGAACTTCGTTATTTTTTCGATATAAATGAAATTATAATTTGTCCGACACTTCACTAAGCAAAATCGAAAAATCTCGGAGCGTTTTACTAATAAAAGAAAGTCTAATTAACATCATTATTACATTTTAATTAATTTGGAATTGTATTTATTAAGAGTTTACTGATTGGAAGAAAAGTTTTATTTTATGTGATAAAAAGAAATTTTCTATCGACTTTCAAGACGACGTTTTGCAGTAATTAGTTAATTAATACGATTTTTTTAAAGTTTTTTTTATTTTCTTAATAAGTCTAAATGTACTTTTTGTGAAGTTCTGAACTTGGGACGCTTTATACGTTTCATTGTAAAAAAAAATAAAATAAATGAATGTGTCTTTTACGTGCTTTGTCATATTTTTTACGACATTTTTATATGCCTTTAACAGAGATATTACGATTTTCATAAGATTATTTAAGAGCACATTCTCTGTTATTAAAGGAAAATCTTTTCTATTTTATTTTCGTTTTTATGAATTGTAAAGTTTGGATGACTGCCCAGGGACCGTAAATTGACATCATATTTAGTGCAGGTGTAAAATCAAATATTCCTTCCCATGTGGAATTTATCTATTTTATAGGAATGGTGAAAAAATAATTGGACTGGCACTACTGGCAGTCAATTTAATGATATTCTCCAGGTTTAGAAACCGTCATACGAAGAAGCTAAGTAAAAGCTAGGTGCACGTTTGAGCAGGCCTGAGAACAAGATTTCACATTTCTTTCAACTACTATCAGCGATAGAACATCGAATATACAGTTTTTACCTCTCGCTAAGAGAGGTACCTATTGGAATCACACTAAAATTCGCATATCCAGATTTTAGTGGATAAGCACGTTTTAACACGTTAAGCGTCACGTGGTCTGCGAATGGCCCACACTTTTACTTAGCTCCTTGCCCGCCTGTATACTTTGTAAGTTATTACTGAAACGCACCAGTGAATTTCAGTTTTTTGTAGTAATATTTCTCATTATTTATTACTTGGTATTAAATGGATATTGTAGAAGAAACCTTCAAAAGAAAAAATAATACACATCGAACAAAAATGTGAATAACTTTTTTAAAAATTGTCGTACAGGGTCCCGCTTTTTTTTAAATTGAACCTTGTTTTACCGTGGGACCGAATACAGTAAAATATTGTATATTTCTGCTGGACTAGGATTTATATAACCAATATAAAATAGCATAAGCTATGGGTCAATTACGGACCACGCGGTCCACCAAGAATCAAAATGTGTGGGTCATCGGCAATCCACATGGGTTCTCAAACAAGATTTGAAATTAACATTGTTGGCGCTTAACGTGTTAAGGTACCTATAATCCGATTATAACATTTTTACGATGATGTCCGTGTTTGTGTATGCGTGTGAGTGTGTGTATGTATGTATGTATGTATGTATGTGTGTGTATGTGTGTGTGTGTGTGTGTGTGTGTGTGTCTGTGTGTGTGTGTATGTGTGTGTGGATGTGTGGATGTTGGAACCACGATTTCTCAAATACCATAAGACAAAAAATATTTAACTGCAGTTTCCTCAATCTGACATTCCTGGGAAGAGCTGATTAGATTTTGGTAACAATTGGACAACCGGGAGTAATAGTTTCTTTAAAAAAATCCTCTAAATATTATTTTTTGAAAATTTCTGTTATTACTATTATTGAAGAACATAAAATTCTACATCTGATACATTTAAAATTTTGTTTATATCTTGTATAGATTTAGAGATAAAGGCACTGTAATATACAGAATAATCTAATCGCAGAGGCTAAGACACTAAGGAAACCAGTTGACAAATTCAAATGTTTATAACATAGTTTGTAAATTTTATTATTTTCATTATTATTTACTACCTAATTATCTATTTGACAGGGAAATTAACCGAATATGTATGGTGCCGAGCAACACCTATTCACTTTTCACGCACTATTGCTTGAAAAGTGACTCTTGGCACACTGTAAAGGGTGCGTAAAGTATGTACTTTACATTTACATTTTTTCATAAAAGACAAAAATACACAAATGAAAAATAGTTATTTTATATTATTATCATTTATATTTTTTGTGTCCAAATAAGATAAAAGATTTATTTTAAGTTATACGTACTATGAAACAAACTTTCAATATACAAAGTACAAAAATACGTGCAAATGTAATACGCACAGAACGGTATAGAATGGTTTTTCACTTTGATCCATCGACATTTAACGGGTCGGTTTGAGGCTATTCGGCGAACGGTTTGGCGCGCCTCGTACAGCGCCCACACTTACTGCCTCATGCTGCCGCGGGTTGCCTCATTCGCGTTTGTGTCAAGATGTAGCGCAATTCGCAGCGTTATTTAAATGATAAAGATAGAAGCGAGAATTTACTAGAGAAAAAGTATATAGAACTTCGTATTTCTTAGTATACTAACGGGATAAATTAAAAATATGAGAGAAAATTCGGCTGACGCCGGGATTTGAACCCGCGATCACTGTCATATTTAAAATTTATCCTGTTAGTATACTAAAAAATACAAAGTTCTTTTTACTTTAAAAATATTAATTTAAAACATAGGAATATTTTTCCTAAAAATAATAATGTTGCCCGTGGACGAAATCCATTGTAAAAAGCTCTTAAAGAGAAGTCTTTGGAACGAAGCCGCACTACATAGAGTTAAAAATGTCGGTTGACTCTAGGGTTGATGTAGCTCAGATGGGAGAGCACCAGACTAGAGATGTGGTGGTTCCGGGTTCAATTTTTCTCTCATATTTATAAAAATATTATTATTGGAAATATCTCTGAGGATGGGTTAATATAATCCGAAACATTAGCGGCTTTCGAATTTTTTTTTGCACCTGTCCTAATTACGATTAATTTCTTTATTAACTACATTTTCTGGACGCTTTATGAACTTTATTTTGATAATATACTTGGAATGAAAAATGAGTGTAATATTTTGAAAAGTTTTAAGGGTTCAGGCTTTGTGCTGTGCAATGTATTAGATTAGAAATGAGTGTTACATAAAAATATGATTTTTCATGTTAAATCTCAGCTACAGAGACCGAACTACATAAAAAAAATTGAGTGCTAGTTCCTATTATAGTATCCTCTATCACGATATTTAAATATTTGAAAGGTTTCGGGAGAAAACCATAAATGTCACGCGTGCCTTGTTTTAAGGAAAAAAAATTAACTAATAAAAAATATTTTTATGCAGTATTTATTGAACAATAATAATAATTGTTTACTGAATTGGCGAAGAACTGCTGCTGACTGATAGTTATTGTTTTCAGCTGTTTAAGTATGGATATTAATGATTTTCTCCCGAAAGGGTATATTTTAAAATGCATAATACTAGCGACATATATATTTTTCTTCCTTTCTGCAACCATGCTTTGATAGTACACGTTGAGCTTCACAACTTGGCAAGTATCTAAATTTCGACACTCTATAAAGGGTATAAAGGATCTGTGAAGATGACATTTTTGTGACATAAATAAATAAAAATATATATATATATATATTTCTTCCGAGACCCATCAATTTTGTTAATTCTTTATAATGCAAGGTATTATGTATTATACTTATAAATAAATAGGTACATAAAATATAATTTGAAACTAAAAATAATAATAATAATAATAATAATAATAACAATAATAATACAATTGGTTGGCTCCGGTGGCTCAATGGTTAGAGCATTGCCTCTTAGTCATGAGTGCGCTCGGGGTTCTGGGTTCGAATCCCACTAAGACATGGATGTTTGTGTATGTAAACCTACCCTGTAATTGGGATTTAATCCTGTTGGGAGATTTAAAAAAAATACAATAAAAACAATATTAATAACAATATTAACACCAATAATATTAATAACAATAACAATAATAATAGCAATAATAATAATAATTCTTTATTGTATATAAACTTTCTTATGTTATTACAATTGATTGAACCCAGACCCGCTGGTACGTGAAGCTAGAACGCTACCACCATTCCACTTCGGTCGGTATATAATGTGAAACTTGATGTGAACATGTGCTATCCGTGTTATATATGCTCATTTATCTTGTTTACTTTTGAAGCCTATATTACAGGTACATTACACACTCTAACTTCCTCTAATTATCTCCACAAAGGAAATAATATCCAAACATCCTTTCGCCATAGATTACTCACCTTAGGACGTAACACTCGCGTCACATCGCGTTATTTACAGATTTCACCACACGCGGCGCTGTCGTACTCCACGTTGTTGCCAACTTACGCTAAATTAACTTTATAAAGGGTTTACCCAGCGTGTATTCAGCTATTCATAATGAAGCGTATTGATTTTGTTTTCTTCGCTTGTAGTGTATCACTGTCCTTGTGCTGTCGACGGATGCTATTCTGATTATTTATCTAAACTGATATGACATGACAGCAGGACACTCGAATATGTTAGTTATAATGACGTCTGAGGATACATTGTAACATCTATTTTTGGTATAAAACTTTTCTGAAGTATTAAATAAGTAGATGTAGATACCCACCACCTTCAATGAGTTCATTTACTAAATATTTATACAACCCGGGTAAGATTGTTATTATTTTTCCAGGAAAGTTTAAAAGTAAGTGGGCGAGTAAGGTTTATAATTTTATTTATAGACTATGAAAACACTTTTAAGAAGGATGCAGAAATATTAATGTTTTTAAAATGATTAAAACGAAATCAAAGAACTCAAGAAAAATTATTTGCATGTACGCTAATTACACATTACTATTTTTTTCACTCATTAACTTTATTTGTTTCCCATGCCGATAATTACACAGTTTGTATTACTTGCTGGTATAATAGGGGAATAGTACCACTATGTGAAATTTATATAGCCATAGGCATAAATAGAGGATACAGAACTCTGTCCACTGAAGCAGTCCAAATTATAGCCAGTTCAACACCACTGGATCTTGTCACTGAAACAAGGGTAACAACGTACAGGTGTAGGATGGAAGGAGAACCTGTACCACATGACGAAACACCTCAAAAATGTCAGGACCAATGGCTAGCAGATAGAGGCAATTTATGGTTGCACAGGATAATGCCTGATATTAGGCCATGGCTAGAACGCAAATTTGGAAAATTGACGTACCACATTACACAAATCCTGAGTGGTCACGGATGTTTCCAGAACTATCTACCCAGGATAGGCAAAGCGAAAAGTAGCAAATGCAAGTACTGTGAAAATCAGGATTCAGCAGAGCATACAATCTTCTACTGTAACAATTGGACGCTCAATAGAGACAGCATGGAGAACGGTTTAGGTTTTAGGTAACAGGTTAACGGTTGACAATTTAGTCCAACATGCTAGCCGATGAAGAAAAGTGGAACATTATCACGCACTTCATGGAACACGTCATGAAAGAAAAAGAAGACGACGAGAGGGAAAATGAGTTGAGACAGCGGTAACGAGACAACAATATTGATGGAGAGTAATGCATCTTATTGGGCAGTAAGGGAGGGTGGTTTTAGCCGGTAAGAATCCGGCACTACCAGTAGCTCCGGACGAGCACTGGTGTCTATGAAGATTTCCACCCTACCCACGTAAAAAAAGTGTACATTTCTCATGACACTGACACTGTAAACAGCTTGAAGAATGAAATTTTAATATACGTCTATCGTGTGATAGGACTTTTTTATATCAATAAAATATCGTCAAATGAAAATTTTACAAAAGAAATTAGATAACCGGGTAACCCGGTAGAGGAAATATAATATAAATAATATAAATTTACGGTTTCAGTTTAAAATTATAAAATCCCTAGATTTTTTCAATAATATTACATTTTGAACAGATAATGTTTATTTCGAGATTAAATATAATTAAGTTTAATTTTCATGTAATTTAATATGTAAATATTAAACGAAACGTTGGATTATTTTACAAATTCAACGAATAATAAATACATTTAGTAGGTAATGATATAAATTAGAACATTGTTTATTTAACAAATGAAATGTTAATATACTAAATAAACCTTTAATTTCCATAATCCTGTAATGTTTCCTAAATTTAAATAAACTACACCAAATGTTCGTAAAGCCTGGGATATAAAATAGATTCTGGCACGTTTTCTCATTTGAATCATTTATATTTTAATCCTCGTAATAATGCTAGATACAATGTACGAAGTTAACCGCAACTTGGCGCGAAGAGAACTTGCAGGGTTGGATTAGATGGAAAATTCAATGGATATCTACAGACTCGCGAAATTAACGCTAGTGTGATAATAAGGCGTGTGGAGAAGTTTACATCTACTGTGGAAAGTGGAAACACTTTCTTCAACGTGAAAATTTATTAATCAACGGAGGAATCTACTTTCAAACTTTAATTAATTTTTAAAATGCAGTATACAGGATGGTCATTTTAAATGAGCCACCATTGCTATCTCGAGAACTATAAGAATTGGTAAACAACCAAATTAATGAAATAAGTATTAAAAAAAATCCGGCCAGTGGTTCTCAAAATACAGGCCCAAACTTCTTAATTTTAAATGGGAAACTATATTCCTTATTTGCTCATTCGTTAGCGAATTTAATTCTGAATTCAATGATATAATATTATTTTCAAGACAAGAATATTTTTGAGAAAATAGTACAGGTCTCCCAATGCGATATCATGTTGAAAAGAGAGAGATAATCATAGAATTCTACGTAAATGATTATTTGTACAGTTCGTGCAACCGCTCGGCAATTTCCGCTCCTCTTCGTTCGGACTCGTGCTTACGAAAGATATTGGTATAGATTCTACGCTTTTTTATGCTTAGGACTGTCCTTTTCACTTCAACTTTGAAATGAGTAGCTATATTGGGAGTACTGAACTGACTATTCGTGACTAGTGCACAACACAAGTTTCGCAAGACATTATTTTAGCGCACGTATTTGCCGCGAGTTTTTTAAAGGACAAGTGCGCTAATAGTATATTATGATACAAGTGTATAAGCTAGCCTTTAAAGCACGCACGACAAGTTTAAAGCCACGACGCGTAGCGGAGGGTTTTTAATTTCGTAGTGCTTTAAAGGCTAGCTTATACACGTGTATCATATGCTATTTTTTTTTTATTATAAATGCATCATAACCATTTAAAACTGAAAATTACTGCAAATCATACGGTTTTGATTTTTGATCCAATGAGTTTGAGCATTTCCAAGGAGACAGTTCACAATTATTGGTATTGTTTACGTTAGTCAACAAGTCAATATTTTTTTTTTCATTGTTTTAGTTGTTAATCATATTTATTGTCATTTTTCGTTACCTAGGTAGCTCAAAAATTTAGCGTGCTTTAATGGTTGATTTACGCACGCTTTTGCGTGCTTTAAAGAGCGATTATGATGCATGTATAATAAAAAATGTCTTATGAAAGTGTATTTTATACTGTTTTTTCTATTTCGGTTCTTTTGTCAAAAAATATTTAAAAATATTCGTTATTTCATTTTCTAATTTAAGCCGCCTCGGTGGTCTAGCATGTAGAGGTAGCGTGTTTAGGCCGCGCTCAAAGCGACCTTCACCGCTCGGATCCAGGGTCGTGGGTTCGATACCCACCAGGGGTTGGGATGTTTGTGTGTGTCGTTGAAATACTTTATAATATATAAGGAAAATGTAAACAAAAATTGTAAAATATGAAATAAAGTATATGGGCTAACTCATAGGAGTTTGAAGTCGGCAAAATATAATAATAATAATAATAATAATAATAATAATAATTATTATTATTATTATTATTAGTAGTATTACTTCAATAGTGGGTTTTTTAGAAATAATATTTACTTTAAAATGGCAATTGTCTAGAAATGTAGTTACCAACCTAAAAAAATCTGTTGTGGCCAGCACAAGACCTCTCGCCATTTCCAAATTAGGCTATATAAGTATTGTATTGCACTTTGCTATCGAACCGTCGTTTTATAACAAAATATTACAGAACTTTACCCAAATATTGTTTTTTATTGTATTTAACATGTCTTCTGCACACATATAATTCTAATTATATCTATTTTTCGGTGTATGAGGAAGTTTCTAAATGTCACAGATTCTTCCAATTCATTAACCAGTTTGGCGGTATTTCTGATGGATATATGCATATTACCTATAATTTCAAATATTTAATTAATAAAACAATAAGAAAGATTAAATGTACTTCCCTGAAAAAGTTATCAAAATGTCACTAAAACCCTTGATTTTTGACACTGAAATCTGTCATTTACATTTTACATAAACATTTGAATTTGTCAACTGGTTTCCTTAGTGTAGTTTCGCCTACTCGGCTTGTTATATCCCGATATTCTATATATTATAGCGTCTTTATCTCTAAATTTATAGAAGATATAATAAAAAATTTAAATGTATCAGGTGTAGAATTTTGTTCTTCAAAATTAGTAATATCAAAAATTTTCAAAAATTAATATTTGGAAAAATTTCTTTTAAAAACTACTACTTCCGGTTGTTCAATTGTTACCAAAACCTTTTCAGCTCTTCCCAGAAATGTCAGATTGAGGAATTCATAGTTAAACAGGTCTTATGTCTTATAGTTTTTGAGGAATCGTCCGTCCAACATCCAGCCATACACACACACACACATACACACATCCACACACACACACACACACAGACATCATTGTAAAAATGTTAGAATCGGATTCTAGTGACCTTGAAACGTGCTTATTCGTTAAAATCTGGATATGTGATTTTTAGCATGATTCCAATACCTCTCTTTGAAGTGATTTATGACACCCAAATGAGTTTCATAAAGTATATACGAGCCCTGCGCCAAAAGAATTCGCCCACATCTATTTATTATAATTTTTCATATAAAAGGAAATTGTTTACACTTATTCAATTATTATTCCTAAACTTAGTTTTATGTTATTAGATTTAATTAATTGCTTACATAAAATGCGCTATCATAATTAATAAATTTGTAGCTACCTTGTAAAGAGAAGGGATGTAGGAGAATTCTTTTGGCGTAGGACTCGTATTAAACAACCAAAATAGAAAAATGTATATAAAATATTATGTATTAATTTTGTATTTGTATAGTTCCAGTAAGTTGTAAGAATACAGTTCTCTAATCAAAATATATATTAAATTAAATAAGCACACATGTAAAAGTAAACTACGTCTAAATTTTTATTGTTATAATTTTAAACGTACTGGAACAAGTGGCAACCTGACATGAGTTAAAAATAAATAATTCACTAGAATACATAAAATTTATAACCCCTGTTCATTCTATTCTGACAGAAACAGGAAAACAAAACGACGTTGTACAAGGAAACGATCAAAATTTTATTTTACCAATTCATATTTTATAAAAGTTCAACCGCCACAGCACAATTTTATACCTATATCATTTTACAAATATAAAATTTAGATTTTCAGAGAAAAAGCTTACAACGAAAATGCTGAAAAATAAAGTAGGATATGAATTTAAATTAAAATTTTAATACAAGGATTATAACAATTTTAATATAATTTTTAGTAAAAATAAACTCATTTACAACTCAAAATTTCTGATTTTGTTATGGTGTACTTAATATTTCATGTACACACGACCTCCAGGTGGAATAGAATAAGTTAGAAAATTTTCTTAAATAATATTATATACCAAATTAAGTATTTGAGTATATAGTTATAATAATTAATAAATATAAACACGAATGTTTGACGTCATAGCAAATCGAGCTTTCTTCTCATTGTCCGATTGACGCATATATCACATTGTTAAGTGTTATTAATACACAGTTGAATTTACTATAATTTTATATTTTTAGTAGGTACGTTTTAACTATTTATTTATGAAATAGGGAATCTATAAAACATTACAAAAAAAATTGGTCATAATAATCGCGTAAACATTAAAGTTTTGGGAAAACAATAGCGTTTGACAAATGTAAGAAACATTTGATATTCCATTGATGTATGTATATGTACCCATACTTTTGGACGGTATTGTTTATAATTGTATAGGAATATTCGGCGATAAATTACTGGTTTTCAAAGTTTTTTAATTTAGATTCTTACATCTTGTTCAATTTGTACATAATATCACCAAAAAATAAATTTGAAGAATCAAAATAGAGTATAACAAAACCATAATGGCTTGGTTAGTGAATGTAACCACTTGAGACTGTAACAAGTAAACTTTTATCAACTTTTTGGAATTGTAGCTATGAGAATTAATGTACGTGCTCGCTGTTTTGCAACCTAACTTTTAACGTTCCTAAACTACTCGGAAAGTAATTTAAGTTTTATGAAGGGTTCGTGTCATATTTTTTATTATAACTACAGGATGTTATGCAAGTACGCTTAACCCCTGGTAGAACTGACCCTATAGATAGTAATTCTGGCAATAATTTTTGTTTAACATGATTTCTACAAGAACTGGAGGACTTGCAAACTGACCAATCACGCAATAGTTCAAAATTTTGTAAAAAGTAAAAATCAATGTGTTCTTTGGAAAAAATGTCACACCTGTCACAAATGACATATAGCAGCGTTAGCGTCGCAGCATATTTCAGATTTTCATAATGAAAAACTACATGTTTATGAGCAATGATTATAAGTAGACTAACAAATAAATAAAATAGATGAGTACAAAATAATTCAAAATAATTTTTATTGTTGAAATATTTAGAAAACATACATGCATACATAACGTTTAATGTAAGTTTTAACAATCAATATTTTTTCTAGACAACACACTGATTTTTATTTTTTAAACAAAATTTTAAACTATGATGAGATTGGCCAGTTTTAAGGGCCTCCAGTTCTTGTAGAAGCATGTTAAAAAAAAATTATTGCCAGATTTACTATCTGTGGGGGTCAGTTCTACCATTGGTTAAGCGTTGTACACTTACATAAAACCTTTATTTTAAAATGAAATCTAAACATTAATATCTTCAAGTCAGCGAGAAAATAAAAGTTTTTAAAACACGTAATTTAAAACTTTTTCGATGTTTTCAATTATTTTTTTTTGTGAAGTGAAATTTTTGTCCTAATTACTTTGAAACTGTGAATATAAGACAAATTTTATTAAAAACTTAATTTGTCTTTAATTTTTTAAAAATATTTTAACTTATTCATTTCCATATTTTGTTTACCCAGGGCCGAATTAAATAATAATAAAAAAAGTTCCTAAGTAAAAACAAATCATTAATAACACGTTAATAAAAAACATTACTCCGATATTTTTTCATAGAACATCATTTTCAAAATACGAAACAATGAAATATGCCTGTAAAAATAGTAGGATTACTCAACATGTTAACTGTCTTAACAGCCGCTTTTCAGCGAGTGGTTAGTATTATTCAACATGTAAACTACTTTTGAAAAATAAACGTATACTGTTTTGAGCCATTTTGATATAGTTATCTTATTTATTTAATTTTAATTTATAGGTAATTTTTTAATTTTATCAATTATATGAGCCTTCTTTTTCTCTTTTCCTATTTCTGTTAAACGTTTTTTACTATCACCAGTCATTAAAGATTTTTTTTTGTAAGAATGTAACCTATGAAATATAATTATAGGAAATTTTAATTACTGAAAGTATGAAAAACTATATAACTTAAAAAATTGTCAAAATTTAGGCTCTCCCATGGCTTACTTGGCCTATAAAGAAATGAAATTTGCCTTTGATTATGAAACAAAATTGTTTCTGACTGTTTTTCCAATACCGTCTTTCTTTATGTTCTAATGACATTTAAAACTTCGAAATGAATAGAAGATGAGTTTGTTAAAAAAGTTATAAACCGTAACAATGTAATATAGATAAGTTTGAAATTATGATATTTAATAAAGATATAAAATAAAAAAATCTGTTGTGACCAGCACAAGTCATTCCGTCAATTCGATGCATTTTCCCATAATTAAAGTTCCTTGAAAAAGATTCTAGTGTATATATCGTATAAAATTTTAACAAGAACACATACTATTTTATACAAATTCCATACCAAAAGTTCCTCTGAAAAGATTCTATAAATCCAATAAAATTAAATCATGAACATATGCTACGTAAATTACACATAGTACTTCCTTCTTTCTTCTACAGCTTTTCCCTATTTTATTAGGGGCCGCTTTTTCTTACTCTTCTCTTCCACTCATTCGTGTCCAACGCATCTTCTTCACAAAGTTCTTCCTCTCAAGTCTTCTGCGATACTGTCCCTCTATCTTCTCTTTGGCCCTTCTTCGTACTCTTGGCATTGAAAGTTCCAATCCTGAGGCGAGGCTGCACCTGCATGTTACTTGCGAGGAACACTATGACTTATACCACTTTCTGACCCTATACCTTCCATCTTTGGTTTTTGCACTTGACGCTGACATCAATTTTTTGAATATATCAGCTGTTTCCATGATTTTATCAAAGCTGACTGATTTTTGAAAGCTAATCTCTTCAAATTCTTTAACTCTATATCTATTGAATATGTAGGAAAATGTATAATCAAACCGTATAGAGAAGAAGAAGAGCATTTTCTTTAATATTTATAATAACATAAGTGCCAAAAATAATATGTAACTGCGTTTTTTAAGAAAAACTGTTAAAAACTTCAAATAAGGGTACTTCCAGTCGATCATTTATAACTAAAATCTAATCACTTCTTCATATGGATGTACAGAAGAGGAATACGAAAGAATTATAATTTTTAGAATTAATTTGTCACACACGGACACACCCAAGGATACACCCACGAATACACAGACGGGCACACATGCACACACACAAACACACACATACACACACACATACAGACATCATCTTAAAAATAGTAAATTCGTATAGTAGGGACCCTATAAAGTGTTTATTAATTAAAATCTCACAACTGATATTTTAGATCAAAGACAATACCTACCTTCCTTACCTAAAGGTGACGGAAGGTAAAAACTTTGAGTTAATTTAATTTTCTATGTTTCGGCTGTTAACCCCGAATATCTCAGCATAAAAATGAATCAGTAATGACGTGAACAAAGATATATTTAAAACTTCTCAACAGGATTAAATCCCAATTACTGAATAGGTTCACATACACAAACATCCATGCCTTAGTGGGATTCGAACCCAGAACCCCGAGAATACTCATTGACTAAGAGGCGTTGCACTAACCATTGAGCCACCGGAGCCTACAAATTTTTTGTCTTTCATATCTGTGATATATTTCGCAATAATATAGTGCTATGTTCTTTTATGCCATACGAAATAAATAAACAAATAAATAAATAAATTTTGGTTACACATTCCATTTGTTAGAAAAGTTAAATATTACTTACATACGATACAGTATTTTATAAAGGGCTAAAGTTAATGTGACGTCAAAATAGAAATATTATGTATGTTTGGGTAAACATAGCTGAGTATAATTCATTTCACGTAAGAAAATAGCATTGGTTTAGAAAAGGAAATAAATTATGCCCTCTGATTGGTCAGACAGAAGGTACTTCTAGATCAGAAAAGCAAAAAAAAAAAATATCACTTATAAGCTAATTATAAAATAAAATTGGCATAATTAAGTGACATTTAGCCATGTTAATATATGCGTGAAATGAAATACAGTTTAAAAATCTTTAAAGAGTAATAAATTAAAATTGATTATTTGTATAATTGTATAGCTTCCTTTTTCCACAGGGTTTTCATTATCATTCGAACCAGAAAAGGTTGTTGTATACTTCCATGTTTTTCATTATATCTTTAAATTAACAAATACTCAAAATTATTATTTTATCTTGAGAGCTGCACTATGTTATGAAACCATTTATATAGAATTTAATTAATTATTTACAAATTGTTATACATGCATAGGGGTATTAGATAAGTAGATAAAGTATAAGAAATAATTTTGTAAGAAAATATCATTCTTTATTGAGACGTGGTAGAGTTAGGAGCTTCTGAAGCGAATAAAGTTCATTTGGTGAATTGAATAATTTATTTTACATATTACCCCTTTCCCCTAAGAAGCTCACAATCTTATATTTTTTATTTCTTTTATTTGTTTGTTTTCATGTTTTAAATTCTCCTGTCCCTCTTTTTAAAGTAAACCAAGTCTTTTATATACTTATCCATAACTTTTTATCTTTAGACATTAACAAATGTATAGTAAAATTTTTGAAAGAAGTCCGATCAAGGCCATCTACGAATTGCATCTATGAATTAAGATTTTATGCTGTCAAATTTAGTAGTGTCGTTTACATAGTTTTTATGAGATACACAAGATATTATGTACCCTCATAAAAACTATTAAAAGACACTACTAAATTTGACAGCATAAAATCTTAATTCATAGATGCAATTCGTAGATGGCCTTGATCGAACTTCTTTCAAAAATTTTACTGTATATATGAATATGAATACGTTTAATAAAATTTAATTTCAATTTAAATGTTTCCGAAAGAGCTTTTGTATTTATTTAATATACGCAAAGCTATGAAGTGTTCAAAAGTACGTTTTGTTGAGATGTGGGTCACAAAGTATTAATTTTCATTTAAACTTTTGTCAGTTATCAATTTATAAACTTGAAACGATGAGTTTCTAACGTAACTTGAAAGTAATGATAAACCATTAACCAATATTCCTTGTCAACAAGTTTTAATAATATTAAACTACGGAACGATGTAAAATGAAATTAGATTATATTTTATATAAAACGATTTAGACATTGAATTTAAATCAATAAAATTGTTTTTGTAGGTGCAGTTGAGTGAGAAAAATGGTGTTCCAGGCGGCATCTGCAAGAAATTGAACTTTTTTTCTAAAGGTAATGTTAATATTACTTTTTTTTATATTTTTTGCAAATTCTTAATAGACGACATTTGTGGATAATAATAAATAAAGTATCCAAAATTTAATTATAAAAAGTCTCTGTACGATAATCAATACTTTAAAATTATGTACAATACTTTACGAGTAATACTTCGTTGAGTTTTTTCGGCTTTGCAACAGGATCTAAGCGAAGAGTCAATGGCTGGTAGCACAAGCCTTGTTTTAACTAAAACACTATTTTGAGAAGTGTCAAATTCAAATTTCGATATTTAATTTCACCCATAAATTTAAAGAACGATATTTTTAAATATTTGTCTGAATACAAACTATGTTTTGCTTTAAAATCATATTCTCATTTTGATATTATTTATTATTAGCATTGAATGAAATTTGATATATTTTAAAACAGCGTTTTAGTTAAAGCAAGGCTTGTGCTACTAGTCAATGAATTTACCAAATTTTTAGTGGTGGCGTGGCGATATTCTGGCAGTCTTCTTGTAATTTATTTTTAATTATTGTTTGATTTTAATGGTATACATTCTTTTATATTGCAATGACTGTAAATATTTTATTATTTTCATATTTAATATTTGATCATAAGACTGTACTTTAAACAAAGCGTGACGCATCTTATGCGGTATACGGGCGGCAGTCTTCAAAGTTCTTTCGAGGGTGTTGGGTCAAAATTTCGTAAAAGAAGTTTTCCAGGTGAAACCGAATCCCTGTGATCACGAATCAATCCAGGAAACTTCTTACACTTCTAGAATCTACTTAACACTTTCGCGGACACTGCTTTTTTTGAAATGCCACTCAGAAACACACTTTTTTTTTATAACGTTATTTGACTTAATTTGCATTACATATATGACTAGTTATCACATTTTTTTAATAATTACCTTATTTATGCCAAAATGACATGTCTGCATATCGCTCATTTGCTGCAAGAACGTCATAACTAAAATATGTTGATTTTACAGGAGAGGAATAAAACATATTAATGTTACAACAATTTGTTTTCGAAACCCAAATTCAGCTTGACATTATCGTGTGACATATATAAATGATAGAAAAGTACAGTGAATAAAAAAATATTAACGTTTCAAACCCCTAGAGCCCCTTTTTTTTAGATATGTCCTTATTACTGATAAAAGTCTTTCATTCAGGTGTCATAAGTTAAATGTGACGTTCTTGTTTTAAACATAAGTTATTTTCGTGTTATATTTTTTTGAGATGTAAATAAAACAACTTACATAATCAACTAAAAGTTTATTTTTCACTTAAAATTACAATTAAAAATAAATATAAGATGTTATGAAACCAAATAATATGCAAATTCTTCTTTTAAGAACCAGTAGAAAAAATCTCGAAAAAGATAATACAAAAAAATAAACTTCAAAAACTCAAATTGTATCAGATGAATTAAACAAATACTTATCAAAAATTAATTATAAATTTTGGTAGAACGAGTTATAAAATTTAGGAATGTGGTTCTTTCGCAGCAATTCAAGAAGATCTTGTTTTTTGTTATCCGCAATTTTGGGTCTTGAACGGAATGCTCTGGTTAATGTTATAGTATTAGTATTATTTTTCTTGCTGCGAATTACAGTAACTTCTTTAAAGTTTTCTTCGTATGAGTTTTTGAGAAAAAGAGAAGTTGGTGACTCCCGTTCTAAACGAAGCACCTTAACATCCAATATTTTTACTTGCGACATATTTAACGGTCCTATTTCGGTTGCCAACGTTTTGATATCATAAAAATCTTCGAAACTCAGTTCTGTTACTTTAAATGGATTACCAGTTTTTTTGGCGGCACGAATAGCGGCGACAAAAGATTCCGGCGTGTACATCGGACCACCTTTTAATTGTCGTTTTACTTGGCGCTCAATCAGTGAGTGTGCCGAATCTCCCTCATTTTGAGTATGTCCCTTAATTAGGAACTTATGAGTAATGCTTCTTATATTGAGATGTCTTATTGCATAAAAGTAGAGTGCGACCATAAATTTATTTTTCTGTTGACCAGCGCAGTTGTCCGAATAAAAAATGACATCTTGTTCACCAGCTAAGGCTTTTTCCGTTAAGTATTTTAGGACGCACGTACCCAATTCGTTTATACCCCTATGCCCATTTGATTCGTCCCACACGAAACACTCGCAATCATTGCTCTTCAGATTGTATATAGTAAAATTGAATACGTTGAGTTTGGATTTGTAATAGAAAACTGATACTTCACCCTTTGGTATTTGCATAACGGCTTGCAAATCATACACCGCTACTAGAGCATCTGTTTCTTCTTTATCAATTTTCTTCTCACCTCTTGACAATTCTTTCTCAATCAAATGCCGATCATAATTTTCCTTCAACTTCTGTTTCTCATCTACTTCGGCGTTGTCATACGAGGCGCAAGTTTCACATAAATCTTTTTTTGGTGAAAAAAAAGATACATTAAAATCCTCAGTAAATATCCTATAAAACATTATGTAGTTAACAAATGGTACACTTTTATCTATGCAATATTTTTTGTAGTCCTTATGTAGATCAGCGATAGATTTACTTCCATCAATGAAAAATTTAGAGGTATTGGCACGAGTATAGTGGCTTTCTATTTTTGGTATATTCTCTATAAAATTTCGAACACCTTCTTTCAGAGCTACGTCTATCTTTTTCTGTTTCCCATGCTTTCCTCTGTTATCTTCTTCGAGTACAGCATTTGCCACTTTATATCGCTTTTCTTTCACAGTACGAATATTACGATCATTTATGTCTAGGGTATTTCTGAAAAATAATTTGCAGACCCGTACTTTCGCATCATTCTGGCGAAAATAAAAAGCATTATTATTGTCCCTTTTTTGTCTTGTGCCGCCAATACGTACGTACTGATATTTTGGTTGAACAGGTTCCATGTTATTTGCAATAAATTGTCGTTGTTTCTCTAGAAGCCCTAGTTCCCAATATGATCGAAAAATTTGCATCCGTTCGCCATCAGTAAATTTAGAGAAACATTTTAATTTGCACTTTTCCGTGCAAGGAGGTTTCATACTTCTTTCGTTCCGAATTTTCTTCTCGTTGTTGTGCATTCGATATTCTTTTCCAATATTTCTCAGTTTTTTGTTCACGCTCCTTTTCCAGGCATTTTCATTTCTTTTTCTCTTTCTTCCTTTTTTAGGCGGACTGTCCAAAGGGGATGCAAAATTGTTTGTACAAGGATTGGTATTCGCACTTGCGGGAACATTGAGATCATCATTCTGATTTTCTTTTAAACTACTCTCACTGTCACTTTCACTGTCTGTATGATCAGGAACAGGAACATACGAAGTATCATACAATAAATCATCATTATCTTCCGAAGATGAATCTGTCGTAGATGATACGGAACTAGAGGAACTAGACGAAGAAGAACTTGATAATAAGTTGGTACCTTTTTTTGTTTCAGTATTTGGAGTTAGCTGGGGGGGTAACGTTCACATTTTCTAAAAACAAGGTTTTTGGAATAAAAACTTAACAAAATATGATTTTAACATACCACATTCATCAAGAGGCTGGTCCATAGACGTCAAATTAAATTCTAATCGGGAATGAGCTGTCGTATTTGGTGTTTCTTCTGGTTTGTCGACGATCATTTGTAAAATTTTACTTCCTCTACTGGTTGACTGCATCATAGTGTATCTAAATGATAGATAAAATAGTTACAAATTATAAATCAAGAAATTAAACATCAGTAGGCAAATGTTAAATGCGGAATTTTAACGTTTTCTTATCAAATAACAAGTCTGTAAACTAAATTAAAAATTACGCCAGGTCTTGAATTTTATTTAGTGTTTTAGACCTCGGCAAAAATTAATATTATACTACATTTTACTGATAATTTTACGGACGAACAAAAAAAAACAAGTCTATAAAGATAAGCTTAATCACAAATCCAAATAGCTACGCAATGCAACATGCACAATGCCTTAAAAATATTTTGGATATAACAGCAATACAGACATAAGTCAAAATTATTCATTATAAAATTTCAATTTTGTATACATTTTTTCAGTTACATAGTCATAATGCAGTATACTTCAGAAAACAACGGTCATAAATAGTACATTTTTATTTACAATATCGTCTTAATACGATATAGTACACTTTCAAACAAAATATTTTTCTGCAAGAATGTCTTATAATGGAATAATACGTTAGCAACCATCAGATGCTTTTTCACGTATAACGTCACAACTTCAAATACTACGTTATTCATTGAAAAATAATCCATAATATTTTACCTACCTTTACTATAACATAGTCACAACACGAAATAAGACACTATTTTAGAAATTTGAGCGACCCTTCTCTGAAAGCAGATACTCCTCAACTGGAATATGACTGTATTGAAATTAGCGTAGGGATGAGAAGCTAAACTTTGCTACAGACTTAGGCGTCATCTAACGGCAATTATGAAAAGCTCAGATGTGACAATATACCAGATAAAAGGGCACTTGTTTTATGATCTTGAATGTGCCAATAACTCTAAAATGAGAATTTTTGAGTTATGACGTTCTTGCAGCAAATGAGCGATATGCAGTCATGTCCCTACAAATCAAAATGTCTGCAAAAGCAGACTTATCCCTTCATTTGGGTTCAACAGTTTACCTATAAAGTGACACGTTGCGGCAAATAAATTGTTGTAATCTGGATATATATATTATACCATTAACCACGACAAATTATTCGTATTTTTTAAAGATTTAATATTTGGTTTAAATATTTATTTATTTCAGAATGTAAATATTTTGACAGAAAATAAATTATCATATACACATCAATCATATCAATACTCTATAGTAACAATAATAAATAATAAACAACTTATTCAAAGCATACTTTTAACACTTTCCCTCTTTGAATAAATTGTTAAACTAAATAATACATTTCATTGAATTTAACAAACATCTAATAAAGTCCTAGAACCTTCATAAAATTAATAATTCTGGGTTTATTTATCGGTTTTGTCATCACGTCTGCCAGTTGTTCTTCTGAAGATATTTTTTTGATGTTAAGTTGTCCATCCATAACAATTTCTCTAACGAAGAAATGTCTCAACCTGATGTGCTTGGTTCTTCGATGATACTCCGGATTTTGGGCTAATTTAATAGCTGCTTCATTATCAACATGCAGATAAGGAACTGTTTTAAAATCAATCAAATCTTTTAACAAACGTGTTAACCAAACTATTTCTCTCGTAGCTTCACTTGCTGCCACTATTTCGGCTTCAGTTGTAGAAATAGATACTGAAGTCTGTCTCTGACTTAACCAAGACACTGTTCCGCCAGCATACATACAAACAACTCCAGTAGTTGATCTTCCAGTTGATACATCTCCTCCGAGATCTGCATCACTAAATCCTTCCAGAATTCCCTTTTTGTAATTTGTTTTGTAATGTATACTAACTTTACTGGTTCCTTTGAGATATCGAAACACTCTTTTTACGCGAATCCAGTCTTCCCATGTAGGGTTTTCTAATTTTCTAGATAATACACCTACTGCGTAAGCTATATCTGGTCTCGTTCCAACCATTAAATACATTAAAGCACCTATAGCCTGTCTATACGGAAAATCTTTCTCTTTCTCTTCTTCCTTGTACTCATCTGCTTTCACTGGCTGAATATCTTCTTTAATTATTGGAGTTGGTGCAGGTCTACAATTTTTCATTCCAAATCTTTCTAATATTTTGTTTGTGTAAGCTTCTTGATTTATTTTTAGATGATTATTTTCATTTTTAATTTCTAAGCCAAGAAAATAAGAAGCTGACTTGGTAGTAATTTTAAATTCCTTTTTCAGTTGGTTAATGAATTCTTCACTATCTGTTTTATTGGTGGTAGCAACTAACCCATCATCTACATAGAGAGCAATTATAATTTTATCCATATCTCTTTTTCTGATAAATAAACATGGATCTGCTTGGGATTCTTTAAAACCTATCTTGAATAAATAGTCCACAAAACGTCTGTACCAGCAGCGTGGAGCTTGCTTGAGGCCATACAAGCTTCTTCTTAGTCTGCAGACTTGTCCTGAACCGTCGTTAAATCCCTCGGGTTGTTCCATATATATTTCTCTTTCTTTTTCTAAGTTTCCATACAAAAATGCTGTTGAAACATCAAATTGAGTTAAAATCATATTCTCACTTGCAGCAACACTTAATAAAGTCCTGATTGTACTCATCTTAGCTACTGGACTGAATGTCTGTTCGAAATCTATTCCTTTCTTTTGTGCAAAGCCTTTTACAACTAGTCGTGCTTTAAAACGTTCAACAGAGCCATCTGGATTGGATTTAATACGATAAACCCATTTACAAGGAATTGCTTTCTTGTTCATTGGTAGATTTTCCAAAGTCCATGTATTATTTTCATTTAAAGAGTTAATTTCTTCATTCATAGCATGAAGCCAACTTGTTGATTCTTTGCTATGCGTGGCTTCACCGTAGTTTTCTGGAGTAGCTATTTCATTCATAAGATTCATTGCTACTGAGTCCACGTAATAACAAAATCTTTCTGGTGGTTTCAATGTAGAACGATCTCGAAGTGTACTTCTTTTTGATTCTTGTTGCTCATAGAATTCATTTTCTTTATTTGAATTTTTAGCTTCTTCTATTTGGTTTTCTGTATCTGAATCTTCATTTATGAATTCATTACTGTTCGGTTCTTTCACCTTTTCTTCTGCATTTTTTAAATTGCTACTGAGTCCACGTAATAACAAAATCTTTCTGGTGGTTTCAATGTAGAACGATCTCGAAGTGTACTTCTTTTTGATTCTTGTTGCTCATAGAATTCATTTTCTTTATTTGAATTTTTAGCTTCTTCTATTTGGTTTTCTGTATCTGAATCTTCATTTATGAATTCATTACTGTTCGGTTCTTTCACCTTTTCTTCTGCATTTTTTAAATTTGACTCTTCTCTAACCACTGTTTCATAATTAGAGAGTAAAATCTTTTCTCTGAAAATTACATCTCTAGAACGAATTAGTTTTTTTTTTCTTTACTCCATATTCTATATCCACCGTAATCATATCCAATTAATATGCCTTTTTCAGCTTTGCTATCCATTTTCTTTCTTCTTTGTTTTGGAATATGAACATAGCATATCGTTCCAATGATTCTGAGATGTTTCAAACTTGGTTTTCTTCCAAACCATAATTCATGAGGTGACTTGTTATCTACTTTTGTTGGACCTGTTCTGTTTAGGATATACTTAGCAGTATTTATTAATTCTGCCCACAATGACTGAGGTAGATCTTCATGTGAATATTTCATTGTCCTTGCTGCTTCTACCAAAGTTCTATTTTCACGCTCACTACACCCATTTTGTTCCGGAGTGTAAGGCATAGTTAAAATCTGTTTAATACCGTTTTCTTCTAGAATTTTCCTTACAGTTTTATTATCAAACTCACCTCCGTTGTCGCTTAAAAAATTCTTCACTTTATGTCCTGTTGCTTCACATTCTTTCAAGAAATGTTTTAACTTATCTTGTACTTCCGATTTTTCTTTTATAAAATAAACAAATCTATACCTTGTAAAATCGTCTTTAAATAATACAAAGTATCGATAGCCTGAATATGAAGCAGCAAATGGTCCACACACATCTGAATTTATTAATTCACCTGGAATTGTAGCCCTTTCCCTGGTTCCAAACTTCAGTCGATGAGCCTTTCCATAGATGCATCCTTCACATAATTCACTGTCTAGATCAACTTTAATACCTAATTCTCGTTCTATTACTAATTTTACATGTCTCTTGTTCTGATGACCTAAACGTTCGTGATATAATTGAAGTAAGTTTTCTTTTGTTGATTCTACTGAAGATGCTTCTTTTGAATTTGGAATAACATGTTTCATCATCAACTTGTACAAACCTCCAAAAGTTTCACGATGGCCAACAAGTATCACATTTCCATTTACTTTTAATTTACAGATATTTGCAGTTGAAACAAATTCGCTGTTATTAGGATACTTGTCCTGTGCTGCTAAAACAGAAAATAAATTTTTCTTTAACTAAGGCACATACCATACATCAGAGAGCGTCATCGTATTCCATTGACCGTTAACTTGAGCTTCAACTACAATATTTCCTTTTCCGACTGCCTTTACAGAGTCGCCGCTAGCAGTGGTTACCACATGAGGACCAGAAAATCGGTTAAATGAAACAAACAAATCAGATCTGTTGCAAATGTGGTTTGTTGCACCATTGTCAACAAACCAATTATGATTATCACATTCAGAAAGAAAAGTGCAACTTGTCGAAGTTATCAAAATCATGTTAGAAGCAGAACTTTTTTCAGCCGTTTTAGATGGTCGACCGTCAGCTTTCCATTTGTAACAGTTTTTAATGCGATGACCTGTTTTCTTACAGTAATGACAAACCATATTTGCATCAGAATTTTTAGGTTTAAATTTGTAATTATTTTTCTTTGTAATGTTAGCCTTAGTGACAAGAGCTTCTGCATTACTTGCAGGATCTTTACTTCTCAATGTTAATGCTCGTTCATGTGAACATAACTGACTTGTTAAATTGTCGATACTGCGTTCGTTTTTAGGAATCAGAAGCCAACTAGACTTAAAAGAAAAATATTCCTGGGGTAATGTTCCCAAAATTTTACAAATTAATAAAATATCTGGCAAACCATTTTCATTATTGCATTCTTTATTAATTTCTTGTACCAAATTATTCCACAAATTCTTCAATTTTGAGAGATGAGCAGCTATATCATCTCCATTTTGCATTTGGTACATAAAGAATTGCATACACAGATCATAGGCCTTATCATCTGTCACTCCTTCGTATAATCTATGCAGTTCCAGCCACACATCTCTTGCATTGGTGAAACGCATGATCTTCTGAAGTGTTTCTTCTGACATGTTTGTTGTTAACACTAAAAGCGCATTCCCATCAGCTTTTAAGAATCTATCTATTTCTAAATCATATTTAGCTATTTCCTCTTTTGATGCAGTTGAATTAGGTTCTACCGGTTTCTTTAGAACACCCTCAACAACATTTAATGCTCCTGGAATACTTCTTAGAAGAATTTGCACCTTATATTTCCAAGTTGCCCAATTGACTTTTCCGTCCAAAATACCAATATTAATTCTAGGATCCATTGACTTGTGAAGAAAACTCTTCCTTATACAAAACTGAGATATTTAGTCAATGCAATAATACCAATTCACTCAATTTAAAGCATGAACTGGGCCCCATAACCTTTTAAAGATTTAATATTTGGTTTAAATATTTATTTATTTCAGAATGTAAATATTTTGACAGAAAATAAATTATCATATACACATCAATCATATCAATACTCTATAGTAACAATAATAAATAATAAACAACTTATTCAAAGCATACTTTTAACAGTATTTATTTGACAATACAATATAACTTGCGACTATTTATACTGCAAGATCTAGCAGATGATATATAATTTTCTTGTACCATCTTATAGTTTTCCTAGCAGAAGAATAATATGACGATAACTGATCACATCTATCTACCCCTGACATATATTTGTTGTACTCTGATAATTCAATTGGTTTAGTTTTCTGTATATTGCGTACATTTGTTGTTTCTATTAGCTTAGGATGTTATTTAGTTGTAATACATAATACCTCCTATTTATCTTTCTTCTTCGATACATAAACATTATTACTTACCTTCTACAAATAACAAAAATATAAATTTTAAAGTATTTTATTTAGAAATAAAGTAAAGGGAAATCGCATGCACACAATTTTTCATCTCCTATTAACTTACATGTAAATATGTCTGCAAATGCAGTCGTGCGTCTGGGTTTCCCTCCATTATACCATGAAATGGAGGGGGGTTTAATTTAACCTCTATGTACATATTTGTTAGGGGCTATGCGATTTGTAGGGACACAGACTAACTAGCAACATTATTCTAAATAGAAAATTTGTCTGCATTTGCAGCCATGTGCATATCTTTGGCTTTTACTAATGACTGCAAATGCAGTCCTGTCCCAACACATCGTAGTCTAATATATATATTTTTCACAATTTTGTAACGGTTGAACGTAACAGTTGAATGTAACAGTTCAATTATTTTGTATTTTAATCATGCCGCGAGATCTCGCATTTTCGAGATCTCGTCTCGAATTTCTCGAATTTTCGCGAGAGTAACTTTATTCTCGTCTCGATATTTCGATACGAGACGAGAGTAATGCCTTGGAGATATGCTCGAGACGAGAGTAGAAATTCGAGATCTCGATTGTACTATTTTTTTATATTACGTAAATATTTCTAATTAAAATATACAAAATAATAAAATATTTGTCGGTAAAAATAAATATTTTAATTGCCTCTTCATTTATATTCATATTTATTTATTAATTTTAGATTTATTGCATTTTTCACGCTAACCTCAAGTGCCCGCACTATACGAATATATAATCATAATTACCAATATTCGCGTACAAAGCAGATTACTACACCTAAAAACGAGTAATGCCATGATATTATAGAGTACCTATTTTTAACCTACCATTCAAATACCAGACTTAGTAAAATAATGTTTTAATCAGTGGTACCCGTTTATTAAATTCATGTTGCTTGTAATGTTAATTTATTTACTATTTCTAATTATAAATTTGAGAAATTCGAGACTCTTGAGTCGAGATCGAGAGAAAATAAGATAAAATATGACGAGACGAGATGCAGGGAAATCTCGTCTAGAATTTTCGAGACGAGACGAGAGTGGATTGTTTCTCGCCATATCTCGTCTCGCGGCATCACTATAATCAACATTTTTATATATACTTTTTTCTAATTTTGAAATATTTTTTAAGTTAAAATTTGTATTATTAATTTCCTAACAATTTTGACTCCGCTCGGTCAGAATTGGAAATAAATTAATGGTTAAAGTTTTACCATTGCTACCAAGGTAGGTAAATTTTTTATATTAATTTGTGGGGTGTTACATATGGGTAGTATCTATGGGTTAGATCATAACATTCATAACAATATTTTAAGAATTTCCCGCACCTCAAAGAGGTGACTGTAAGGGTTGATTGAGCTCATTTTTTGATATTGAATTTTCTACTAAACCCCATTTTGCGGCACATTGTTTTAAATTTACAATTTTTAATTTTAAACTTGATGTTTTACTCTTATTGTCAACCCATGTTTTTGGCCTACGATTAAGTTTAATTTTTTTTTTTATGATGAAAAGCTAATTGAAAGTAGTATAGAAATTCATCAAAGAATTAATTAAAGGCATCATTTACATTACTTGCGTTGTAGATTTTGGTCCAGTCCTCTGATGAGAGCATGAATTTGAAATTTTCATTGTTTGATAACGAAAAGTCTTTAACTAACTGGGTTTTCACAATTTTGCCTACATGGGATCAACAACTATAGGCGGATTTATGCAGCCATTTTCATTTACATTTACTTTTTAATTTAATTTTCATTTAATTCTCATTTATAATTTTTAAATATACCTATTCATACAAAAATATACGACAAAAATAAATGAAAATGAACGCATGCGCACATATAAAAATACGCTGACAGATGATGAATGTCATAGCCCCACTTTCATTTTTTCATTTCAAGTTTATTAATGAAAATGTTCAACAATAGTAACAACGAAGAAGTTATGAGTTTAGTTTTAAATGTGTTAATTACAATAAAAACCGTAAAAAGAAACGATAACGGAAATACATTATGACAACCAGCTGATCAACTCAAATTCACGTCGCTGTCATACCGTACACGCATGCGCCATTTATAATTTTCATTTATTAGATAAAAGTTGGCCATCTTTAAAAATAAATGAGAATGAGAGATAAATGAAAACGTAAATGAAAATGGTGTATGCATGGCTACATTGGTTTACATACATTTATCTTTTAAGTGAAAATTAAATTAAATTAAATGTAAATGAAAATGGCTGCATAAATCCGCCTTATCATATGGTGGTTTTATTAAATCAACATCTGAATACTTATTTTGAAAGTTTTCATGGTGAGTCATTTAAAAAAGAGCCAGGCGTAGTATAGAAATTAGCAGCAAAAACTTTATAAAAAAATCTGTTGTGGCCAGCACAAGACCTCTCGTCATTTCCATATTAGGCTAAGTATATAAGTATTGTATTGTACTTAGCTATTGAACCGTCGTTTTATAGCAAAATATTACAGAACTTTACCTAAATATTGTATTTTATTGTATTTAACATGTCTTCTGCACACATATAATTCTAATTATATCTATTTTTCATTGTATGAGGAAGTTCCTAAATATCACAGATTCTTTCAATGGGGTATTCCACCATAACAAAAAAATTTAAAAAAATCAATTTAACATAAAGTATGGCTCAATAAATAATAGTTAAAATAATGAAAACATTTTTTAAATTATTACTTTACGAGATATTTCACATTTGCTAAAAGGGAAAATTGACGTCATACAATTGTTATCTTTCTCTCGCAACGTACTCAGAGCAGTGTGTGTGAGAAAGACAAGTATAGGGGAAATGTGACGTTACACTGATTTCTCGAAAATAAAATGCTGTTAAACTAGGAACAATTAAGATTTTTTAATAAAATGAATTGCTTCAAAACTGAATGAGGTTTTATTTAAAATAATAAAAAAAATTTAGTGGAATACCCCATTTATTAACCAGATTGGCGGTATTTCTGATGGATATATGCATATTACCTATAATTTCAAATATTTTATTAACAAAACAATAAGAAAGATTAAATGTACTTCCCAGAAAAAGTTATCAAAATGTCACTAAAACAAGATTTTTGACACTCAAATCTGTCATTTACAAATTATGTTATAAACATTTGAATTTGTCAACTGGTTTCCTTATTGTAGTTTCGCCTACTCGACTTGTTATATCCCGATATTCTATATATTATAGCGTCTTTATCTCTAAACTTATAGATGATATAATAAAAAATTTAAATGTATCAGGTGTAGAATTTTGTTTTTCAAAATAAGTAATATCAAAAATTTTCAAAAATTAATATTTGGAAGAATTTCTTTTAAAAACTACTACTTCCGGTTGTTCAATTGTTACCAAAACCTTTTCAGGTCTACCCAGGAATGTCAGATTGAGGAATTCATAGTTAAACAGGTCTCATGTCTTATAGTTTTTGAGGAATCGTCCGTCCAACATCCAGCCATACATACACACACACACACACACACACATCCACACACACACACACACACATCATTGTAAAAATGTTTAAATCGGATTCTAGTGACCTTGAAAAGTGCTTACTCATTAAAATCTGGATATGTGTTTTTTATCATGATTCCAATACCTCTCTTAGCGAGAGGTAAAAACAATATATGCCCGTAGAAATTATTAAAGCATTTTGTAAGTTACGAACAATCATAAGAATACATTTAGAAATATCCAAATATCATTAACGAAAAATAAAAAAACAGAAAAGAAAATCACCTGCATCTAATTCTGATTCTCACAGATCAAAAGCACATAAATTAAATAAAATCGTTACACTTATTTAATATCCAATTCATGTAAAGTGATTAAAAAATATATTATCAGAAATATCTATGTGAATGGAATTTATACTAGGTATTTGTTAAATAAACGTTAGCTGATTTGTCATGACACTTTTTGTGTTTGTGTATTGATCTGAATAACCACCTATATTATTGCATAAAATTTGCCAAAGAAGGAGTTACTTTCTTTTATTGTTTTGTATAACTTTTATAACAAAACTTTTCTATGCATTTCCAGTTTATTATTAAATAAAACTCTTTACATCTTATACTGTTTCAATTGAAACGCAGGTATTTGTTTGTTACAGTGACGTCACAAGTCACATGGGCCAGGCGGACAAATCTATGTGATTGAGCCATCCTACACAGATATAAGTGTTTACTTATCCTTGGTAAACGCCAATTTGAATCAGAATAAGTGTTTAGGAGAGCAGTAAATTACATATAACTAAAATCACACCTTTAATCCCTATGTTCACCTCTACCCGCCACCACCTTATATACCTCAGGCATGAATATTATTTTTCCGTTTTAATTTGTAACTCTAAAAAAATGTACATTTATCTCCCTTGATGTCATTATTTTTGCTATTGGCAAGACGGTTCCCTGTAAAATATAAGAAAACAAAGTGTGGGAAAGACTGCAATAAACTATTTGCTTTACATAAAAATAAAATTTACGAAACACATTAAATTAAAATCATGTTAACAGTTTTAGGATAAAAATTATATTCAAACAATATAAATAAATAATTTTTATACTTTAATATTACATTATTATATGTTCTTTCCAAATTACCTGTCTAACTACCTACTCATTTAATTTCCTTATTTATTAAAGTGTTTTACGAAGTTACAATTACATTCTAAATTGAACGAATGAAACGAATTTTCATTAAATTAGATTATGATAATTGACTCTATTGATATCATTATTCACAATAAATTATATGTTGCTTGAATATTACTCGCATATCTACAATTTATTTATTTGGTAAATTTCCTTAATTCACTTCCATTTACGTGGTCTAGAAAGTTACATTTACAGACCAATTCAAATTCAAACACAATTGAAAAATAATATTTAAATTATGAATTTATTTAGTATATTATTAATATTTCATTTTTCACCATTACTGGTATCTACAGAAACTACTAGTGCTCGGAATACCAGTGGATCCAAAAGACCACCCGCCCACCCGTATTTCAGTGAATACGGGTCGGAACCAATCTACACCCATAAGACCCGTATTACCCATAAGAACCACAGACCCGTATTACCCGTAAGAACCAGAGACCCATATTACCCGTAAGAACCATATCACCCGTAAAATGTATTATTACATTGCTATTTGTTTACATAATCTTACCGTTGAAAAATAATTTTATTTAATTTAGTTAATTTATTTGATTAAACACTTCACATAATACAATAGTTTTATAAGTTAGTAATATATAAATATATAACGTTAAGGGCAATACGGTTCTTACGGGTAATATGGGTCTGTGGTTCTTACGGGTAATATGGGTCTGTGGTTCTTCTGGGTCTCACGGGTCTTATGGGTGAAGAATCGGCTCCGACCCGTATTCCATTTGGTCCGGGTGGGTGGGTATTTCCCATGTAACTAAATACCCAGTTCGAAGTCCTAGCCCTAGAAACTACAAATGATGAAAATTTATTTCAATGCATGGAAAGTATTATAGAAGACGTCGATTCAAAAGTTATTCTAATTACAACCGATTCCTACTATAAACCAATTTTAAGGAATAGGTCAGTTTTACTAACAACTGAAACCGAAACCAAACTATTCGAAAAGCAATACAAAATAGATGAATATGTCTTTATATTCAACACAGTGGAAAGATTATCCATTTGGCTACAAAAAGTAAATGGATACTTATTTTGGAATCCAGAAGGAGAAGTAGTGATTACAATTAGAAAATATAATTCTATAGAAGAAATATTTGATGTTCTTTGGGATTATTACATATTAAATGTCTATGTTATACTCTCTTTTGATAAAGAATTGAAAGTGTATTCTTACATGCTTTATACAAATCCAGAAAATTGTTGGATTCCGGGAAAACCAACTTACATGTTCTCTTGCTCAAATATTCCAGCAAAACTGTTTCCGAATAAATCACTACAACATTTAAATAAATGCAAGGTGAGATTGTTAGCTTATGTGTACCCTCCTTTTGTTTCAAATACAAACGCTAATAGAAATAATCCTGAATTATCTGGAATAGAAGTCTCTATTATGAATACTTTAGCTGAGCATTTAAATTTCACCGAAGTCTACATAGAAAACAGGTTTAAAACCTGGGGGACTAAATTAGAAAATGGGACATTCACCGATATGTATGGCGCTTTACAGACTAGACAGGTTGACATTATTTTTGGTATGATGGGTTTTAATAAATTTGTGGACTTCAATGGCTTTTCTCCAGTTATCTTTGATACTCTCATTTGGTGGGTTCCAGCAGCACAAAAACAACCACGATGGACAAGTTTGATGAAAATATTTCAACCATATTTGTGGTTGTACATAGTTATATCATTTGTAATCAATGCTTTTATTTGGTGGATTTTTGCAAAACATGGCGAGACTACAGTTACTTACAAATCTTTGGTTATGTGTTTTATTTCATCTTTTTACTCTTTACTTCAAGGAGGAATCAATAGGCCCGCGAAACAATCAATGAGAATTTTGTTTATATTTTGGGTTTTCTATACTTTTTTAATGTGTACAGTGTATACTAGTCAACTTGTAAGTGTTTTGACTGGTCCGCGGTATGAAAAGCAAATCACATCAGAAAAAGAATTAATACATTCGAAACTGAATTATGGATTTTCTCAACCTACAGCCGCGGTTTTTGCAGATTCAGCTGACCCAATTCAACGCATAATTTTGAACAATTTTATTCCATGTCCTCTAACATTAGAATGCGTTAACAGAACAGCTTTTCAAAGAGACATGGCTGTAATGAAAAGTAGGAAACAAACTTTATACCTAATGAAAAAAATCTATACCAATAAGGATGGTACTCCTATGTTACAAAGCTTCGGTATTGGACATACTGTTATTCTCAAATATCACATACGGAAAGGTTTTCCATTTCATATGAAGTTCAACAATCTGATTATGTTACTCCAATCAAATGGATTGATCAGCAAATGGGATAAGGAGATCACTGATCAACCCCAAGTAGTAGTTCAGCCAGATACAGTGCGATTGTCTCTTGATCACCTTGCCCTTGGTTTCATTCTCTATATTTGGGGAATAGCGTTGTCTGCTATAGTATTTATAAGTGAAATTGTTTTACATAAAATTTTTACAAGACGAAAAAAGAAATAAAACCTCATTTTCGAGATGCGTGAAGTTACCGATACCCAAGATTCATAGAACATTTAATAAAACATCGTCCTTGTGGACTACTCGTTGACTATTGAGGGCCACTAACATATTTTGGGATTTCAATTTTCAAAAATTTATCTGGGTAAAATTGGGTTCACGCATATTTACTCTGAGTAATATAAAAACGATGTTCCTGTCTGGAAATAACAGCAAATATTTTAGAGTTTTAGACTATTAAGTGCTATCAGTTTCAAATTTTGGGCTTGGGTATCGGTAACTTCACGTATCTTTATTTTCGTTTTTATTTGTACTTATGGATATATATATATACAAGATGTCTGTCAAATAGGGGGACATGGCTTAACCACAGATTCCTGAGGCTAAAATAAGACGATTTAACTAAACTTGCTTCTACCGGAAAAATTCTGGTTCAAGGTTCTTTGAAAAAATAATTATTTTGCTTATAATAACAGAACAGTTTATTCGATTTGGATGAAATTTGGTATGGCAGTTCCTATGGTTATAAGTCATCTTTTAAGATGATACTTGTTATTATTAGTGAAACACTAGTGTATAAAACTTAGGTGTCCCAACATTGATTAAACCGCAACTTTTTAATGGCCACGCCGATAACGTGAAATTATTTTTTCAGAAAGATACATTCAATAGTAAACTTTTCCCTCTCTGCTTAATTTGTGATATCTATTACGGGTCAGACAGAAAAAACATAAAACCTGAGTGATTGCATCGTGAATTTTTTAAAAATAAATTTTATCTAGTATTCTATTCAAATATCAAAACATTTCTAATAACAGTAACAATTATTTCTGGGTTGTCAAAAAAATCCATCGCAATATTTAGAAACTGGTAACATTCGTTTGTTCGGCCTTATAGTAGGTTTATTCGCGGTAACAATCCCTTATGGATCCCAAACTTATTTCGTACTTATTCCGTACTAATTCATAAATCGTGAAATACGCCTGCGTGATCCGAGATTTATTTGGGATTTTTACTACCGTGAACGCTCGTTTTGACGTTTGAGGTTATATATGTTTAGTACCTGAATGAAAATATTATATAGTTTTGAACAGAAATGGAGGCAATATTTTAAACTTACCTTCAAATATTTATTAATTTAAAGTTTGTGAAATTAAACACAGAAAAGTATGTACTGAGTACTCGCAATTAGTCCCTGATTTATAGTACTTGCTTCAATTTTCGGACTGGTCTGATTAGTACGTAACCAGTCATATACCAGTTCACAGTGTTCCGCGAACACGGAGTTATCAGACAGAATCGTAACGCGAACAAACCTAGTATTTTACTACTATTATTGGCAAGAGCCAACAAAGTGTCTGACATCTGGTAGCAAAATAAAATATATAAGTCGTAGGGAAAACATTGTGCTGTCATATAGGGTTATGAAGTAAACAGCAACCAAAAATGACCAGCAAATCGCAGAAATATTGTTCTGTACCGAGGTGCAATAATTATGCAGGTGCTAACATATCCGTTCATTATTTCCCAAAAAGAGAAATATTAAAAAATAAGTGGAAAATCGCTTAAAAAATCGGAAAGGACATATCACCGTTTATGAACGTTTGTTCACAACATTTTATACCTAAGCGATTTTATTCCATGTAAGTATTTATAAAAATTTATGCTTCAAAATATTATTAGATTTTTTTTGTAGTTATTTAAAAAAAAAATATTATAAGAAATGCTATACCAAGCCAAAAATTATCTAAAGAAAATTCACAAAACCCCTGCACAGAGAAGAAAAATAGAGAGACGTTACCTGTAAGTAGTAACTATTATTCTTTAATATTATATAATTATTTTAAATTGTTTATAGGAAAGATTTAGAAGAAGAAGAAACTATAAAAATATCAGAAGTTGAGCAACAGTAAGAGGAAGACTTGCAAAACAAAGAACTTGATGTGCATTTATATTATTGTCATTACGATTGAATGAGGAGCCCCTTTCAAATTAGATGTTTGAACACACAGTATATTTATTTGTATATTATTCTGTTTATCTATCTTATATGCGCACAAGTATGTCCAGCTAAAAATAATTAAATAAGTAGTTCACATGCAGATAACTTTAATTTTGAATCTTATTTTACCTTTATATATTGCTTCTCCTTCGACCATAGGCCGAACAGCACCATTTAAATAAATGTATATATCTGACATTGTGATAAACATATTTAATTTCAATTAAAAATAACAAAATATCCTTAAAACAAAGAATCAAAATACAACTAGCACAAACGTAAAATAGAATGCTTTCCCTATAAGTCGGTTATTAGTGCTGCCATCTCTAGGATGTGGCTCTCCCGGATTATAAATAAGACGAATAAATATGTTAGCTTACTCCTAAACAAGTTGAGAAGATTGACAACTCGTTACTGTCATTAAAAATTAAATGTTTGGTATTTGGACAGAGTGCTAGATAAAATTTATTTTAAAAATTTCACGGTGCAGACACTAACAGCCCGATTCACAAAAAAAGTTTAAGCTAATCCTCATTTTTTGATTAGCGAATTCTACTCTAATTTTGCAATTTATATATTAAAATATAGTCTAATCTATTCCTAGTATCTACCTTTATTGATAATATCATGAAAATTAAATTTTAAATACCGGAATAGAATAGAATTCAATAATCCAAAAATGAGGATTAGCTTAAACTTTTTTGTGAATCGGGCTGTAAGGTTTTATCTTTATCTGTGTGAACCGTAACAGATATCACAAATTAAACAGAGAGAGAGAGAAAAGTTTACAATTGAATATATATTTCTGAAAAAAAAAATAATTTCACGTTATCGGGATGTCCATTAAAAAGTTGCGGTCTAATCAATGCTGGGACACCTAAGTTTCATACACTAGTGGTTCACTAATATTAACAAGTATCATCTTAAAAAATGACTTATAACCATATGCACTGTCATACCAAATTTTATCCAAATCGAATAAAGCGTTTTGTTATTATAAGCAAAAATTTTTTTTTTTCGAAGAACGTTGAAGTAGAATTCTAGCTAAATGGTATACTTTCCGGTAGAAGCAAGTTTGAGAGACATTCTATATATATAGCGTGTTAATATTAGGCGTTTAACATGGGAAAACAGTTTTTCTTTCGTAAAAGACACCATTTAATTTTAGAATTCCATGCCTACAGCACTAAAAAGATTTAATTTTGCACATTTGGTAATTTGTGAAACCACATTTTAAATTGTGCAAATATTGCTCACTTGTAGCGATAGCCATAAAATTGAAACAAAATTACAAAGAAATTCATATCGTTTCAGAAAGTTTATTTTATAGGTTACAAAATGTGCAATAATAGTAATAATAATAATAATAAATAAATAAATAAATAAATATATCATCACGGCATATTACCCATTTCTGGGTGTGCCATTATCTACACGTATGTAGACATCGGTAATGATGACGATATATTTTGCTATGAGTGCCCGTGAGGTGACGCCTGGTAAGCGCCCACACGGCAAAATAATAATAATAATAATAATAATAATATTATTATTATATAATTAAAATTATTATTACCATACTGTCACTGTGATAAAAGGACTAAAAACCAAAGTGAAAAAATAAAAATAACGGCCGCCGGTCGTCAGCAGATTAGGACATTGTCGGCTGCATGTTTGTTTCGGTTTGTTTTTGTTTGAGCACCTATCGCTGTAGTCATCGGTATTACTTGTTTGTGTGTGGTTTAGCTATTAGTCTGTAGATGGATTTACTGGTTATGAATTATAAGACAAATTTTAAGTAAGGTTAGTTTTAGTAAAAAGTTTTTATTATTTATGTGTGGATGTGGAAGACGGGGTTTTAAGGGAAGTTGAGCCCTACCTTATACCTTCTTTTCGTGGACATCTGGTGAAATGGTTGTGGCTTTTTTCTCGAGTTTGATGGTTTTATAGAATGTTAAATAATACGTGATTATCACTTTGACTGTGATTCTCTAGGAGATAGGAAATATATTTTATGTGGTTATGTAACGCACGTTGACTTTATACGAGTAGCAGACACTACAATGATAATTTCGATATAATAGATTGACTTACTTCTTTATTAATAAGTTTTCCTAACTGGTATATTTTAAATTTATCTATTTATACAGTCATACAAAAAAGTCTCCGTACGACAGTAGTTTTAATGTATTTTAGGAAAAATAGCAGTCTAAAACCCAATATATTTAATTTCCTTTTAATCCAAAATAAAACGCAGTATATTACGTTATTATTAATATAAAATAAACAAATAATTTAATTAATTTATTTATATATTGTATAATTGTATAATATTACAAATATGCTGAATCATCCCCCACAGTCTCCGCACTTTAATCAGATTGAGAAAGTGCGGAAAATTCTTAAAATAAATAAGAAAGTAAACATAAATAAATGGTTTATTATTTAAATGTTTTGGTTATCGTACGGAGACTTTTTTGTCATGAAATTATGAATACTTTCAATGTTTACCCCATAATATAAATAAATTAATTAAATTATTTGTTTATTTTATATTAATAATAACGTAATATACTGCGTTTTATTTTGGATTAAAAGGAAATTAAATATATTGGATTTTAGACCGCTATTTTTCCTAAAATACATTAAAACTACTGCCGTACGGAGACTTTTTTGTATGACTGTATTTACATGCAGAGGTTTATAAAAGTATGAAAAATGCAATATAGCATTCTTATTTTTAGGAAAGTCTTACCGTGGAATATGAATATTTCATATTCCACAAGACCATGCATGGTGTAATATGACATAGCGTAATAGCATAATGAATTTAAAATTGGCTGCATAATATTTTTGTATTTCAATTATTGTAGATAAAATGTTTAGTTCAGTTCTAGTATAGTTACCATGTTTGAAAAAATAAATAATTACAGAATATGATGTAGTTGTAACACAATTAGAATTTAAGAATATAAATTCAAAGGGATTTACATAAGTGCCATTTTTACATTTTATTGTTATTCAAATACGTATGTGTTTTATTCGAAAGAAACGATAGCTACAACAACTTATTTTGTTCAATTTCTTATTTATTAATTTATCCACACATCTCTTTGTTTATAATATAAATTCCATATTTAGCTTTACATTTAAATATTGGACCTGCCTTATAACATTTTCATAAATAATTTATTTGTATATTTTGTATATTATTTCTTTGAATTTAACCCTTAAAAATATAGAAGGGGCATTTAGTATAGTCCTATATTGTATTAAAATTGATTTAAATATATATATATATATATATATATATATATATATATATATATATATATATATATATTTGTAACTCATGTAGATATTTATTTTGTCTGATGTATTTGCGATAACTATTTTTGCTAACCTTGTTTTTAAAACGCAGCCATATTGTCAAACCTTCGTTGACTTAGCTATATTTAACAAGCTGGCTAATCGTTTAGGCGTTTTATAAAATAAACAGCTTACTTAGCTTTCATATTTCTGTAAATATAACAACAATAACCTAACGCATTAACTCACCTCTGGTTTTCTAAGCGTGTATTTTGTACGTTAGGTTAGGTTATGTTCATATAATATCATGTTAACTAGTCAATGTACGAGGGTTGAAATAACTATGTAGATGTTGAACATAAACAATAAAAAAATATATAAATTTCTGTTTGCAAGAGTTATATTCCTAATGAAATCATTCTTAAAAAATTGCAAAAAAAATAATATACATATTATGTATTCTTATACCTGTTTAAAAAGTATCTGCTACGTAAGCTATAATAATCAGTGTAAGTAACATTAACAAACCTTTGAAACTTTCTACTTCCCCGCAAAAGATTTTTCTTTAACATGATGGTGCGAATTATTTTCGGGGACCACCAAGAGCAAGTTACAATTCTAGATACCGAGTACCTACAGTTAAGCAAGACAAGAAATGTGTTTTATGTTGTGCATGTTTACATGACGGTGTAGGTTCATTAATCGACATAAAGTGTACTATGGATTCTCTAATGTATAGACATAATTTAGTGTTTGTATTAATCAAATTCATTAGTTCACATTTAAATAATGATAGAAAATACTAGAAATCCATTCAAATAAATTTCTTAATATATGTATTTAATTAATTTCTGAAAACTGTTATTTTTGCCCTCTATACAATGTCCTTGAAAGCTGTGACGTCACAATCATGGGCATTAGAGACAGAAGAGAGAGATAGCATGATTAATTTTGACGTTTGGAAGACAGGTATTCAGTCACTCTGCTGTAAAAGAGAGGTTAGTTTATTTATTTTGAAAAAATAGAACTGTGCTCTTCTCGCCAGTGTTTTATAAGGTCTGCAATATGTAATCGTTTTGTACTTGGTTGTTTTAATAAGTGTAAGGATCCATTTCGACACGATTTCAACTTGATAAGTTGTGGTTAATTAATGTCATTCCGTGAATTCTACGTCATCAGAAAGGAATTCAAGTAACAGATACAACTTTAATAAATTAATTTTTCTGTTATTACAGATAATTTTTAAATCGGACAAATAAAACAATTATTGCAGAAGTTTGTTGACGACAAACTTTGTCAATAATAAAAATATTTTTATCTGCAAAATATACGAGCTCCGAATATTAAAAATTACGAAGGAAAGAGAAAAATTACTGGATTTCAGTCAAAATAAAGTGTATTTTCCGCCTCTACCGGTTTCGACACCACATGTGTCTTCTTCAGGAGGTGAAATTTTTTTTAAAATTGTAAAACATGGATACAAATATGGATAATAATAAATAACGTATAACACATACAATGGTCGTCAACAAATTAAAAAAATAAATAAATAAATACATTAAAATACTCAATTAGTCGTCAAAAAATATAAGATATAATTCTTGACGACTAATTGAGTTTGTTAATGTATTTATTTATTTATTTTTTTAATTTGTTGACGACAGCGTTTTAGTTAAAACAAGGTTTGTGATACCAGTCAATGAATTTACCAAATATTTAGTGGTGGCGATATTCTGGCAGTCTTCTTGTAATTTATTTTTAATTATTCTTTGATTTTAATGGTATATATTCTTTTATATTTTAAGAATTTCCCGCACCTCAAAGAGGTGACTGTGGGGATTGAGCTCATTTTTTGATATTATTTTTGAAATTAAATTTTTTTACTGAACTATTTTGCTGCACATTGTTTTAAATTTACAATTAAAATACCGAGGTAATCTTGTCTATTCATGATTGTTGCAATAATCCAATAATAACAAATTTTCCTACCTTCATCTACTAAATAGGTATACTCTCACAACAAAATGTCACTGCCGTGTTTAACTAAGATCATCATATTCCAAAATGACAAAAATCGAGTTACTATGATACTAATTGCATGTATCGATATTATACTCGTACGTACATATATGCATCAGTTAGCAGGCAAAAAGTTTGCAGAGAACGTCTAATAAGTAGAGAATATTTAAAAAAGCAGAAAACAGATTGAAATTATTATTGGTAATTTATATATATATATATACATATGTAAAAAATATAGTGTCAATTCTATAATTTCACTTTTTGGAACTAATGCATTTAATCAGCCCTATTTTCCAAGAAAGTTTTCTTTTTTTAGTTACTTATAGCAAACCAGTAGTAATTGCGAACACTGAATAAAACATGAAAATGACAGGCTTTACATTTGTTCCTATTGGTTATAATTTATAGCAACGATCCTAGATTTATCAACTTTCTTACAAAATAGGGCTGATTTTCTGCTCATGTTATTAAACTAAAAGACTACAGTTTTGCTCCAGTTGCATAAATATCTAATAATAATTATGGTACTGGAAGATTGAATGAGAAATTTGATGGATTATTTGCTATATTATAAAATGATTGTGTATCCAAAATAGCAAAAGAAAGCAAAGAAGCATGTAAATCTGATAGAGCCGGGCATTTGAGAGCAGTATAGTCTATTTGTATTCCGAACACAAGTAGGAGAGGGTGAATAATGTATGATGTATAGATTTAGTCTTAGAGCCTTGAATGCTGCGGGTGAGGACTCTGAGGTAATAAGAACACACCGTTTTGTTTTGTTTTTATCTTCTGTGTACGGCAGATAAGAGTTACCAATAGCACGCCTGACATTTCCCGATTTGAGAAAGAATTATAGAAAATATTATATTACATTACTACAAATAACTAGTCCACTAGTTATTTGTAGTTCCATAAGTATTGCACTCATCAAAGACAAGTTTTTCATTTTTAGACGATTTTCTCTCTGTGATATGTTGGTTTTAACTATTTATTTATTTATTCATATTTATTTATTTATTTTTTTAATTGTCCGTGCTGTATGTTCTATTATCCACATGTGGTTTCCTTTTTTCAACTGACCATTCTAGCCCTGAAGAACTGAAGAAGACTATTGTATAGTCGAAACGTCGGCGTGAATAAATTTTATTAATTGACTGAAAGTCCGAAGAATTCTTACTTTCCTGTATCTACCTCCATTAATATTAGGATTAGGCCTATAGCTTAAATGAAAAAAAATGGGGCGAATCTAAATGCTAGTTCTTCGTGTGAAAAGGTCCTGAATTCTACCTTTTTATTGATGTCAAACATTTTATTTAATAAAAAACTAACCTGTAGTGACAGCACGCGCTTTAGAATTATATCAAATGAGGCATTTGTCTCCGTTTTTTGCCACGAAGCGCAAATTTGGTAGCATGCGTGTCTCAAAATATTCGTCCGCAAGCGTACGACTCAAGGCGAAAGTAACGTCATTATTTTGCCACAATTCTATTCAAAGCCAATTTATATATGATTTATACATTTATTGTATACAACTGTCATAATATTTTTTATTTTAACAATATAAAATCCAAAAATTTCCGAAACAAAAAGCAAATATAGAATTCTAAAGTGCATGCTACCAAGATTCGTAAAAGTAAAATCGCATTCGCTTGCTTTCTGTGAGAGAATTCTAAAGTGCGTGCTACCACTACTGTAGTAATTAATTTTTCAAAATTATATTATCAATTTGCTGACATTTGTATGTATCTTCTTTGTTTGAGAAATTATTTTGACGTTTACCTGCTGATGTATTGTTTATTATCATATTTATATTTAAATTTAATTTAACTTTATTAAACCTTAAACAATTCGAATTGATGAAAATAGCAACACAACACACAACCGTTCATAAATTAAAAAAATATATTGTGGCCAGCACAAGAACTTCCATCAGTTCGATGTATTTTGTACAAATCCCACACCAAAAGTTCCTTGGAAAAGTTTCTATATATTATGTAAAATCGTAACACAAACACATACTATTTTTTACAAATTCCATACCAAAAGTTCCTTTGAAAAGATTCTATAAATCCAATAAAATTATAACATTAACAAACACTATGTAAATTGCACTTGACAATTCTTTCTTCTCATTCGCCTTCCTCCTCCCGGCATTATGACCCTATACTTTCCATATTTGGTTTTGACACTGACATCTGTCAATTGGAATTTTTTGCATATATCAGATGTTTCCATGATAAATAGCAAAGCTGACTGATTTTTGAAAGTTAATCTCTCTATTGAATATGAAGGAAATGTATAATCAAACCGTATAGAGAAGATAATTTTCTTTAATATTTATAACATAAAATGTGAAAAAATAATATTTAACTGTGTTTTTTTTTTTAAGAAAAACTGTTAAAAACTTCAAATAAGGGTACTTCCGGTGGGTCATTTATAACCAAAATCTAATCAGCTCTTCATATGGATGTAAAAAAGAGGAATACGAAAGAATTATAATTTTTAGAATTGTAGTATTGGAGTTATCGTCGGAGAAAAATTTGTCAGACACTGACACACGCACACACACATACACATACAGACATCATCTTAAAAATAGTAAAATCATATTCTAGGGACCTGAAAACGTGCTTATTATTAAAAACTCACCAACTATTTTCTTGACCAAAGACAATACCTTCCTTACCTAAAGGTACGGAAGGTAAAAATAACCACCTTTAATAATTATATGATAATATATGAACTATGAAAAAAATATTTAGCAGCTTTACAGATAATATGATTTTAATTATTGTCAATTACACCAACAAGGCTTAAATTTTAAGCTAGGTTTAAACCAAAAAATCAGAATTAAAATTTTGATACCAATATATTTAGGCCCGGTTTTTCCACCTCTTGATAAAGTGCCAGTTAACTTATTTGCCCGATAAAAGAAAAAATATCGCATCATGTAATTGACGTATGTATAATTTTGTCAATTTACGCTCTAATATCGATGTGATATTTTCATTTTATCTGGCAGTTAAATTTACTGGACACTTTATCCAGAGATGGAAAAATCTCATTACCATCCAAGGTATGTTTTAAACTGAATATTTTTAGAGCCTCACTATCTTGTAAATGGATGAACTATAAACATTGTAGACCCGTTTGTAATTTATAATCTGCTCATTTAATTCCTGTAATTAAAGTGTTGCCAAAGGACCTATAATAACTATGTAAAACAGTAATTAAGTGATTATAGATTTCATGCCAAAGGTGATGAGTATATAAAATATGTACTCTGGTGCATTTAGCAAAACAATAAAGAAGGCATTTGGGATATAAAATATTTTATTGCAATAACTATATTTAATATTTAATTATAATAAATTTTATAGTGTGAAGTGACTGAATACCTTATTTTTTACAAGGAAAAAGTCTACAAAATAGCGAATAAATTTACTATAGTTCGGGACACGAATCTTGACCTGAGGGGTAAGGGAAAGAAATGCTCATATCGTGATATTCCATAAACGCCGTTAAATAATAATTATTACAGTATCTTTGTACTTCTAATACATTTGTGTACGCTTATGATACTAATGGAACTGAGTGTAAACAAGACAGGAATTGAAAGAAACAGTAATTACAATCAACTGTTAATATTAGGAAGACTGCGTAGCTTTAAAACATATTTGGGCAACTGTTATATGGTATATTAGATATGCGCGAAGTAAATTAATTGTATTTTGTGTGGATTTAAACAGAGCGCATATATTAGACAGTGATTTGTGCTAACATTTTTTCCATAACTCATGTTTCATGTCCCGCACTATACAATATTAGTGGATTCCATGCACCAACGTTTACGCTATTCGTGCCAATAGCTCACAAATATATAAAAATGTAATACCTAAAAAAAGAAGAAACAGCAATCATGCAATAATTAAATTTATAGGGAGGGTAAATACAATGGTTGTTGCAATAAAAAAACAGAAAAATAAAATTAAAGATTTGGTTATTTTCATGGTTAATTTCCTAATTTACAAGCATTTCTCGAATATTTATTGTGTAATTTATTAATTTTAAAATTTTTATATGGACATCATTAGTAGGCTTTGCTATGTTGAAAATATTAATAAAAATGACGAAAAGAAACAATAACAATTTATTATACAAGACGATAAAGAGATACTTTATCGACAAGTGGAAGGCGTTAGTTCACAAGCAAAAGCGAGTGCACTATCTTTCACGAGTCGATGAAGACTCTTTATCGTCGTATATAATGTATTATTTTATTTTGTACCTGATTTTTTTTTCTTTATATTATGCATTACTATTATTTTAGTGTAGATAAAAACTTAAAAGTGTAGATAAAAACTTACTTTATCTACTGTTGATGTTCAATTGTTACTTTATTTAACAAGAAATGAGCGTATAAAGCATACTTTTAACATCAGGTACAAAATAAATGACAATACCATACCGATTTCATTTGTTTTAACCTATACCTAATTGTTGCATTTGTGCTTTCTAAAATAAATAAATATAGATAAGTTACATATCAATGGAAAGCTATAAAATATCAAGTTTCAATGACGCAACTTTTGAATATGTCGTTCATATAAAAATATTCACATCGTTCATAGTTCGAAACCTAACAGTGATAAAAAAATTGTGTAGCGTCATTCGAAAGAGCATTAAAAGAACCCTAAATATGTGAAAATTAAATCCAGGATTATTTCATACTTGAAAGTTATTTGCAAAAATAAAACAAAATAAAATAATTCAAATGTGGGAAATATCTCGACTGCGGTCTAAATTAGGTTTTATCAATTACTATAAATCTGTCATACAGCACATCTTACACTTACTTGCATTTACCTTATATTGTGTAGATGAGAATATGTATTTTTTTTTATAACATCTTATTACCCAAATGAAGATACGAGGGGTTGTTTTTATAATTCCGAATTAGACAGTTTTCAATTTTAATGTAATTTTTCATTATATTGTTTTTTAATAATATATGCCTTGGTAATGTGTGAAACAATTTACAAAACAATTTCAGCAGTATTAATTCTAATATGTCAGTTTGTGTTATCACGCATGGTGTCTTGTTGCTCTACGACAAAGCACCAGCCAAGACTTTCAAGAGTAGTCGTTGCTGAATGTGGCTTCGTAGAAATTGACCATCTGCCTTATAGTCCAGATAGAGAGGTACGTGAAGTTAGTAGACACGTAGAAGCACAATGGAATTATGTGCAATGGTTTGTGCTTCATAAACAAAATTAGCGGACCTTACAGTTTCCAAAATATAACTATTTCAATGTGCCCCGCTAACTTCACACTTTATGGAAGGCTCAAACATTAGAATTAAGTGCAATCGCTTGTGCTTCGTTTGTGCTCGTTTGTGCTTTATAAACAAAATTAGCGGGCCTTGCAGTTTCTGAAATATAACTATTTCAATGAGCCTCTCTAACTTCAAGCTTTTATGGAAAGCACAATCGATGGAACTATGTGCAATGGTTTGTGCTTCGTTTGTTCTCGTTTGTGCTTCATAAACAAAATTAGCGGATTTCACAGTTTCCAAAATATGGCTATTTCAACGTGCTCCGCTAACTTCACACTTTGTGAAAGGCAAAAACTTTAGAACTAAGTGCAATCGCCTGTGCTTCATTTGTGATTCATAAATAAAATTAGCGAAGCACAAACGAGCACAAACGAAGCAAAAACGAAGCACAAACGAAGCAAAAACAAAGCACAAACGAATGGGTTATAAAACATTGTGCTTCTGTGTGTCCGCTAATTTCATGTACCTGCGACTATTTCTGTTTGCACATCTCAAAAACTACTAATGGTACTAAGGGGAACAAAATTTAGGGACAATAATCAACTACATCGGCTGTTGTAAGGCAATTGCGAACAAACCAAAGAAATATTTGTATAATAGATTAAAGATGTTATTGAAATGATTTAATACTTATATCCAAAAGCAAGGGGCCTATAATGAATAATAAAATGTTGCTGTACTTATTTTTTCTTTTTATTCCTATAATCCGGAAATATAAAAATGACCCCTCGTACAAGAATAAACCGAAACGTCGATTGCGTATGAGAATAAATGCTGTATGACTGAGATTTTGAGTAATTGTTGACACCTTTTCACATTTTCGCCTATATCTAGTTTTAGTGATCTATATTTTTTTATTCAAATAATGTGACACTTTTGTTTAATTAAAAGACTTCGCTTTAAAATATACCTATGGGGCACTCTGAACATTGAAAGCAGTAAAGAAAAATGTTTAAATGAATTTAATATTTAAAATTAATAGTAATATCATGAAACACTAAATTAAATATAATAGAAATATCTTGGAAGGAAATCTGAAATTCCTCATCCTTGGTGGAATTCCTTTGCGGTTCCTTCGGCTCCATCAGTGTACCTTTTTTCGCTCTAAATCACTCACTCTCATGCTCAAAGTCGTTCTCCAGTAATTAAACTTGGGAGCCGGAGGAATACAGGAAGACAAATACCTCCAAGTGCGGCTGTTAGTTTAGGATGTTCCCGCTAACGCTATCCTATTCTTCATTCCTTCCGTATTAATTGCATAAATTGTAATTATCTGTGTGTGAATCAATCACACACCAGTATTTGATCAATATCGCGCAGATGTCATCAAATATACATGCGGGCGCTGTTACAATAACTCGTGTGCGAAATTGAATGTCACGCCTTACTGAATTCATCAACAACAAATATGAAGGCTGCCGCAAAATGACACAAATCATAACAGAATTGTAAATTGAACATTAGCTGCCTCAGCAACCGACATTGGCATTATTACTCCAACACCAACATCGAAACTGTTTCATCTTATTACTATGCAAATTATGTTTTTCGCGGCAAGTGAAAAATGGACATGTTTTATTTATTTATTTATTTATTTATTTATTTATTTGTGATTTGGCCACTCAACAGGACCAGGTCCCAATAACAGAGTGGCACTACAAAATAATAATTAATTAACATATATATGATACACAGAAAATGTAAATGTTGTCAAATCAAATTTGCAGCACAACTTCAAAAATATGCATGTGTATATACAAACACATACATACATACATACATACATACATACACATTCATATTTTATAAAATAATTCTTATAATTTGACGTTTAAAGATTAATAAAGAAACATTAAATATGTCAGGACAGTTTTCTTTTTCACACAATTTATTGTATGTGCATTTTAACCTGTTCACAGAAGAATTTGCCGCAGAGTTGGTTCTGAAAAAAGGGATATCAAACAGAATATTAGATCTGGTAACATAACTTGGCACTCGAAAATATAACTGGGAAATAAGGAATGGCGAATCAAGTGTATTATTCATTAATTTATGTAGGAAACACATATCTGAAATCAGTCGTTTTTCCAAACTAATTAAATTGAACGTTGTACTAAAATATTTTCGGTGCATATAGGATTAAAATTTATTCTGTATACTTTCAAGTCTGTTTACATAAATTGTATAGTGGGGATTCCAACAAACTGAAGCAAATTCTACGTGACTTCTAACAAATGAACAATATAATTTTATTAATGTAGATGGGTTCTTAAATTTAACACAAGTCCGTATTAAAAATCCTAACATTCTGTAGGCTTTCTTCACTGCATTGTCAATATGTACATCAAATAATAATTTATGGTCCAGTGTCACACCAAGATCTTTAATGAGCTTAACATTAATAATATTGTTATTATTATCAATGTTATAATTGAAATTTATTTTAGTTCTGTTTCTCGTGAAACTAATGGAAAAACATTTATTTACATTAATATATGTTTTGTCAATGTTGTATGATCAATCAATTGGTAAAATAAAGGCAGTGCCCGTAGTTAGAATTTAAATTAGAGCGTTTGCACAAAAAATCAAATATATGTATACTGCGCCCCACCAATTTTATTTTAATTATACAATGGTAACGTTTTGCAGAAAGATACCTACATATTAGCAGTGAAAGAACAGCAAAACACTGATTTTTATTTGCAGACCGTCTTGGTAAATTAATAACAAAATGTTAATAACAATGTAAATATTACAAATATAAATAATATATTTTCAGTAAAAAATGAAAAATAAAACAGTAATGGCAATGCAATTATGTAATAACAACATTATAAACAATTTTTCAGAAAACTACAAAAAAGTTCTTAATGAAGTTATTCTAACAAATTATAACTTGTTATCAAGTATTACCTGAACTAATTTGTTATTAACATTGTTTTAGTGTTGCCACCAAAAACATAACTAGTTAGTAACATTTCGAGTCGATGATCGAGCCGGGCCAAAGATTTTTTTTATCGGGCCGAATCGGGCTAATCATTTGCAAAAGTTGAGGCGAGTCGGGCTTTTGATTTTGGCCCGGCCCGAAAATCCGAGCTTTTCGGACCGGCCTGAAAAATCCTATTATTAAATCAAATGCACAGTTTCCTTAATATTTTAATGGAAATGTTTGGAGTTAAAAAGGATCAAAATGATTAAATAACATCATACTTTACATCTTAACAAATAAAAATGTTATTTTACTTCAACAATTCAAGGTTATTCACTAAAGCATAATAATGCTATTGTGATGTTGTTATTATTACTATTGTTACTACTCGTAAACGTAAATAAAAGTGATTTTTGTTCCTATCATAATGATTTCTTGTCTTCTTTTTGAGCACAAACAAAGTTAGATAAAACATCATTATGTAAATGATATTTTTTGTTTAAGATTTTTGAAAAAGTTGTTTCAATTTTCAAAAGGCTTTGGTAAAGAAAGTGTCAAATACGGATAGGTCTGTAATTTTTAGAACAAACTTACACTAGAAGTGTCTTTTTTAATTACTTCTGTTAACTAATGTGGAATGTTATAAGGATGTAGAGGTTTCTTTTTAAGTTTGACACGAAAAAAGTTAAACATTTCGCCTCACATAAAAATCAAAATTAGGAATGCCGGATGCTCTCAATTTCGAGCTTAGGCCCGGCCCGGCCCGAAGCCCGACCCGATTTTGGGTGAATTTTCGAGTCGGGCCAGCAAATTTTTTATCGAGTCGATCGTCGAATCGGGCCGGCAATTTTTATTTTCGGGCCGAGTCGATCCAACCTCAAAGCCCGGTCCGACCCAGCCCGAATGCATCTCTAATTGCCGGTAGTCCGATCGCAAAATTACTATTACTTATTATGAAAGTAATTTATTTAAATTAATATTAACATTTACGTTAAAAGGTACTTATAGAGGTTACTTATCTTCACATAATGACAGCTGTCATCTACGGCTGATGAAACGAAAATGAGAGTGCTTGCTAACTTCGGAATTAAATTCAAAGACGAAGCTTGCGCTTCTAAGCGAATGTTTTAAAGGAAGGTCTTAATTTTCAACCATTTTAATGTATTTTTTTCAAATAATTGACAGACAATAATTATTATTACAGCAATTATTTTTCAATAACACTATAAAAAAACCATAACAACCATTCAATTCTTACTTCGTAATTTAAAATAGTATACCTATCAATTTACTTGTCAGTATCAAACGATCGACAAAACATTAAAATGATTTAAGAAGTTTTAAAAACAGTATTGGATAAAGTTATACTCGTGTAGAATACATATTAGCCACTAAAGAAAATTAGACACTCGCCCTACGGGCATCGTGGCTAAACTTTTTCTTACATTCCACACTCATGTAATAAATAACTAATAAATTCTAATATAGCAATTAAATTTACACAGTTTTCAACGAAGTAGTGACCTTGTATGTAAGCCGTGAAGTGCTAAAATTTTGAATTGATCAGTTGTTCGTACTAAATACATGTAGTGTTGGTTGCATTGGAAAATCCCGATTTTTTTGCTTTAGTTGTTTAATTTGGGCAGATTGAGTCAAAATCGTCGTTCCGGTCATGTAAATGTCAATTTTTATAATCATTCTTTTTTACTTACCACGTTTGGCTCAAATTGAAAGTGTTTGAGTACAGGGAAATGAGTATTTTTTTTGCCAAATATATTGGAGGAGATTCTTCGTCATATTTCTCGGTAAAATTTTGATGTAAGCAATATATTGTGGATGTTTCAAAATATAGAAAACCTGTGGTTACAAGAACGAAGGAAAACATCAAAAAGGTCGAATATTTTGTTTTGAATTGGGGATATCAGAAGCAACAAAGTAATATACTTATTATAGTAACATAATTATTTCCTTTCATATCAAAGCAGATTAAATTAAAATATCCCTTCGTAGTTAAGCTTTTCATTTAGTGGACATTTGAGTACCTAGATCCTTTTGAAATTTCAAAATTATATGTCTTTTGATGTGATATAAATTCTCTTTTCATATATATTATTTCATGTAAAATTACGGCTGACATATATCTTTACGTTTGTTAATTGTTAAAAGCCTCTTATGTTTGTTGAAATATATAAAGTAAAATAAACGTTCACAAACATTTTTATGTAATCTTCTTTTCTTTAAACTGTATCATTGTCAGCGACCTGTAGAGCTTTGTAAAATAAATTTATCAAGAAATAATTTATCTGAAAACGGTTTCAAGACGTAAACTGAAATTTTAAACATTATTTTTAGTTCTCTCAAAATTAAAATTTTCGGGTCACTGATGTTCAGCAAATTATTTGCTTTAACCCACGGTAAAGAATTTATTTAAATATTTAAAGAAACATTTTCATGTCGCTTTCATTATTAAGAGGTACATTCATATTCAGAAATGAATCTTTTATAAATTCTTTAAACAAATTAAGTACACGTGCAGAAACAAATTTTAATATTTTTTACCCTTCGAAATATGAAAACCATGTTTTATTTGTATTACATATGTTCAAAGTAGTTTCCTTCAACAATAATACATTTCACTATTTTTCCTTCCACTACTTTAAAGCTGTAAAACTAAATACGGGGGACTAAAACAGTCAAATTCATTTCAGACTTAAAAACTTGCAAAGTTGACAAACTATAAATTATGATTAGAGTAAGCGTTCTAAAACTGTATAACTATTTAAATAAATTTAACCTCTATTGACATCTTGTCAATATGACGGATTTTATAATCATTTCATAATTTAAAATTCTCGTTTTATGTCTGATTTTGGTAGTGTACGCCAGACAGTGCACGAAATAATAGGTACGCCCAGTGTATGAAATAATGCGCCCAGTGTATGAAATAATTCACCAAGCCAAGCTACTTGGCTTGAAATAAAAAGCTTGGCTTGGTTTGAAAATTTAAGCTTTTTAATGTTAGGCTTGGTTTGGGCTTGATGGAAACAAAGCTAGGCTTGGCTTGAAAATTTCAAGCTTTAAAAATTTTAGTCTTGGCATGATTTTCAAGCTTTATCAAGATTTTTCAAGTCTTTTCTAGCTCTCAAGCTTTGTAATGTCCATGCGTGAATTAATTTAGGCGCGTACATATAACAGTTTTTTTTTAGTTTCACAGTACATATATAATACTCGTATATGGATCTTGAAAACTTTAATTAAACTAGTAGGTACTAGTTATTTAGTATCAAGATTTGAATAGATATCAATATTCGAAGTGAATTACGTTATATTAAATATAACGATGAAAACCGATAAATCCGATGTATTAGAATATCGATGTATCAATATATCCGGTGTGCCGATTTATTGATAATTACGAAAACGGCAAAATATAAAATATTGAAATGTTAGTACATTTTATTCAATTATTTTATTTTTGTGAGTAAACAAGCAACATAAATTTATTATCTTTTATTAAAAAAATACTATCCAAATTTTACGATTCCTTTACAAATTTTGTTAACTACGATCTTTCAAATAGGTTTATGAATTAGTTTGACTTCACTTTATTGTATTTTAACTTGAAATGACCTCCCCAACAAACTGTAAGTTTGATATGCTAAATGTATAGTAGTTCATATTCAGCTGTATAAAAAACTCGAGTCCAAACACACGAGAAGAGTGTCCAAATAAATTCATTATTTTGAAATATGTATACAATGGGATGAAACTGACCTTTTATTCTGTTATCCCTTTTGTACTCGTACATGCTTTCAATATATCTGGTATGGAAATCATAAAAACCTGCAGACGGGAGTTTCCTCGAAATTTTGTTCTGGAGATAAATACTTAGGTATTTATTAGGGATAGAAAGCATTCAAATCTTTGTAAATATAAGTAAATTGTGTTGAAAAATCAATATTCAACTGTGTTAGGATGGAGGTAGATACAGGAAAGTAAGAATTCTTCGGACTTGCAGTCAATTAATAAAATTTATTCACGCCGACGTTTCGACTATACAATAGTCTTCTTCAGGGCTTAAAGCTTAAATTTTAAGCGACCTTTAATCAAAAAAATGCAAATCGAAATTATGATAGCAATGCATAACATTTCATTTGACATTACATTTCGAAGCGATATTGTCAATTTAAGGTACGCTTAAAATTTAAATTAAGTTGGTGCAACGGCCATTATAAATTCACTAAACTGTGCCCAAGCTTGTTTTCAACAAAGCTACTTGACAGTCGAAGTCTTGGTTTGGCTTGAAAATTCAAGCTTATTTAATGTTAGGCTTGGCTCGGCTTGGGTTTGATGAAACAGAAGATTGGCTTGGCTTAAAATATCAAGTAAAGTCAAGCTTTCAAGCTTCAAGCCAAGCCCGTGGATCTCCGTGCACTATGTGTGAAATACACGTTGTTATGGTTACGTAATTAATGAAATAATAATATATTTCGCAACTGATATCAATGCACAAACATCAACTTGTTTTGACAGTTGTAGAAAAAAATATTTAAAAGTTCTAACCTTTCTAACCTTTCACAACTTAACTTCAAATGACAGATAAATAAATGTTTAGAATGGTCGCGTTCAGCACCTCTCATCGCTGGCATCGCTCACCTCCGAAGTTTGACGAACTCAATGAATGGACGAATGTAATTGGTTCAGCATTTGCTTTCGACAATCATCGGCACGCAGCGGTGCTTATCGCTGCCAGCGCTGCCGGGGTGCTGAACGCGCCCAATGATAGCGCAAATTCTGTTTTCCACGACCTACCTCATTCTCTTATTCTCAATAATTTTATGGTGACACGCGCTCATATTTGTGAAATCTGTTTAAACTTGGGTAAAAACAATATATCATCTCCATAATGACATGACATGTAAATGATTGAATCCCCCGTGTAATCTGAATATTTTATTGTAGCTTTTGACTGAATAATGCAAACAGTCCAATCAGAGCACGACGTGGCTAACCGTAATCAGCTTTCGACAGCCTGTAAACAGCTTAATTTCATTTCAAATGCGATTCAATATACATCATAATTGTAATTGTGATTGGTCTCAAATATTCAAACACTCACAGGTATTAATCTGAGCATGTTGTAGGTGGGAATTATTGTTTCAATAATTTAATACGTCCACCATCAGTCGTATCATTACAAACCAATTTTAATGATACCGGCGGAAAAGTAATGCTCTGCAGAGATTTCTCATTAGTAATTAGTAAACTCTTGTTTTTGCACTATTTCTAAATGATTACCGCAAATTAAGATAGAATGACGTTTCTTCAAAAACGCCCTACAAAAATGACTAATTGATATTGATAATTGTTTAATAATGTAATGAACTTCAAATTTATTTTTGCTGATGATGTGCGGATCAAACGCACGAAAAGTTCAATGTTATTTGTAATATACAACATGCAACAATAGTTGTAATAGAAGCTAAAACTCCAAGGCCTTATATATTTATCCTATATTTTTTTATTACCTTCCGTCACCCTTAGGTAAGGAAGGTATTGTCTTTGGTCAAAAAATTCGGTGGTGAGTTTTTAATGAATAAGCACGTTTTAAGATCCCTAGAATACGATATTACTAATTTTACATTGATGTCTGTATGTGTGTATGTGTGTATGTGTGTCTGTGTGTGTGCCTGTGTGTGTGTCTTTGTGTGTGTCCGTGTGTGTGTGTGACAAATTTTTCTCCAACGATAATTCGCAAACTAAAATTCTAAAAATTATGATTTTTTCGTATTCCTCTTCTTTACAACCATATGAAGAGCTGATTAGATTTTGGTTATAATTGGTCAACCGGAAGTACCCTTATTTGAAGTTTTTAACAGTTTTTCTGAGAAAAACGCAGTTAAATATAATTTTTTGACATTTTGTGATCATTAATATGAAAGAAAATCTTATTCTCTATACAATTTGATTATACATTTTCCTTCATATTCAATAGATATAAAGTTATAGAGAGATTAAGAGAGGTTAACTTTCAAAAATCAGTTAGCTTTGCTAAAATTATGGAAACAGCACATATATTCAAAAAAATTCTAATTGACAGATGTCAGTGTCAAGTGCAAAACCAAAGTGGAAAGTATAGGATCAGAAAGTAACATAAGTGACAGAGTGTCCCTCGCATAAGTGACTTGCAGTTTCAATGCCGGGACTACGAGGAAGGCCAAAGAGAAGATGGAAGGACTGTGTAGCAGAATATTTGAGAGAGGAAGAACTGTGTTGGATAGAAATGAGGAAGTGTGAAGTACAATTTACAGAATGTACATTCGTGTTATAATAATATTGGATTTATAGAATCTTCCCAAAAGAACTTACAATATGGAATTTGTAAAAAATAGTGTGTTCGTATTACAATTTTACAGGATATATAGAATATTTTCCAAGGAACTTTTGGTATCGGATTTGTACGAAATACATTGAATTGACGGAAGGTTTTGTGCTGGCCACAACAGATTTTTACTTATCATCCAGTAAATAATAATTGTCTAATATTTAAACAAGATTACAAAAACCTTTAATAGTAACGAAAAGCTAAAAAATTTTTTTTATTATCTCAAATTAAAACAAAATTGTTGTGGCCAGCACAATACATCTCGCCATTTCCATTTTATGTTACAGAAGTATCGAATTTAACATTTCTTGTATATATATAAATAATTCTAATTATATCTAATCTTTCATTCTATGAGGAATTTTGTACTACTCTTCTAAAGTGTTAATGATTCTTAGGGCGGTATTTCTGAAGGACATATGTAATATTAATATATCTATAATTTTAAATATTTAATAATAAGTACAAAAAGAAATATTAAATGTACTTCTCAGAAAAAGCTTTTAGTATTGTCAGTAAACCTGTAGATTTTTGACAGTAATATTTATCTGTTAATTTTGCCACTGGTTTTCTTGGTGTAGATTTAGACTGTGATATTTACTACAACAGATTATTTTATATATTAAACTTTTTTATCTCTAAATTTATAGAAGATATGATAAAAATATTAAACGTACTAGATGGAGAATTTATTGTTCTTTAATATTTGTAATAACATAAATTTTTAAAAATAATATTTAGAAGTTTTTTTTTAGAACCTTCTACTTCCGGTTGTCTTATTGTTACCAAACCTTTTCATCTCTTTCCATTACTATCAAATAAAGGAATACGTAGTTAAACAGGTCTTGTTCGTATAATTTTTGGGAAATCGTCCAACATCCACACACACATAGGCACACCTACATCCACATCTACACATATAGCCATCTTCGTAAAAATGTTAATATGGAATTCTAGGGACCTTAAAACATGCTTATTCACTTAAGTTTGGATATGTAATTTTTAGCATGAATTTAGTACCTCTCTTAGCGAGAGGTAGAAATGGCCTAAGGTTGTTTTCGCCAAAAGCTCCTCATTTGTTTAATGTCAATGCTAATTTCTTAATTTTGTTCTAATAATTTCATCAGCTCAATTTAGTTTTAATACTTTTACGTTATAGTAGGTTATGTCATATTGAAGACGAAATTTGAAATTTGTTATCCGTATTAATGAAAATAAATAAAGTATACCCAGAAATAAATAAACAGATGCCTAATTAATGATTTCATTTGTTTCATTGTTATAACCATGATTGTATTAATATTTTCCGTAACATTTTAGCAGATTTTAAATTTTCTAATTTCCTACATTCTGCGAAATTACTTAATATGGTCTTTGTTTTTTCCTGATACAAAACAGAAGAATCTAAAGAAGTAATCTAAAATAAAAATATAAATCTCATATATTTAGCACACAAAAGTCAATATTTTGTTATGTAATTTTTTTGTAAGATTCGAAGTCGATAGGCATAGTGATTCGGTCGAGACGAGAAGAGACGAGAAATTCATTATCTCGTCTCGTCTCGACTCAAATTCATAAAATTATGTCTCGTCTCGAAAATTTTCTCGTCTCGTTTAATAGAGTCTCGTCTCGGCCGAGATTCTCGCCGAGATTTCTCGACGGAAATTTAATATGGATATTTTGGTCCTATAAACTAATTATTAAATTTATACAATTTTGTATTAATAGTAATTTGAACAAAAAAATAAATATCTGTCGTTCTATCTGTCAAAATTTGATAAAACCTAAAACTTGTGCAAATTTTTTGTTATAATTTTATTAATTTAATATTTATCTAGTATTTTCAAATCTGTTATAAAACATTAAAAAAAATCTGTTGTGGCCAGCACAAGACCTCTCGCCATTTCCATATTAGGCTATATATGTATTGTATTGCACTTCGTATTCGAACCGTCGTTTTATAACAAAATATTACAGAACTTTACCCAAATATTGTTTTTTATTGTATTTAACATGTCTTCTGCACACATATAATTCTAATTATATCTATTTTATATCATTTTCATGTCATAGATTGTTCTAATTCATTATCCAGATTGGCGGTATTTCTGATGGATATATGCATTTTACCACAATTTTACCTATAATTTCAAATATTTAATTAAAAAAACAATAAGAAAAATTAAATATACTTCCCAGAAAAAGCTATCAGAATGTCACTAAAAATGTTGATATTTGACAATGACATGTGTCATGTTATAAACATTGGAATTTGTTAACTGGTTTCCTTAGTGCCTTGGCCTCTGCGATTAGTGTACTCTATAAATTATAGTGTCTTTATCTCTAAATCTATACAAGATATAATAAAAAATTTAAGTGTATTAGATGGAGAATTTTATGTTCTTCAATATTTAATAAAAAAAACTCCCAAAAAATTATATTTAGAAATTTTTTTTTAAGAAAGTACTACTTCCGGTTGTTCAATTGTTACCAAAACCTTTTCAGCTCTTCCCAGGAATGTCAGATTGAAGAAACTGCAGTTAAATATTTTTTAAGTCTTATAGTTTTTGAGGAATCGTCCCTCCAACATCCATACATACACACACACACACACACACACACACACATACACACATCCACACACACACACAGACATCATCGTAAAAATGTTATAATCGGGTTCTAGGGACCTTAAATCGTGCTTATTCACAAAAATCTGGATATGCGAATTTTGGCATGATTCCAATACCTCTCTTAGCGAGAGGTAAAAAGAACGCTAAAAATCTTAGCTAAAGCCTGGATTACACGACGAAGTTTTTATTTTCAGGTGATTTGAAAAATTTCTTTGTAAGTGACCTTACAAGTATATTTACACGATCAAGTTTTCCGTGAATTAAAATATCCAAGTGTCAAAATTCAAGTTATACTTACATTAAGATTTTAGTTACTTCTCTATCCCATTTTGCTATTTTTCAGTTTAATATCGATCGCTTGTAACAGTACTTGTATACCTCAAAAATATAAACACAAATGACATTTGACAGTTACTTAAGAGTTAAAATTTGTGGGGACTTTTAAGAAAAAAATAGCGCATGTTCCAGTTTTTCTTTAAAAGTTTTTCGTTAAAAGTCTATTCATTTGTCTCTCTTGCTCTCATGTCATTGTGCGAGAGAGAAAACTTGAAAAGAAAAACTTTATCGTGTAATGCATGCTTAACAAATTCTGACATATAAAATGTCAAATACTTTATTATCTTTTTGTTCAAAAATGCCATAGCTAACTAGAGACAGCTATCACTAAAAATATGTTACATTTCACACGTTTGCAAATATAACTTATGAGAAAAATAACAACCGAGAAATCTTGGAACAGTTTTCCGAGAATCGAGATCTCTGCAAATATTTCTCGTTTCTTAAAATATTTTTTACATTCCTGTCTCGTCTCGTCGAGACGAGAAATCTCGAGTACGAGACGAGACGAGAAATCTCGAGTACGAGACGAGACGAGAATCGAGAAATATCTCGTCGAGACAGAATTACTAATTAGGCAAGAATAAATAAATACAAAATACATACATATGTATATACATACATATATTTTTTCCTCTGGACCTTCATATGTTAAATACACGTCCTACAGATTGGGAAAGTACTTCCGTGCTCTTTTTTTCTATGCTAAAAAATATTTAAATTAATTTAGCAATTTGCTTTTCCTGCCTCTAATTTAAATCTTTTGTTAGCAAAGACCACAATCACAAATGTAGTAATCTTTTCCTTTCGGAACGAATTCATAAATTAAGGTCGATTATACGATTCCGCTTTACATTTAAATTTGCGGTCTCATGTATTATGTATGGCGGCAAGATATAGACAGTCATAGACATAGCCATCTTTGTGTTCTGTAGTGTAGATAGGCTGAAGGGGAAACGTCTTGAGATTTAACCTATCTCTATCTTTGTTATTGATCCCCCAGGATGCATCAAATATTTATCCCTCCTTAAGGAAATTATTCATGACGACATGAAACGAGGAAAATGCACAGCCCACTATATTCGGTGGAAAGAGTAAATGGATTATGCGGAACTTAATTTGAGGTTAGGAACTTGAGTTGAAGTGTAGACGTGGATTTCTGGATTTAGATGATAAATGATAACTTTACATGGCATTGTTTTTAAATGAATATAGTTCAGTATTTAAATAGATGAATTTACAGTACATGTACATGTACAGTATTATAATAGTATATCAAGGAATCTTCTTGCATTTTATTGTATCTCTATGAAATGAAATGAAATAAAATATATTTCACAGAAAAGAGATTTATTATTGTTAAAATAAAACAGTGCGGGATTCAAATACCTGGAAAATTATATTTAAATAAAATAAATTGGCTTTCGTAACTTTTTAAATTGGAACTGAACATTAAAAAAATCGTTGTGGGCAGCACAGACTTCTCGCCGTTTCCATATTAGGCTATATAAGTACATATTGTATTTAACATTTCTGGTACATACACAAAAATTCTAATTACATCTATTATTAATATATTTTTATATTTTTTTAATTCATTCTATAAATAAGTTTCCTTCTACTCTTCTAAATGTTCGAGAATCTTCAAATTCATTGACGAGATTGGCGGTATTTCTGATGCATACACAGTATTGGCCATAAAGATAGCAACTTAAAAAAAAATTCAATTGCTCTAATGTAAAAACTGGGATTATTACTATTATTACTGCAAGTTTAATTTACATTAAAATAATTTGCATTATATTAACAAAAATTGATTCACTTGATAACAATTGGAGATTTTATCAATCGAATCGAAACTTTGTGTAACTCAAAAAAAATAATGACAATGAAAGTTCGAAATACTTCTTTTATTCTTAAAAATTGATTTATGTGCAAAAAAATATTTTTTATTTGGACATAAAAATAAAAATAGCAACTTTTATAAAATTAATATAAAAACTAAATTTTCTAATATTTAGTGTAATAACCGGAACCACGAGAATTTATTACTTCTTCTCGTTTCATCATGAATTCAAGTAATTTTTTTATTACATTTCTATCAATTAATCTTAGTTCATCACTAAATAATACTCTTTTCCACATGTCAGTTGTCCAGTTTACATGATTTTCTGCAAAAAATAATCGGGCCTTCACGTTCTTCTTCGAAAGAAGTGGTTTCTTTGCAGGCCGACGACTATAAAGTTGCCGGCAACTAATATTCTTCTTCCCTGTCTTGAAGATATTTTATCTTTAACATTACTTAGTAGAAAGCCTAAAATTTTCATTGATGATAACAACGGATTTTTATCGATATGTGTTTTATCATTCTGTCGCTTCGGTTTGATGTTTTTTTTTGTCTACTAGAAATTGTAGAAGGCTCAATATTACCCTTCCTTCTTCCTTCGAAAATGGATTATTATTCGTGCTATTGTAGATTTATGCAAATTAAAGTTCTTCGACATTTTATTCCGCGAAGCACCATTTTCATATGATTTAATTATTAAATTGCGAAATTCTTTAGTCAAAGTCTTATTACGACCCATTATTTTGAAGTACTAATTTATATTTTTTAAACAATTATACGATATAAACGTTGAAATTGAGAAAATAAAGACATTCATTATGTAGTTGCTATTTTTATGTCCAGACAAAAGTAAGAATTATGCAAATTAAATAAATTCTATAAATTTAATATAAATTATTTTAACATAAAATAAACTTATTTTAAGAGGTTATTCTTTATGTAATTTATTTTCAATATTCTTATGTTCACTTCAGAGAAATAGAATTTTTTTAAAAGTTGCTATCTTTATGGCCAATACTGTATGTACTCGTAATATAATAATAATGGAGTTATTTGGGCTGTGAGATAATTACAAGGGATTATTTTATATATTTATAATTCTCTATCTCTAAATCTATAGAAGATATAATAAAAATGTTCAATGTATTGGATGTAGAATTTTATATTCTTTAATATTTATAATAACATAAATTTCCAAAAAATAATATTTAAAAGACTTTTTCAAGAAACTACTAACTTCTTCCGGTTGTCCAATTGTTACCTAAACCTTTTCAGTTCTTCCCATTAATGTCAGATTAAGGAATACGTAGTTAAATTGATCTTCAGACATATTTAATTTGAGAAACCGGCTCTACAACATCCACACATACACACATCCACATACACATACACACACATACACATGCACATACACACAGACATCATTGCAAAAATGTTAAAATCGGATTCTAGTAACCTTAAAACGTGCTTATTCACTAAAATCTGGATATGCGATTTTTAGAAGGAATTCAATACCTCTCTTAGCGAGAGGTAAAAAAGTGTGCCGTTGCGGGACGCTTGGCAGATGTGAAACATCGAAATTCATTTTTATTAAAATTTGCTCTGATACACCGAAATACACAAGTAAAGCGGTGAGCGGGTAGTATAGAGAAAACGTCTCCGTTAACTGATACACATGCTGTGAGTATTTTTTAACGTGAAACATTGGGTTTGTCATATGTATGGTTACGACTTGACATTTAATTGACAGCAATGTATTTGCCTGTCTCATTTAAAATGAAACATTGGGAACGAATTTGACATTTGACAAAACATCAAGAGAGGTTAGTTTTGTTTAAATAATTGTACCTGCTTTCTAAATTAAATTTAGTTGTAGAATAGCTATTTGTGTATTAAGAGCGCAAAATGCGACATTGTCGATTGAGAGGTTGTTCTCTCTCGAAATCGACAATGTCCATTTGCGCTCGAAACACACACAAGATTTTTTCTACAGTCGCCACAATGGGGTCCTCCACTATAACAAAAAATAATAAAATGTACACTTTATACTTACAGTACTGCTCAATAAATAACGATTGGCTAATACAAAAGATACGGTTTAAACTTAAAAAGGCTTTTAAATGATTGTATCGTTACATTAGAGCGTGGAAGCAATGATTTGTGATGATTTGATGAGTTTTTGTAGCAAAATGTGTGGTTAGTTGTCATGCCTGTCACACTGAAAAAATTAACAAATATTTCAAGGAATTTGTGATTATATAGACATGTATGTGCATTGACTGACTTCTCGCAATTATTTAAGTAACGAAATAACTAATAACTTTATTGTAATCAAAATAAATAGTTAACTAGAGATCAGATGTCAGTACGACTCGCAACTATCCTACCGCCATCTGTGTACAATCATTCCTATGACTAAACATAACTGTTCATACAATTTATTTTATATTTAATTTTATTTTATCGTTATTTTCCATTCTTCTTGAGTTTTTATTCAATCTAATCTAAGCATTTTATACTTTCGTTTTTGTAAATGAATGCCCTATTTCATTTTCACAGCAGTATGGCATTTTGTTAGGTATGTTAAATACCGACAGAATATATGTCAAATTGACTTGTGAACGTGATAAATGTGTAATTACAGTGCCATTAGTTCCTAACTAAACATTTTCATTAAGAATGTAGACAAGTGACATTTCTCAACATTGTATACTTAGAAATTTGGATAGCGAGCGTTTTTTCTACTTTGTCGCGCATGAGCGGCAAAGTGACATTTTGTGTTGACAAAAGAGAGCGCAAATGGCTACTTTCTATAGTGACTTAGAAAAAAAATATTGTGTGCACATTGTGCTCGAGTGATTTTCTGAACCGGCTAAATTTCTTACAATATTTATATATAATACTTCTGTCAAATTCATTCCTCATGTTTGTCAATCAAATGTCAAGTCGTAACTTGAAGGAAAATTCAACGGTTATCTATCATATTGACAAGATGTTATTAGAGGCTAATTTTGTTTAAATAATTATACCTGTTTTCTAATAATTAAATTTAGATGTAGAATAAATATTATGTGTACCTTGTGCCCGAAATATGTTTAGTATTCTCGAGTGGTTTTCTGACTCGGCTAAATTTCTTACAATATTTAAATATAATACTTCTGTCAGATTCGTTCCCTATGTTTCATTTTAAATGGGACAGGCAAATACATTGCTGACTGTCGAGTCGTAATCATGGATATTACAAACCCAATGTTTCACGTTAAAAAATACTCACGGTATAAGTGGCGAGCGTGGAGTGCCGAGTCGAGGGGGCGAGGCGGAGTGAGCCGCAGTGTTGCCAACCTATTGAAGCAAAAATTCCCTTTATTTTATTAAAAAAATACCTTTTTTCCCTTTTTGATTAAAAGTAAATCAATATTTAGCAGAATTTCTTTTCAGACAATGTAAACAAAAATTTATTTCTAGTTAGTACATATATATTTATTTTGAAATGTAAAAAAAAATACATTATATGTAAATTCAAAACAAGAAGAAACAAAATGATACATATATTTTGTTCGGAATAAGAATAGAGTACTGGGACTGGGATCCAATTCAGTGATTCGTGTAATTGATAACAGATGTCGCAAATCGTATTTGTTGCTATTGAGGGATATTTAAAAAAAATCTTAATATATTATTCTATTTTTCAATTTTATTTTCATTTTTGTAAAAATACCCTTTTTCCTATTAAAAACAGAAATATTCCCTTTTCCCTTTTCGTTGTAAAAACTCCCTTAAAAAGGGAAAAATCCCTTAAGTTGGCAACACTGGTGAGCCGACGAGTCGCGTGTCATAGGAGCCTTTCTTACTCCTGTATAGGCGTGCCATTCAATTTTTCACATCAAAATATTCATGTCGAAACTGTAAGCCTTTTATGAGTTATCAAAAAAGTTATTTCTCTAGTCTATGAAAGTTTCCAACAAGTTATGCCATCTAATCCCATTAGTTAGGTACAGCGTAATTTTAGAATAAATTGCGAAATATTAGAACTTTCTTAGTTAAATTTTAATGTTATTCAAAATATACTTCTTCAAAGTAGGTTATTGTTTTAATAGTTCATGCTTGGGAAATAAGATTTTACTTCCCGCCTAGATAAGTAGGAACTTATTGTAAAGGACAGTAGAATTGTCCTAAAAATATATAAATAATATAGTTTTTGGGAATTAATGGCTGGTACTAAATGTTTTATTTTACAATGCTGTTTCGAAAATTGCAAAATTTCAATATTTAATTTCACCCTTATGTTTAAAGAACGTTTTTTAAAAATATTTGAATACAAACTAAGTTATGCTTTAAAATAATATTTTTATAAATTTGTATTTTATTTATTATTGGTATTACTATTAACGCAATTTGACATTTTTTTAAAACAGCGTTTTAAAACAAGACTTGGCTTGTGGTATCCCTCATTATAATTCACTTGGAGACTTGAGACTATCTCAATGTAGTTTTCATTAATGTAGTTAAATTTTAGGGATTTAATTTTCTTGTTTGGTATAAACATACTTGGATATTGATTTATCGGATAATTTTCCTTCATTTGTGAATTCAAAGTGAATGGAAAAAATATAATGAGAAATAATTGTAATATTAATATTAGAAGGAACAATAGATAAAAGCCGAATATGACGAAACCCAATTATTTCTACAGAATAAAATTTATCTTTGCACAATAAATTAGCGAACTATAAAATTATTTCCAACAAAACTTTTAAATTTTCAAACATGACAATGTGCTGTTATACTTTAATTTATACCAAACTAGCAAATTAAATCTCTGTCGTATATTCCCGACAGACGCCAAATATTTCCAATTTTAAATGGCACAAAAGTGACCCCTGTGGTGCACTCTCCACACCAGCGATGAGTGCCCGTGAGGTGACGCCTGGTAAGCGCCCACACGGTAAAATATATGTTCATCATTACCGATGTCTACATGTGTTGTAGATACTGGCACACCCAGAAATGGGTATTTATATATTTATTATTTATATTATATATTATTTATTTATTTATTTATTCGTATATTCGTAACTACAGTAATAAGTTGTCATTAATTGTGGCAAAATGTTTTGTCAAAATCTAAATTAATCTAAATATCCAGCAATGTGTAATAAGAATAAGTTGAGACATATGATTTTGGATATACATACCATTTGTACCCCGCGAAAAAATCTTCGTAACGTACCCAGGCGAGACCCGAGACATATTGAAACATATTTAGCGATACTTGCAAGAAAGGTGTACAACAATAGGAGCCCCAAAATGAAAACAAGAAAGATTTTTCTAAAGTTGCGTAAAATAAACTTTCTATTTTGCCAAAGACTCATGAGACAAGTCAGAATTAAACTTCGTCGTTCAGAAGAAAATAGGCCACTAGCTCTGTATTAAATATGTATATATATATATATATATATATATATATATATATATATATATATATATATATATATTCCTTAACCCAGTATCGTCCATTCAATTTTTTTCCTCGTCTTCTCGTTTACTATTTAAATGCAGAATTTTCATTTCTAATTCTTCAGTTCTTCAGCTCCTCAAATAAGTTTAAAGAATTAAATTATTATGAATTTAACATTTTAATGGTTGATTACGATGATAGACTGTTTGCAGAATGGAAAAATTGTACCGTATATACGTATATTGATATGTAGAGCAAATAGGAATTCGGAAACATACAGTGTATGCATTCATATTTGCTGTATTACATAACCCGAAAAAAAATATACAGAGCAACTACATTGGTGAAATAAATATTTGAAGTTCAAAAAATTAAAATGGTCGAAGGTAATATGCTAACTGCAGCATATTTTTTTAATCGGTACAATAATTCGTTGTGTGTGCCTAACAAATTATCGATACTTTTAGGAGGAAAAATGTAAATAAAATATGATATTTATTCGTATTACTTAAAAATATGTACGTCGAAGAAATAAAACTTGATCCGTGTAAACAAAGGACAGGCGGGAGGAGCTAGCAGCTAGAATGTATAAGATCATGTCGCAAATTCCCTTCTAAAATTTAGCTTTTGACTACTGTGCAGTGCACAATATCTATAAATTGGATAACGAAATAGTATAGCTAGCTGATACATTTGGCGATATATAAAGGAGACCGGCCATCTCTTATTTCGTTGACTGTACTTATAATTGAGGGTGATTTATTTGTAATGTTAGCCATGAAGAGAAACAATTGAAAGTAAAATAATGTTTCATTTAGTTGCTTTTGCCATTTCTTTTCATTTCCAATCACTAAATTTTTCTTTCTTGTTTTGGTAAAAACAAATCTTCAAGAATTTTTGAAGTCTCTTTTTTGCACCTATAGACTTTTTACACTTTGAATCATCCTTATTAGTTTTTTTCTGGCACTCGTCGAAATTGCTTACGCTATAATTTCACTGTAAACTATGTCATATCTTCCCTGTATTGTTCTTTTATACATGGTGCTAATGCATTATTATTATTATTATTATTATTATTATTATTATTATTATTATGAAAAATATTGCATAAACTTTCATTTAAACTACTTTTTAAAAAAAATGTGAAACCGGCTCATTTTTAAATACAAATAATTATTGATAATAAATTAGAAAATTACAAAACTAATTTCACTATTTCAATTGCTGTTCACATGATTTCCGAAATGGACTTGGAATTCGTTACAGCAAAAAAAATCTGTTGTGGCCAGCACAAGACCTCTCGCCATTTACATATTAGGCTATATAAGTATTGAATTTCACTTCCCTTTCAAACCGTCGTTTTATAACAAAAAAAAATACAGAACCCAAATACTGTTTTTTATTGTATTTAACATGTGTTCTGTACACATATAATTCTAATTATATCTATTTTTCATTGTATGAGGAAGTTTCTAAATGTCAGAGATTCTCCAACATACATAATGTTAGGCATGTTGGATAGATTAACTTTTACTAATAATCTCATATCCGGCTGGGCATCGTTTTCGTGCTACAGGCTCTTAAAAGAGTAATTATCTATCTTAATTTTAGTTGGCTGTGACCCATCATGATTACGCTAACATGGTGTTAGGCAGTTTGCAAACCTTAGTTATGTTTAACGTAACATGACGTACCATTCAGAAAATCATGTTTTTACGGTAAGCATACATTTCTACGGTACGGTATTACCAGTTACTTAAGTCACGATTTGAAACAAAATAAGCTTTGCAAACCATTTCTAAAGTAACGTGACAAAATCCAGCTGTAAACGGCCGAGTGTACGGCAGCACAAGAAATTCAAACAAATCCTGGCGTTTTTGAATAAATGTATCAAAATATACTTCGAATGTGCAAGGTTTACATTCAAGTTAGTGGTCGTCATTTTGAGTAATAATTATTATGTATCACAAAAATGAATAAAATTATTAATTGAAGTGACAGGCCACAGCCAACTAAAATTTTGGCAGATAGTTACTCTTTTAAGAGCCTGTAGCTCGAAAACGGTGCGTTTCCGGATACGAATTTATTAGTAAAAGTTAGTCTATTTTTCATCCCTTACATATCTTATAAATTTGTGACACGTACCTATTCATTAACAGTCTGTATCATGCTGTGTCACTTCAATATGCAAAACTCTTTTAATTTCAACCAAACATGAAAACATAGTTGGCAGGCAAACAAATGCCACAGTAACTTGATAGCAAAAAAATCTGATGTGGCCAGCCCATAACCTCCCGCTGGGTATTTAACAGTGATCTGTTAGATATATATTAACTTTTCGGCACTTTTATAAACAAATTAAACAACTATACTTTTTAATAAACACAACTTTTATTATATATGTAAATATGTGACTCAATAAATACAGGAACTTTTTTACTCTGACTAAATACAACACCATCCGTTTATTACAGTGTTAACGTGTGAACATAGCCACCATTGCCAACCAAAACATTCCTAACAATGAATAAGAAAAATATGGATCTCAATGTTGTATTCTAACATGATCTCTATAACATATGTTGTAGAGATCACTGGTATTTAACCGCACGCAGTATAAATGAAGCATTCATTATTATTTCACAAATATTGATATATAATAGAAAAACTTAACAAAATTTCAAAATAGTATACTCGTATCTTTGCAGAAAGTCTTTTCAGACTGGAAGACATTGAAGCAAATCAATAGTACATATAATATTTATGTATGATGGAAAATATATTATTTTTACAAACCTTAATTTCCTTAGATTTAAATATATTGCTATTATATTCTCCTTAACACGGTTTCATTATTAATTTTAATGTAATTGCTTCCTGACAGTGACATTTGTTTAAATATGTCAAAATTGTTTTTAATGTATTGTTTTTGTTTGACGCATAAGCAAGATGATTTATAAAAATAAATTATTTTATAAATTCTTATTTAAAGTTATTTGCTAAATACTATTATCGTAAAATTGAAGATTGTACCATTATATTAATTTTTTATTAATAAAAGTTGATAAAAAATTATATTCAATGTATTTTTTTCAAGAAAAACTATTAAAAGCTTATATAAGTGATACTTCCGGTTATCCGGTATACACTAAAAACTAATGAGCTCTTCCAACATTAGTATAGAATGGGTATACAAAATTTCAAAATTTTCTGATTGATAGTATTTGAGTAATCGTGTCCACAGGACACACACACACACACACACACACACACACACACACACACACACACACACACACATACACATACATACCCACAGACATCATTGTAAAAATGTTAAAATCGGATTCTGGGGGCCATCAAAACGTGCTTATTCACGTTTGGGTAAATCTCTATATGCGATTTTTAGCACGATCCCTATATCTCCCTTATAGTGGAGGAGCGTTAGCTCAAAAAAGTGCATTATCTCGGAACCGGTTCAAACAACTCCGATTTTGATGATTTTTTTTTAAAAATGTCGGTAATGCCAAATACTTCAACCTTTATGGTTTGAAAATTGACGCTCTTTGTTATTTATTAAATTATTTAATTTTTAAAAATTATTAATATCGGCGTTAAAATAATGTTATTTATGAAAGTATAATATTTAAAAACGACATCCAGTGACCTTGTATATTGGATACTGAGAAGTAAGATGTATTCTAAAATGATTGGAGTATGTAATCTGATGTGGCCAGCACATAACCTCTCGCCGGATAGTTTACCTGTGTGCATAAAACAAAGATTATTTTACAAATACAAATACATTCATGTATAAGTCTTTGACGTTCAAACTTCTTTATATATTTTTCTCCATATATTTACAAAATCTGTAGGTTATTTTAATATAAATTATATGCAACAAATTTCAAAATATATTTTACTATATTAAAATTTTATGCAGATAACAGGGATTATTAATTCGAACAATGTTTGTCTTCTCTACATACATGTACTGAAAACATTAATTTTTGGCAGTTTCAATTGTATAAGGTTGAGACGATACGCTATATTAATAAATATTATTATTATTTGTTATTATTATTATTATTATTATTATTATTATTATTATTATTATTATTTTACGGTATATTATTATTGTCATTGTTTATTGAAAATATGTAGTTATTATTTCGTTGCAATGGCCATTGCGTAAATATTTGTTGTACAGTTGTTTTATCTTATGTCACTAGGAGAGAAAGGATTCGAGTTCGGCCGATAAGACGAGATAGTGAAACCACTTGAGCCGGCGTCACAGGGCTGGGACATCTGCGAAGTATCAATCACACCTTTGTTGTTCTAGAATTTTCGGTGAGCCACCCACTAACCACCCACACCGGTGACGTAGCGCCTACCCCCGAAACACCCTAGTTTTGGAAGGAGACAAGAGGGATATTTTGGTTTAAATACGAGGGCTGAAGCTACACTCATCAGTCTTGCTTCGGCAGGACTCCCAGATCCTGGACCTCTGGCATGGTTGACATGTTGAGTAACCCGGGCTTCTGGCATCCTAGAGCTTGGACCTCTGGCGTGGTTGACACGTTGGGTAACCCGAGTTTCTGGATTCATCCAAATTTTACTCTTGGCTTGTCCGAGGTAAGTTCTCCAGGTCCCTCCTCGATACCGCTTTCCAATACCTTCACAATTTCCACCCGTTCAGCTGCTATGGCTATGTCAGGCACGTCGGGTTTCCCCCCCTTTTGATCCACTCGTTCAGCTGCTATGGCTATGTCAGGCACGTCGGGTTTCCCCCCTTTTGATCCACCCGTTCAGCTGCTATGGCTATGTCAGGCACGTCGGGTTTCCCCCCTTTATCCACCCGTTCAGCTGCTATGGCTATGTCAGGCACGTCGGGTTTCCCCCCTTTTTATCCACCCGTTCAGCTGCTATGGCTATGTCAGGCACGTCGGGTTTCCCCCCTTTTTATCAACCCGTTCAGCTGCTATGGCTATGTCAGGCACGTCGGGTTTCCCCCCTTTTTATCCACCCGTTCAGCTGCTATGGCTATGTCAGGCACGTCGGGTTTCCCCCCTCTTTCCGCCCGTTCAGCTGCTATGGCTATGTCAGGCACGTCGGGTTCTCCCCTTTTCCCCCCGTGCAGCTGCTATGGCCATGTCAGGCACGCCGGGTTTCCCCTCCTTGTCCGCCCCCGTTTCACCCACGGCGAACTTATTTTGGACAAGTTATAAACAATATTTTTGTCTTGTTGTTGTCACAATGATATAATTAATTTTTATATACGTGATCTGATATTGGTTGTCAATCAAACGTAATTTTGCGGGTCTGCTGCTTTGCAGCCACCCAAGCTCAAGATGTGTGCCGTATCAGCACCGAACGCTGGCTTGTCCACGTTCACTTGGGTATAACTGACATAATACACCGCCGGCGAGTGCGACACAGGTACTCAAAGGTACATACGGCGGGGTGACTCAGTCACACGCCGAGCGAATAATCCGGCTACATCGGTTGTTCTGCCATCAGGGTGAGGCGGCTCAGCCGCGAACCCAAAATAGCGTTGCTGAAACCTCGCTATCTACGAAATATCGGCATGTAGCGCCATGGTAACCTCGGAGAAACCGAGCTTACCCCACTTACACACTCACATACAAGTACACAATTACGATTGTAATTGGCTATCAATATAGAGGTCTAATTAATGTCTATTTGCAATGTTGCTCATATTAAATTATTGTGACAACGTATCATTGTTACTATATTGAATTTGTTATAAATTATTTGTTGAAATTGTGTCTAGATGCCTCTCTGTGCGGGGTTTTAGCTGTGGTTTCCCTCGTACGTAAGGCGAATGCCGGAGAGCGGACCTTTCCACAGCAGGGTGCCATGGTCAAACCATTACACTCAATTGTATTTCTCATATTATTTGGTATTTACTTTCATGATTAATTTTCAATAAATGCACAAAGCTAACATATTCTGTCTGCTTTTTGGAGAGAACATTATTCTTTAATTTTGTCAAATACCTGTCCCGATTCCCCCACTTTTAACAGCTACTCTGTATTACGAACGACGTAAGGGTTACTTATTTAATATAAACACAACGTAGGGTAAGTACAACCTTCTTTAGACGAGGTTAGGTATGTCGCGTTACATAAAATTGGTGCCGTGACCAGGATAGATATGTCGCGTTACATAAAATTGGTGCCGTGACCAGGATAGATATGTCGCGTTACAAGGTATATCTGGAAATGTGCATATATTCGTACATAACTTCTATCAAATTTTCTTTTTTCATAAATGTATCTAAATAACACATTGATTTTATTTCAATAAAGTGATGATGAGATTGCGCTCTTTTTATACTAATATCGATGTGTAATGTCGTCAATATTATATCTTATTTAAGAAGAATTTGATAACTTTTTGCAGTTCAATGTTACTGTAGTCTACAGTAGTCGTGCATTTTCCCATAATCTTTGAGATAAATTTAACAGTCCTTTAACGTAGACTTGTCATCTCAACAATAGTCACAGGGCAAACTAATAATTAAGAGATTCTCTAAGTATATTTTTCTTAATTCACTTTCATCTTGTGTTTATAACATTTAAATATAGTGTTCCTTCTCGTAGAGAGTCATCTTATTCGCACTTTGTTCGGCTTGTACCGCCTACAATTCAAATGTCTTGTCTTCTCGTAGGCAATCCATCCACCGCCTTTTCACTCATCCATGTGCGCTGAGGGCTGCCCTGATTATCTAATCTTGTCCAAAATTTGGAGCATTTTGGATATCCTCGTTTTTCATACGCTCAGCTGAGAAACATTCAGCGACTACTCGTATTTCATGCTTCTTCTTTGCAAACTAACATTCTGCTTCATATGTGATGAGAAACTTAGGCTGGATGCGCATCGAGTAACAAAAACGTTACTAAACAAAATGTTTTGCGACATACTTAAACACACTGACTGATCAAAAACGTTGTTAAACTAAACGTTGTAACTTCAAATTCCCACAATTTATTTGTGGCGATATTCTTATAAAGAGCAGGCCTTCCTTCAATTTAAAGCTAAAAGTTTTTCGGCGTCCACATCAACATTTCATTGTACACTTGCGACTGCGCATTTGATCTACACAGTACGTTGTTATGTTATGTAAGTTTGCACAATGAATATAGATATAGAGGTGGACGCCGAAAAACTTTTAGCTTTAAATTGAAGGAAGGCCTGCTCTTTATAAGAATATCGCCACAAATAAATTGTGGGAAGTTTTGTTTAAAGTTACAACATTTAGTTTAACAACGTTTTTGATCAGTCAGTGTGTTTAAGTATGTCGCAAAACATTTTGTTTAGTACCAGGCATCCAGCCTAAGGTTCTCCTCACATATGAAGCAGAATGTTAGTTTGCAAAGAAGAAGCATGAAAACGAGTAGTCGCTGAATGTTTCCCACCTGAGCACATGAAAAACGAGGATATCCAAAATGCTCCTAATTTTGGACAAGATTAGATAATCAGGGCAGCCCTCAGCGCACATGGATGAGTGAAAAGGCGGTGGATGGATTGCCTACGAGAAGACAAGACATTTGAATTGTAGACGGTACAAGCCGAACAAAGTGCGAATAAGATGACTCTCTACGAGAAGGAACACTATATTTAAATGTTATAAACACAAGATGAAAGTGAATTAAGAAAAATATACTTAGAGAATCTCTTAATTATTAGTTTGCCCTGTGACTATTGTTGAGATGACAAGTCTACGTTAAAGGACTGTTAAATTTATCTCAAAGATTATGGGAAAATGCACGACCACTGTAGACTACAGTAACATTGAACTGCAAAAAGTTATCAAATTCTTCTTAAATAAGATATAATATTGACGACATTACACATCGATATTAGTATAAAAAGAGCGCAATCTCATCATCACTTTATTGAAATAAAATCAATGTGTTATTTAGATACATTTATGAAAAAATAAAATTTGATAGAAGTTATGTACGAATATACGCACATTTCCAGATATACCTTATACAATTGAAACTGCCAAAAATTAATGTTTTCAGTACATGTATGTAGAGAAGACAAACATTGTTCGAATTAATAATCCCTGTTATCTGCATAAAATTTTAATATAGTAAAATATATTTTGAAATTTGTTGCATATAATTTATATTAAAATAACCTACAGATTTTGTAAATATATGGAGAAAAATATATAAAGAAGTTTGAACGTCAAAGACTTATACATGAATGTATTTGTATTTGTAAAATAATCTTTGTTTTATGCACACAGGTAAACTATCCGGCGAGAGGTTATGTGCTGGCCACATCAGATTACATACTCCAATCATTTTAGAATACATCTTACTTCTCAGTATCCAATATACAAGGTCACTGGATGTCGTTTTTAAATATTATACTTTCATAAATAACATTATTTTAACGCCGATATTAATAATTTTTAAAAATTAAATAATTTAATAAATAACAAAGAGCGTCAATTTTCAAACCATAAAGGTTGAAGTATTTGGCATTACCGTCATTTAAAAAAAAAAAATCATCAAAATCGGAGTTGTTTGAACCGGTTCCGAGATAATTACTTAGCGCTCCTCCACTATTACCTAGAGTAGCGGGAGGTAAAAAATATAATGGCTTGTCTTTTATTTCATGTTTTGAAACTGCCTGGTATTTAAAATAGATATATTAAAATATAGGAACAGTTTAAATTAATTTTTATAGAGATGAAATATTATCATCATGATATTAAATATTACTTTATATGTGACGTAATTAAATACCATTTTCATGTTATATTAATTTTTGTTTCTGTATGAACAGTTCTAAAATTAACAAAAACAGAATGAGATTTATCTGTATAACTTTTATTATTGTTTGACATTTTCCAAATTAATTAAGAGTTGCAATATTTGTTGTGATGAAATTACCTTGTCCACGACAAAATGTAATATGTCTTTCTGATGTGAACGATATTCGAATGTTTCACAAAGTTTTTGTGGAAATGTTTCGGGTCTCCTTTCATCTTGGTGATATGTCAATGTCAGTCAGTACACATTTGTGACAAATCTCTGTGATAAAAAAACTCCCTGCTCGGAACATAGATCACTTATTTCTCAACAAACAACTTCAATCTCGGCAGTTTAGTATTTCATTTTTTACCTCTCGCTAAGAGAGGTATTGGATTCATGCTAAAATTCGCATATCCAGATTTTATTGAATAAGCTTGATTTAAGGTCCCTAGAATCCGATTATAACATTTTTAAAATGATGTCTGTGTGTGTGTGTGGATGTGTGTATGTGTGTGTGTGTGTATGTGTATGTATGGATGTTGGAGGGACGATTCCTCAAAAACTATAGGACTTAAAAAATATTTAACTGCAGTTTCCTCAATCTGATATTACTGGGAAGAGCTGAAAAGGTTTTGGTAACAATTGAACAACCGGAAGTAGTTTCTTAGAAATTTTTTTCTAAATAATTTTTTGGGAGTTTTTTTTTTTATTAAATATTGAAGAACATAAAATTCTCCATCTAATACACTTAAAATTTTTATTATATCTTGTACAGATTTAGAGATAAAGACACTATAATATATAGAGTAATTTAATAGCAGAGGCCAAGGCACTACGGAAACCAGTTGACAAATTCCAATGTTTATAACATAGTTTTTAAATGACACATGTCAGTGTCAAAAATCAACAGGTTTAGTGACATTCTGACAGTTTTTTCTGGGAAGTATATTTAATCTTTCTTATTGTTTTATTAATTAAATATTTGAAATTATAGGTAAAATGCATATATCCATCAGAAATACCGCCAATCTGGTTAATGAATTGGAAAATCTCTGACATTTAGAAACTTCCTCATACAATGAAAAATAGATATAATTAGAATTATATGTGTTCAGAAGACATGTTAAGTACAATAAAAAACAGTATTTGGGTTCTGTATTTTTTTGTTATAAAACGACGGTTTGAAAGGGAAGTGTAATTCAATACTTATATAGCCTAATATGGAAATGGCGAGAGGTCTTGTGCTGGCCACAACAGATTTTTTTTTGCTGTAACGAATTCCAAGTCCATGTCGTAAATCATGTGCACAGCAAATGAAATAGTGAAATTAGTTTTGTAATTTTCTAATTTATTATCAATAATTTTTTGTATTTAAAAATGAGCCGGTTTCACATTTTTTTAAAAAGTAGTTTAAATGAAAGTTTATGTAATATTTTTCATAATAATAATAATAATAATAATAATAATAATAATAATAATAATAATAATAATAATAGTAATAAATCATTGATATTTGTAAATAATTAAATAAAAAGATTGGCGCCAGAAATAGTAATGAAAAACAACCCCCCAATCTTGTGAACCCGGAATGCATACATCACTTCATTCATAGTCAATATGAAAACAGTTTACGTTATTTATATAAATAAAAAAATCTGTTGTGGCCAGCACAAGACCTTCCGTCAATTCGATGTATTTTGTACAAATCCCAAACCAAAAGGACCTTAGAACAGTGTCTATATAATATCATGTAAAATCGAACACGAACACATACTATTTTTTACAAAATTCCACACCAAAAGTTCATTTGAAAAGGTTCTATAAATCCAATAAAATTATAACATAAACATACACTAAGTAAAATGCCCTTGACATTTCCTTCTTTTGGCCTTTCACTGCATGTCAGTTGCGAGGAACACTATGACTTACCAATTTTTGATCCTATACTTTCCATATTTGGTTTTGCACTTGCAACAGACATCTGTCAATTAGAATTTTATGAATGTATCAGCTGTTTCCATGATAAATAGCAAAGCTGACTAATTTTTGAAAATTAATTTCTTTATAATGCTTTAACTCTACATCTATTGAATATGAAGGAAAATGTATAATCAAAGCATATAGAGAAGAGTATTTTCTTTAATATATATAATAACAAAATGTCAAAAAAATAATATTTAACTGCGTTTTTTTTAAGAAAAACTGTGAAAAACTTCAAATAATGGTACTTCCGGTGGATCAATTATAACCAAAATCTAATCAACTCTTCATATGGATGTCCAGAAGAGGAATACGAAAGAATTATAATTTTTAGAATTGTAGTATTGGAGTTATAGTCGGAGAAAAATTTGTCACACACGGACACACATACACACACACACATATACATACATACAGACATCATCTTAAAAATAATAAATTCGTATTGTAGGGACCCTATTCATTAAAAACTCATCACCTAATTTTTTGACCAAAGACAATACCTTCCTTACCTAAAGGTGACGGAAGGTAAAAAGGCGATAGTTTTTCACATGTTAAACTGTATGTACTCTGATATCACATTCTGTTACAGATCAAGTGACTTTTTCAAAATATTGCACAAATTTCAATATTTAATTGTAAAATATCTAATGGATATTTTGTGATATTTTCAAATTTGAGGCTCTTTAAAGAACAATATCTTTTAAAATTTAGTACTTAGAAGTTATATAAAAATTCTTAAACAGGCCTATTCTATGCATATTTTAGCAAAGTTGCTAAGTTTATAGGTAGGTATGAAGGTGTGGTCATTTCCATATTCGGAAAATTTTCTATGTACCTTATAGGTATAATACAGATGCCCGTTTTTCAAGGCTCACTATTGGAGTCTCGCTTATTATTGTTATTATTATTATTATTATTATTATTATTATTATTATTATTATTAAATACACTATACTACAGGCGAAGCCTAATTACAGTATAGATGAAAGACAAAGATTAAACGTGTAAAACTCTAAACAATCTGAAAGAAATAAAAAAGAACTGAATTAAATTATTTGTGAAGAAGACTACGATAGAGCTGCTTGGGTGATAGAAGAAATATGTCATGAGAGGAAAAGTTTAAGTCGTGTAAGTAACACATTTTGTTAATAGGTGAAGTAAAGAAGACATTTGTACGAGACGGTTGCAAGTTATCAAGACAAGAGATACCAAAATTGTTAAATTAAGTCAAAATTGCTGATGTTAATGAACCATTTGAAAGATGTATTTGTTTTTCCCGAAAAATACATAGGTCGCTAGACAAATACAAAATTCGAAATAATTTTGTCGTCGGTCGAGATCGAACCCGGGTCACTTAACAAGTTTTTTGTTGAAGTATCTTTATTATTTAGTTTTTTTTTATAAATTAATTAATTTACTCTAAAATGGACTTTTTTATTTATATTTTCAATTACATACATAGTTGTATATTTAATTATGTATACTTACGTAATTAAATTTTCTTAACGAGATGAATAATATAAATACTAATTAAATTTTAGAATACAGTATAAACTTCAAAATTACAAAATATTATTTTACTGTTACCCCCGGTTTTATAAAGGGCAGAATAAATTTACTTCCATAGTAAATTTATTCAAACCACATTCAAACTAACAAATTCAAATCAATTTTATTCATTTTATGAGATTTATAACATTAATGTCAAAAATTCGTCTCTCATTTGAAGGAATAAATTTGATTTACTTTGGAAGTAAATTTATCTTTCGTTTACAAAACCGAGCATTTATAATATAAACAGAAATATTGATGTATTCGATAGTACAATACAACGTATTTATGTACATTTATGTAAGCTCGACGTAAAGTTGAACTGATTTTAACTTTCCGCGTTATTCTCTTAGAACTATTGCTATTATGTAGCTATGTAACCGTAAGATATACGTAACAGCATTGCGGAAACGGCCATTGGAAACCTATACTTCAATTTTATGATTACGTTTACGATTATGTTACGTTCTTTATCAATTAGAGTTTAAGCGATTTCATATAGCTCAAGTTCCAATTTTAACATGACTTTAGTCCTAGGGCGCCTTTATTGATAAAGTTCTTTACCGTCCTTACTCCTGGTTTTTTATTACATTTCGCGTATTGATCTCAACAACAAACAAGTTGGCCACCTCCGATATAGTTTAACTTATGACAACGGAGGCAAACCAGAAAATATTGTTTTGTTCTGTGGCGTATTAATCTAGTTCGTTGCTACATGGTAAGTACTCACTAGCGGCGCCAGGATGTAAATGTAGGGCGTATTTTTCTATGGCTGTAGTTTCTGTCCTATTTATTTTAGAACAAAAGTGTAATTACAAATAAAATTTTATTCACAAATGTTACATATGTAGTTGCGGTGAGTAATAAACTTTTTAAGGTGGACACCACCACCCTGGTTCCCATTAGCGTAGGCCATAAGCCCTTGACATTTTCGTGCCCATATATTTTGTCATTCGCTTAATTTTTTTTTTTTTAAGCTCCAAACCAGAAATTGTTCAATTTTTATTCAAGTGCGCCCCCAGCAAAAATTTGTGGCACAAGTCCAGGCTTCATGGGCTTGTAGGATATTGCGCCACTGGTTTTGTTTCACAAGACAAGATTTCTTGTCTTGCTAGGCTATTTCTTGTCTTGCAAAACAAGACAAGAAATTTAAATAACTCTTCTCTTGTGTTACTCTTGCAAGACTCTTGCATATTTCTTGTCTTGCAATTTCATATTAATAGGAACAACATATTTAAATCGGACGTGATATTTTACTTGAAGCTGTGAAGAGATTTTCGTGAAAAAATGTATAATGCTATAATTGAAAACTTTTCAAATCTTGTATTTAACACTTTTATATTAATGAGACCAACATATTAGATTCTTGTTAATACTGGTAAACCTAAAGTGCTACTTTACTTGAAGCTCTGAACTGATTTCCTTGAAAAAATATATTAAAATATGATAAAAAAGAACTTCTCAAATTTGGTTTTAAAACTCGTATATGATTGAAAACAACATTAGATTTTGAGTATATATGATAAGTCGGATGTGGTTCTTAACTAAGAGCTCTTAGCAGATTTTCAAAAAAAAAAACTTGATAAAATATAATACAAAATTTCTTATTAAAGACTTTTTTATTTATTGGAACAACAAATTAGATTTTGTTTACAAACGATAAAGTGATATTTAACTCCAAGCTCATTGCAATTTTAAACATCGAATTAGCGGGAGGTCATGTGCTGGCCATATCAGATTTTTTATCTCTAAATCTATAGAAGATATAATAAGAAAATTTAAATCAGATTGAGTACTTAATGCTCTTTATTATTTTTTGTACTATAAATTTTCAAAATATAATATTTAGAAGATTTTTTAAGAATCTACTACTTCCGGTTGTCAATTGTTATCAAAACCTTTTTAGCTTTTCTGATTAATGTCAACTTAGCTAGAGGTAAAACCTATAATAAAATGTTGATAGGTAAAACCTATAATAAAATGTTGATATATTGAATTATAATATAATATTGCAAGAGTGCAAGAATGCAAGAAAATACTAAAAAATCTTGCTATTCTTGCACTTTTCTTGCAACGCAGATTCTTGTCTTGTCTTGCAACGAACTATATAACTCTTGTCTTGTTCTTGTCTTGCATTTTATGCAAGAACAAGACAAGAACAAGAAAAATGCAAGACTTTTGTGAAACACTAGTTTTGTTAGAAAATTGTAAGTATATAATCATTTAATTAACTCTGCAAAGGAGTTAAAGAAAATTTAATACATACTGTTATTACTTTATTATTAAAAGAGGAACACTGAAATTAAAATGATTAGAATAGAATTATAAGAGGAAAAGTATGATAAAATAATTGGAAGCGTAGCGTAATGAAATGCAGAAGTCTTTGATTTTAGTATTTATTTTTATATTTAGGGACCTAACCAACGAGAAAAAACACAGTCAAACGCTAGCAAATTGCTGTTCAAGCTGTGTCGGATTCTAAAGTTCACAGAAGTTTGCCGCACTCTTTCCAATCTTTTGATCTTGAAAAATACTTTTAACTCTTTTCGTTAATCAAATCGTTCCCAGAAATCGTACATGACGCTTTGTAATTGAAATAATGATTTGAAATTTGAATGACAACTACAGTCGGCCATTAATTTTAAACATTTATTCCAATTTTACGTACTATTCTCTCGAAAAATCAATATTTTATTATGAAAGGCAAGAAAATGCATAGATAAAACAATGGAAGTTGATTTTAAATATCTTTTTCATTTTCAGTTTATTTTTTTTTTAATAATTACTATAACTATACAACATACATTTTTAAAAGGTTTTAATGTGCGAAGATAGTAAATGTGGGGGCAAGATAAATTCGAATAGATTTAATTAAACGTTTACGTATAGCGCTTTCCATTTATATATTTAGTGCGAAATTTTTTTTCACTGAGTGCATAATATATTTTCAATTTATAGAATCAGTGCGCACTGACTGAGTTTTACGTGTTTCATTTATATTTTTCGAGTGAACTGAAACTTACTGAGTGCAAACTTTCTTACTACAGTTGTCAGTTTCTTGCCAGTGCAGTCTGCTAAATTAATATATTTTAAGTTGTAAAAAGTGTCTACGTAAGAACAATGAATGTAAAAAAACTAAGTTTGTTAATAATAGAAGAATTATTGAAAACGTACGTTTGTAAATACAAAATAAACAGTTGTGGTTATAATAACAACTCTCTTTGACAGTGACAATTATAATAATATAATAACCCTGTACTGGACTTTTGTAACATATTCATTAAATGCACTACACATGTGTAAATGGAAAACGCTATTAAATAAGTGTCTATTACCTTGAAAACTACTTTAAACGACGGTTTGGCAATCAATACTATTTAAAAAATATATGCGCAACAACAATCAATTCAATTTTTATTTTAAATAATTATGCTATTCAACAATTTTACAATTTTTACTTCACTGTTTTTCCTTCCATTTCTTAAAAGGTCCCCACTACTTTTCTTTTGTAATGATTTCAAACTTATTTCTGGAAAACTTAAATTATGTTGATGTTAAACTAGAATTTAATAACATAGATTAATTTCAAGTTGACCTACAAATTATTAAAATTATCAAATTCTATATCACGATTCGAAAATGCTCTCCGGCTAATCCCATATTTTCACTAACAATTATTTTTTAAAAATTGATTAACTAAGTTTTAACTAACTTTTGCAATATAATTTCAACATTTCAACTATATTGACTTGCATTACCCAAATAAAAATTGTGAACTAAATGGCTTACTCAGTTCATAAGTTGCCAACTTACTAATTAAATGTATTATATGAAAAAATTGTTAAATACAACACGTACTTGCACATCTATTCGGAAATAGAAGTACAAGACTTAATATAAATGAGTAAAAATTATTTTTGTGTAGCTGACTGAATATCTGTATGTGGGAAAGGCAACAAATAAATAATATTTGAAGATGCCTGTACACTCACACTTATTATTATGAGAAACAGCACTAAAATTTCGGCTGTAGGAAAAATATTTTTTCTACGACCACCATGAAAAGTTGACATTTGTGCTCTATTTTGTCATCATAAAGTTGATGGTTACTAAGGAACGAGCAAAAGAATACTTTACCGCGCGTCTCCCATAGCAACGCGCGGTAAAGTGCTCAATTTGCTCACTTAGATAAATACATATTTTTGCTGAAATCGTAATTTATTAAAATAATACTTACAAAATCTAAAATATAGGTTAGGTTCATTTTTACACTAGAAACGTGCTACAAACAATATACCTGAAGTTAGCTACATTACCAATTTAGTTAGGTTAGGTATTTAATTATATATAATAACAACTCTACTGGTGAATGTACATTGTATTACAACTTTAAATATTTAATAACACACATTTCATAATTAACAAACTTATTGGATTTAATTATTGGCGGATAATGTTAAAATTGAATGTGCACTTTTGGCAGTTTTGTATATTCATTCCAGAACTTGAAAACAGCTGACGAAGATAAATTAGACTCTGTGACTGTGACACTCACTAGAGTTTTCAGTTCTTAACTGCTAGTGTTGATTTTAGCATGTAATAAATGGACCAAAGAGAAGACGATTTCATTAGATTTTTACAAAAAGTAAGCTAGTAAGACATTTTCACTGTAATTCTTGATTTTTTTAACTTACACCACTCAATGGAGAGGTTATAATTCTTTTCGTATAATGCTTTTGATTTTGCAGATAATAAATTCAAGAAAGTATTTTGCGCTGTTTCAAATATATCTGGAGGAGTGCAGGAAAAATCACTATCTTTTACTGACAGAATTTTGTATTTATTTACTTGGATACTCACATCGTCATGGTTACACACAACATAAAACAGAAATTGGTTGAGGTTGAATTGAACTTACTAAATAGGTATTATTATTTTTTTCTATTTTGGTTAGTAAAGTCGTAGGAAAAATTATGTGTGCATCTCTAGCGTAAAGTATCTTTATTGCTCTCGCTCGATTGTAGCGCTCACTACGCTCGCGCTTCAATTTTCGAACGGGAGCAATAAAGATCCACTTTACGCTCTTGACACACAGATAACTATTATGCAACTCGTGTGTAAAACAGTATTTTTTATTTCGTGCTATAAAACATCACGCTTGGTAAGACAAGATTAGTCCCTTGTAATGTAATAATGCAATAAATTTTTAACTGGGTTGATTTTGATTTAAACAACAATCCCATCATGTTGTGTTGTAAGGTTAGGGTCGGATTTGCATTTTATTAGGTAGATGGCGCTGAAGTGGAAGCCATTGAGCCTTGCTTGTTGCGTTGTTTGTGCGTGTACGTGGTTGCCGGTTGTCTATGTTAGAGGTTACCCATCTGCTTCCTGCTAGCTTGTCTCTGTTACGTCCTTGTTATTCTAATCAATGTGGTTTAGTTAGAATTTGATCGGCTCTGAATAGTTCTCCAGTCTCTAATTTATATAACAATGTTTACAGTTTGTTAAATTAATAGTAATTATACTGGTGTGGCGACTGCGATGAAGCCACAAGTTTAAAAAATATAAAAGGGGGCAATGACAAAAAAATCTGATGTGGCCAGCACATGACCTCCCGCCAATTCCAGGTTTAAAATAGCAATGAGCTTTAAGTAAAATTTCACTTCCGATTGATCGTTTGTAAACAAAATCTACTTTGTTGTTCCAATAAATAGAAAAGTTTGTATTTTATTATGTTTCTCCTGAAAAATCTGTTAGAGCTTCAAATTAAGTACTACATCCGGTTTATCATATATAGTCAAAATCTAATATGTTGTTTCAAATTATATAAGAGTATTAAATACCAACTTTGCGAAGTTTTGGATCATTAATATATTTTAAAGAAAAATCGTCACACACATTATTGTCAAATCATCACCAACTTCCTTATGCTCTAAAAGGCAATCTGCGTAAATTCTTCGCCGTACATTATCCATTTCGTAAATGTATAGTTGCAAACTATTATTTGACACTTTGCAATCACGTTTTAATTGAGAGCTGTTTCATATATAATGCTGCAAACATCAAACTTAAATCGAATTATCCTGTATATCTAATATTTATGTATGATGGAAAATATATTATTTTTACAAACCTTAATTTCATTAGAATCATATTTAAACTACTAAATTCTTCTTAACACGGTTTCATTATTAATTTTAATGAAAATTGCTTCGTGACAGTGCCATTTGTTTAAATATGTCAAATTTGTTATTAAAGTATTGTTTTTGTTTGACGCAGAGGCAAAGTGATGTACAAAAATAAATTATTTTATAATATAATATAAAGTTATTTACTAAATGCTATTATCGTAGAATTGAAGATTGTGCCATTATATTCAATTTGTATTGGTAAAAGTTGCTAAAAAATTATATTCAATGAATTTTTTACAAGAAAAACTGTTAAAAGCTTGTATAAATGATACTTCCGGTTATCCGATATACACTGAAAACTAATGATCTCTTCCTACATTAGTATAGAATGGATATACAAAATTTCAAATTTTTCTGATTGATAGTATTTGAGTAATCGTGTCCACAAGATCCACACACACACGCACACACACACACACACACCGACACACACACACACACACACAAACACACAGACACACGCATACATACCTACAGACATCATTGTAAAAATGTTAAAATCGGATTCTAAGGACATCAAAACGTGCTTATTCACTAAAATCTCTATATTCGATTTTTAGCACGATCGCTATACCTCCCTTACCTAGGGTAGTGGGAGGTAAAAATACAACGACGAAAAATTTACATCAACAACAGTTGTTTATATATAAAAATTAGTCATACACATATTCGTTCGTTATTTTTACATGTTTACAATTTAATTAAACTTCATATTTTTATGTAGGAAAAAAGAAAATATTTGGAACTGCAGTTTGGAAGATTTTATTGATTTCAAACCAATGTTTCGATCATAACTATAATCTATAATCCTCTTCAGGGTTAAATGAAGTCAGAAAAATAACTAGCCAATGTTTTTTATTATAAGTATATCGCGATTAGATATAGGAACCGACGTTTTGTGCTAGGTTAGGTTATTAGGTTATATTGTTAGAGAGTAGAGACATAAGTCCAATCTCTTTAGTTTACAATTTAGTGTAAATAAAAATATTTGTGGTGCATGTAAGTGTACAAAGAGAGGAATTATTGGCAATATTTTTTTTTATTATTCAGCTGGCGCCGTTTGCATATACAGGAACCAGATCTGGCATTCAATGTACAACCTTTAAACTGGACATACATGTATATTGTATAGAAACATTATGTAGAAAATTAAGAAGTATCTGTTTACTACGATTGAAATTAATATACGAGTACAGGAATAATCTTCTTTATAAAATACGTCAAAAAGTCAAGGGATTCATGTTTTAAAGAAATATATCTAGATTATAAATAGATTACTTACCTATTAATTTTCTGTTGAATTCTGAGTCAGAATATCAGAATAATTAAAACAGTGCGCGTTAAAATAAATTTAATTGTGATTCTAGGTTATTTGTGAAGTTCTGCGAATAGAACGATGATAATATTCAATAAGGGTTGTATTAATAATTGAAATTGGAACTAGCTTCTAAAATTAAACCTTTAGAGTAGAAAATTATGTTCAATATTGTGCAACCAGGGTTGGTAAGGCTATTAAATTCCACTCCAAAGTGATTTGGTGGGTGGAGACAATAGTAGGTCAACAATGAACAACCCTGCACTAATATCATTATAGTTTTACCTATACAATCAATGAGGGAAATTACTCATCCATTTTTTTTTATGAATTAGCCTTTACATAATACGAATTCATATTTTGAATGAATATAATAAATAATATCGTAAAAATATAATAAAACTTTATCCAATTATTTTAATTACATTATTTCTTTGTGAAAATTATCAATAATTAATATTATTACCGAAATCTGTAAATGAAAACTGAGTTACATATCTAGAAATGCATAATACCTATTTTAGACAACTATGTTTAACTTTTTCTTGTAACTTTAATATTTCACCATATATAAGCTGGACAATGAAAAACCAATCATTCTGTATACGAGTAGATTTCATTTATAAGATTTTTAATTTTTCAATTTAAAGTTATAGATAAATAAATTTTGACAGATGGGTTTTAATTTGTTGTTTTGACAGTTCATGTATGTATTATTTTGTGATTTTGTTTCAATTCTATGACCAAATAATTATAAATTTTAAATTTTTATTTTACAGGTCAAAAAACGTGCAAAATAAAGTTTGAATGATGTGTTGAAAATAAATATCTACAATTTTTTTCTCTACAATCAATTGGGAACTTTTGCGCATGGAAAAACGGAGTTTACATGCCAAACGGCTATGGCCCTTTTTTAATGAACACACTGTATATATTTAATAATAAACTGATCTTAGGACCTCTGGCATGGTTCACATGTTGAGTAATCCTAACCTACTTTCAAATAAAAGGGTTCTTAGGACCTCTGGCATGGTTTAAATGTTGAGTAATCCTACTTTCCCTTTACCTCTTTAATACGATTTCGCGTAATTTTTACTGAAAATGAGAACTTTGTTCTCGAATTACGTATCTAGCTTATTTTTTCATTTTTAATTTTAAGGTTAGGGGTAATTTCTAATTTTATTATTAATTATATTAGCCTTAGACTCCATAATACTATATTGTTGAACACTGTACAGTCATACAAAAAAGTCTCCGTACGACAGTAGTTTTAATGTATTTTAGGAAAAATAGCAGTCCTAAACCCAATATATTTAATTTTCTTTTCATCCAAAATGAAACGCAGTGTATTACGTTATTATAAATATAAAATAAAGAAGTAATTTATTTATATTATGGGGTAAACATTGAAAGTATTCATAATTTCATGACAAAAAAGTCTCCGTACGATAACCAAAACATTTAAATAATAAACCATTTATTTATGTTTCATAAAGAAATATAATATTTGGAGGGTTTTCCTTTGGTTCTTCCACCAGTAACTAAGCGATGAGTCATTGAATATACCAAATTTTTGGTTACCTATGGTATTATATTCTGCCATTTTACTTGTAATTAATTTAATTTTTTTTTGCTTTATATTCTTAGTTATTTTAAGAATTTTCCGCACTTTCTCAATCTGGTTAAAGTCCGGAGACTGCGAGGGATGATTAAGCATAGTTTTAATATTATACAGTACGCATTCTCTTATAGACGCGAATTATTTGTCGAATTTTTCTGATGCATGAAATTAAAATTGTCTGTTAAGGCCCTATCTTTCGGTACTTTGTTTTAAATTTGCTTTTAAAATATCGAGGTAACCTTTGCTATTCATTGTTGCAATAATTACTAATTTTCGTACACCCGCTTAGAAAATATAGCCCCAAACATAATGCTATCACCGGCGTATTTAACTGTTAGTATTAAATGCCTTAAATTTAAGGTTTTCTCCAATTTTTTTGCCTTCTTTCCAATCTGTATGTATTATTCTTACTTACTTATCAAAAATTTGGTAGATTCAATGACTTATCGCTTAGTTACTAGTGGAAACACCAAAGGAAAACCCTCCAAATATTATATTTCTTTATGAAACATTAATAAATGGTTTATTATTTATATGTTTTGATTATCGTACGGAGACTTTTTTGTCATGAAATTATGAATACTTTCAATGTTTACCCCATAATATAAATAAATTAAGTAAATTATTTGTTTATTTTATATTTATAATAATGATAATATACTGCGTTTCATTTTGGATTAAAAGGAAATTAAACATATTGGGTGGAATTCAGTGGGTTGTATTAAAGTCTGTATTAAAGCTTGTATTAAGTATATGGCAACATTGTAATATTTCCCAAATCTATCAATGAGATTCAATTGTGATATAGAAATTTTGCCGCAGGGAAAAGTAATACAAATATCCTTTATTCAAATGAAGAAGTATAATTGTAAATGGAAACTTGCAAAAAAATAGCAACATTAGGTTAGAAATATGTCAAATTTTATGTGTCAAATTTCATACCTGAATGTTAATGAATTTTAAAATATCTCAATGCCCGTTTTGATCAGTTTTGATATTTGTCCTTTTTTATCGTAATTGTATGGCTTTCTTACTTCTATTAATAATATTTTTTTCTTTATTTGATCCTTTGGTCTCTCACTTTTTTCTGACAGGTATTACAAAGTTGCCAAAATATTTTTGACAAAGAAATGTTTTAGCTTAAAACACGCTAATACAACCCACTGAATCTCACCCATTAGGTTTTAGGCTGCTATTTTTCCTAAAATACATTAAAACTACTGGCGTACGGAGTTTTTTTTGTATTACTGTATATAGTTTTAATTTTGTTGCATTTTTACTTCAGTTGACCTTACCTATAAAAAGATAACTCCGATATCATCGGAAGATATGAAATGCAAAAAGTTTAAGCTATTTTTATAGTACTTAGTCACGGATTGGGACACCGAGAAAGAAAAGCAATTATTCGCATCACAAAGAAATATTTATCTATTGTAAAATTAAGCTAAAGCTAAACCATTTTGAAGTAATAATAAGTATATGAGAGAACGGTAAATGTTCAATTAAAATATGTAACAAAAGTTAGAAGGCCGTTGAGATCTTCGCAGATAACGAATTTTTGAATTGGTGATGTGACAATAACATCATTTTCACTTGTAATTAAAATTTGAACAAGCTACTTTGGGAAATTAGAGCAGATACTCAAGAGGGTGTAAACACTTTCACTTTCAAATCGCTAAAAGAAGTGATGCCGGTAATATGTCATGCTTTATTTTGTGCCGTCAGACATCGGATACATGTGCGTAGGTTTTAGTGTAGTTTGGGGTTCCTGGAGGTTCGGCATGGTGGCGTAACCTGGGAAAATGTATTAGCTTCAGGACAAAAGCCACAAGAGAATGGATATATCGATTTACCGTCCAAGACCACCGACAAAAGCATTTCTTCTGCCATAATCCTCAAATGCCTTAAAAAACACCCTGCTGAAAATTATGCCTCGACTGTTTTCTTATCACGTCGGCTTGCCCTGAGCAAACAATCCTGCAAACATTACAGGATCAAAATGTAATTCCTGGGGTTGACCCCCAGAAGTGAAATAAAATATTCAAGATTTCTTTGAATAAATGGTATTTTCTTATGTGCTGTAATGTTTTTTTTTATCTTGGAAATATTTCCTTGAATTTTTTAAGGTATTGTGACATTCTAAATATAAATACAAACACTTTATAAATATTATATAACTGATGATAGAATGTATAAGAATTCATATTTTTACTTCCTGGTAACCTGTTGTTATGAAAATATTGGAAAAGTTTGGAAATTATATTGAGATTTTAATGAATAAGCATGTCTAAAGGTTGAAGGAATTTTATTTTAACATTTTTACAATGTTGTCCTTGTGTGTATAAATTTCTCGGGACATGATTTGTCAAATACATTAAATTATTACTCTTAGGGCCAGGTTTTCAATATGTGGTTAAAATTTTAACTCCCAGTTAAGTAAACAATATTGCATCGTTTTGTTGACAGCAATGATAAATCCGTCGTTTGACAGTTAATTTCGTTTCAATTTTGTTTATTTAACTTATTTATAATTGAAGCATTATGATTTAAAGAGATCTAAATATCTTTTTTATGTTCTGCAATTTTTCAACAAGAAGTGTTTTGCATAAAATAAAACGAAAGTTGCAAATTCCATTTAAGATCACTAGACATATGAGCTAAAAATTTTAATATTTTAATTTGTTTATATACTCAATCCTTTGTTTCATATTTGGCTTTAGGTGTAAACCACATCTTTAATTTTATTTTTAAAACATTAGACTTGGCTCACTGAAGGTTTTCATTGAAAAATCTTACTAGATAATGTCATTTAATTTTAAAAATATCTAACTATGGAAGGTTAGATATCTTTAAAATTAAATGACTCATTCTATTAGTTCCAAGTTTCATCTTTTGAGTGAAGGACCAAAAATAATAGTTTCTATATTAATACATTTTATGGACGTACTATTACCACTACAGTTAACATCTTTAAATATTTGTATTATTGTATTGATCTTATTTCAAAAGTACCATTGTATAATTGTTGTACGGTAAAAGATGTTATATATTATTTTAAAAACTATACGTGAAATAGAATACAAAGAAAATAATTTCATACAGCCCGATTCACAAAAAAGTTTGAGCTAATCTGCATTTTTGGATTAGCGAATGGGGTCCTATACCATTTTTCTTTTATTTTTTTTTCTGTAAGAACAGGATAAAATAAGAATTTTAGTGCAAACGCGACTTAAAAATTTTACGTAATAAGCGAGATATGAATTTTTAAAGTTTAAGAATTTATGCGTGACGTAGCAGGTACTAACAAGTGATCGACAAACAATGGGACAAACTGTTAGTTATAGAAGGAACAATTTTTTTATGTTTGCATAGCTGAAATATTTGTATATAAAAACTTATACGTTATATTCATGAAGAAATTATTATTAAGTATAAATAACGTAAATAATAAGCATTTTTTTTCTAATAAATTATAGAACATTGAAACAGTTTTACAATATTATTACACAAAGTATGACGACGGATGGCGCTAGTGTTGGCCTGTTTTGAAGTTTCAATATTAATTTCATTAGTATTATTATTAATTTAATTAATATTACATATTGATTTAATTATAAATATATTATTATTGTTAATATTACTATATATTATAATTAAACAAATTCATCAAACACAAACTTGTTAAATGTTTTGTTAGGTTATAGAACAACATGACATATCATATTCCTTTAAAGGTCACCGCTGCAGACGCGCGAATCTCCTTTTTAAAATCAGGCGACCAATCAAATTCTTAGTACCTAACGCGTCATACCCAATTAGTAATCAGCTTCAATTGCTTATAATTTGTGACCTAGTCAATATCTAAAGAAAATTTTTTCACTAATACTCATTAATTTATGTATATTTTCGTCTTCTTATTTAAGATAGTTAAAATATGACTATGGTATAGGACCCCATTCTACTCTAATTTTGACAGTTTATATCTTAAAATATAGTCTAATCTATTCCTAGTATCTACCTTTATTGATAATATCATGAAAATTAAATTTTAAATACCGGAATAGAATAGAATTCACTAATCCAAAAATGAGGATTAGCTTAAACTTTTTTGTGAATCGGGCTGTTGTTTTTGTTTCATTGTGTAAATTATTTGTTATAAATAGATCGGTTATAGCTAAAGACACGATCATTACCTTCAAGTATAATTAATGCCTGATTTATTTATTTTTATGACTGTACTGTGCCGTCCAATAAATATAAACCGAAACACCTCAGTTCAGCTCAGAACATGTGCAGAATCCAGACTCTTGCGCGGAGCCATTCCCAAAGGTAATTTTAAATTTTAATACTTGTAAATTCATAAATTTTACAGAACAGTAGGTAACATACGTAGCGAATCGCTATCCATCAAAACTTTTCCACACATCAAATCCACAGCGCAATAAATTTGCAACTCTGCTGGAGACTTCTATGTGTCATCCTTGGCAGAATTACGTTTATTGCTTTGCTCAACAAACGTGCGCTACCGCAAAACGTATGTATGTAACTAGTTTTCCTGCAACTTCGCTTTCTTCTTATTTTCTATGATTCAAAATTTATTACATTTTAAATGTGTAGTTTTTTATTTTTCCTTTTGTAGAATCGCATTTGCCATAAACAAACGGCAGTGACATTTAGTAACTTTAAGTTATCTGCCCAAAGAAGTAAATAGATTTTTTTTAATAACAACAGTAAATAAAGCCGTAATTCTGTAACCAAAAATTTTGTAGAAAATTTTGATCATAATTAATACGTTTAGAATTTTATGAAATCAGGTTGCTTGTATTTGTGTTGTTCTTTCTACCAAGAAATTCCTGTTTTGAAGATATAAAAAGCGCTGAATTGAAGCATATGAATATGAAGCGTAGAATAAAAACTCAGGTATAAGATTATAATCACATTCTCATATAAATACGTTCTAAATTTTCGTACATATATCAGGTGTTGTAATATTTTATAAGAGTCATTGTTATTCAAATTATTATTAAGTTACAACATATTTGTTCTTAATATACAGGGTGTTTCAATATAAGTGTAAATTTTTTTAAAGGCATATAGTACTGACCAAATTGAGTAAAAAAAGCTTAATCAATATGGGTCCGATGTTCAATACTCGTAGTTTCCGAGATATGGAGGCAGTGGAAAATGAGTTTTTATGGGGTTAACCTCTGCTGTCTTGAAAACTATAAGAGTTACGACTTTAATTAAATAAGACTTTTTGTTTACCTTTCAGAGATCATCTTAGACTTTTGTTTTTTTAAAAAAAGTCAGATAATTGTACTAAGTTAAATGTTGTGGCGACCTTGGCCAATATTTAATTTTCAAATAACTTCGTAATCGTAACTATTTGAAGTTGAGAAAAATGTTTCATATAAAATTTTAATGTTTTTTTTTTATAGTCTATTTACTGACATAGGCAAAATTTTGTTCGAATACTATCATTCTCATTTTTTTTTCGATTTTTCATTTATCTCGGAAACAGGTGAAGATCAGACCTATGTTGATTAAGCTTTTTTTACTCATTTAAGTCAGTACCACATGCCCTTACTTTTTTTTTACACTTTTTTTGAAACAGCCTGTAAACGATTTTTTTTCCATGTACCGGGAAGAATTAATGCGTACTCTAGACCTCTAGAGCATTTAGTGCGCTCTAATCTAGAGTAGTTCAAAAGACGAATTACTCGACATATAAACCACGCCAAAGATCCAATCGCCAAACGCTTTCTTGAGTCCTGAAAAATAGAAGTCCCTCTGGAAACATAGAGGGTCATGCTAGAATTGAGAATGAAAATTATTTTTTTAATATTTTCATAGTTATTCCCTATGTACCCAATCATTTCTTCCTTCTACTTCTTAAAAGCTATAAATCATTTTTTTTGGAAAGTTTCCAAAATAATCATGAGTTACAGTATCAATCTCTTTTTCAGGCGCGAGCCTTCGACATTGTAATTGTCCAAATATATATATACTGCTCTAACCAAGAAAATTCTCTCTTGTTAATTCCATATTTTTACTGACAGTGTGAGTGTCACCCCCGTATATTTGAATGAGATGTTCTTTTCTGCCAGTCAATGTTAAAGTTGTTTTTATGCAGTTGTATGACAATTTTTTATTTTCTATTCTATTCTCTAACGTATAATAATTATTTTACGAGATATTTCACATTTGCTAAAAGGGGAAATTGACGTCATACAATTGTTATCTTTCTCTTGTAGCATACCCAGTGCAATGTGTGTGAGAAAGATAAATATAGGGGGAATGTGACGTTACACTGATTTCTTGAAAATAAAATAATGTTAAACTAGGAACAACCAAAATAATAAAAAAAATTGAGTGGAATACCCCTAATATTAATTTTTAATTCAAAATGCATATTGATAGTCATCTAACAGTTTACATTTTTTCCGTATTGCGAGTTTGGTTTTGTGTTTCGATTTTGACCAATCAAAAGGCGCGTGCCTGAGTGTCTGGTCGCGAACCCGGGGGAACCGGGTTCGATCCCGACAGACGCCAAATATTTCCAATTTTAAATGGCACAAAAGTGACCCCTGTGGTTCACACTCCACACCAGCTATGAGTGCCCGTGAGGTGACGCCTGATAAGCGCCCACACGGTAAAATATATCGTTATCATTACCGATGTCTACATGTGTTGTAGATACTGGCACACCCAGAAATGGGTAATATGCCGTGATGATATATTTATTTATTTTTTCTCTAACGTTTCATTTATCATTAGTTCCAAACAAAGCACATTACAGTCGGAAAAATAGATTAAATTTCCATTTCGTGGAACTTCTATCTCTTTTATTTCCACCTGACAAGTCCTTGTCAACATAGTTTAAATATTTAATGATATAAAATTTGGCACCAAGATAGCGTAAGCCAAGAAGATAGGGGACAGTGGTTGGGGAATCCCTAAGCAATTTGAGCTGCGACGCAGTAATCTGTTACAATTTTAATCGCGTGAATTTCTTACATTCAACTCCGGGAGAAATGAGTTTTCTCACGCTGGTGCTTTAAAGCTTTTGTTTGACTGTCCTCGGGACCTGTAAATGAAAAAAGTGACAAGCGAAAATATTTAATTTAATTTGTTTTTGGAAATTACGTTTAATCACCTTAGACAGCGGAAACAGGATTTATTTTCTCGGATAAAAGATTTTAGTTTAAATCTCGAAGTAAAAGAAGACGAATGCACCTCAAAACGTGAAACTACTTTTTGCAAAATTTTAGCACATATAATTGACTTATAATTAATAAAGACAGGCCACATATATTTGTTGTCTTGCCTACTATAATTGCAAGTGTTAAAACTAACTCTTATATGGTATAAATGAATTAAATTGGAAAAAGATCATGTCAGCCACCGGGATATGAATACGATCCTGTACTTTGCAGGAATAAAGCTTTAAAAATTTAAACTAAAGTCGTTCTAACTCGATGTCTGAAGGGATCTGCCACAAAGCATAACTGCTTATTTATCTTTCAATTAAGAATATTATTCGTCACGTCATTCATGGATTGGAATACCGCCACTGCATTAAACCATCTTGTGAATACGTCAGAAAATTTATCAGGCTCTAACTGAGTATTTTGAAAATTATCAATGGGTTAACAGTCGAGCTTCTAGTATATGTAAACAAAATAATTTGTGAAAAAATCCTGTCAGCCACCGAGATATGAACCCGAGCCTTTATGGTACTTGTAGTATATCTGATAAAAATAAAATTATTGGTGTATATCGCAGGCAAGTATGTAGTTATTTTTTGAAAATAGCTTCTTACTAGGCAAACATTATTTGCGTACCTATATATTTAAACGCTATTTTCTAGGCAAATAGTATTTAACGGAACCGCTTTTTGAGAAAATAGCGCTCTGATCGTAATGACATGGAGGTTAACTAACTCAATTTATAGACGAGGTAACAATATATTTAGTTTAGCGATTATTTTAAATATCTGTATCCTATAAAAATACAAAGAAACAGTTTTTTGAGGTGTACTTCAAATTGACTTAGGTTTGTTATAATACTTGCAATTCGCAGGGTTGAATTAAAGGAAAAATATACATATTCTAAAATTCTTTAATTGCTGGCGTGCGTTATAGACCGTAACGACCAGCGGGAGTTATAGACCCTGCTGGCGTCCGTTATAAGATATAGACACCTTTTCACATTTGTTTTTAGTTCTGTTAAACCTTAGTAACGGTATGGTATTACGAAAATAAGTTTATTATTATTATTATTATTATTATTATTATTATTATTAAAATACTCCATACAACAGCCATAGCCCAATTAAAGTACAGAGGAAAACTAATGTGAGAAACAAAAGTAGATAGGTAACGGAATAAACTATCGAGAAAATAATAACTAGGAATTATGATTTTGACCAAGTGAAGAATTTAAAAGACAGTGAGAAAATTGTTTAGACGATAGAAGGAAAATATCTAGAGACGAAAATTTAAAGATATAAAAAAACACATTTTATTAATAGGAGACCAGAACAAAATATTGGTACGTGCTACTGGTAAGTAAAAAGTAGATGAGTATCTAATGAGCTCCACAGGTGCGTGAAAATTAATGAGAGTTAATGATTGAGGATCATCAACATCATTGTGGATTATCTTAGAAAGATGGTACACGGAATATATGTTGCGTCGCTCGCAAAGGGATAAAAAGTTAAATATGGTTAGCAGCTGGTAATACGACATGAAACGGTCAGGATAGTTACCGTAAGTTTTAAGGAATAAAAACTTAAGAAACATTTTTTGGTTAGTATCTATGCGATCCTGGTGGACTTCAGCAGAAGGACTCCAAATAAGAGAACAGTATTCTAATTTAGATCGTACCAAAGAATAAAATAAACAAACGATTACATTTACATTACTGAAAGAACGAGTTGTTCCTTGTCGAATTTTACTCCAAAATCAATAACCAGATCATTTCGGGTTAATATTTTATTATCTAATGAGTAGTTGAACAAAACTGGTAAGGATTTTCTATAGTATGAAACTATTTGGCATTTATCTAGGTTTAAAAACAGATTATTGGACAAGCACCAGTTGGAAAGATTAATTAGGTCATGTTGTAGAATGTCACAGTCAGAAGAGAAAAGAAAGTTCGTTTAATTTTGAAACAATTCGTAGTATTAAAATTTCTTAATTTTCATTTAACTGCATTTGATTTTCAACGTCACGGTGACACTTCTATCTTTCTCTCGCTCCCCACAACGCAGACTAGTGGGCTGCGAGAGAAATATAGCAATAGTGTGACGTCACAGTGACACTGACAACAAATCTCAAATATATCGTAAAGTAATTATTAAAAAAATGATTTCTCGAAAATAAAATACTGTTAAACTAGGAACAATTACGACTTTTTAATATTATGAATTGCTTCAAAACTGAATGAAGTTTTATTTAAAATAATAAAAAAATTTGAGTGGAGTACCCCATTTGAACTAGATTCTAGTCAGAAAAAGAGTGCAATGTAAATCAGGATTTAACGCATCCAAGTTTCGTACTAGAGACTTTTTCTGACTATTTTCCAAACTAGATCAAACGCTATATTACATTCAACTTTCACACCAGACCTGCGTAGTAAGCGCATAGCTCAGAAATGCCAACGCAGGTAATAAATGTCAAAATATCTTGTTTGGAAATGTAACTAAGTATATGCTTGTGAAGTAATTTATATATTATCTCGGTGTAATGGCGTTGCTTAAAAATTAACATAAGTTCGCTTGCTTGTTAATTTTTTAACAAATTTCAAAAACTTTATGTCAAACTATTTATATGCAAGAGCAGTTTGGTTTAAACGACGCCATCTTAACTTGGATGAAATCTAGTTTGTTTTCTAGTCGAAAAAAGTTTCTAAAATGTATTGAATTTAGCCAGAAAAAGTGTAAACTAATTCAGGCTACGGAATATTTCATGAGCGTTTAGCGTTAGCCGGTGTACTAGCTTTGATCAAGAACACGCACGACAATAGGTCGTCATGCAATTCAACGAAACACAACAATAACCTAACGCACATAAATTACTCGAGGTGAGTTTTGTGCGTTAGGTGAGATAACAAGAATGATTTTTGTGCGTTACGTAAGGTTATTGGTGGTATGTTTCGTTGAACTGCAACGACCGACTGTTGTGTGTATTCTTGAGCAAAACTAGTACACCGGCTAGACGCTAGTGAACATTATGGAACATATTCGAGAGGCCATCTTCATCTAAGATATGCATACCTACATATGCACTTTTCGTTTTCTTATTTTTAACAAATACGTATCAATATCTAGAATAACATTTCAAATAAAAACGTTTTGCAATTTTTACCGTTTCTATATAAATATATTTAAATATTTTATTGTAATAATATTTTAGTTTATAAATATTATGTGTGGGTTAGCAATATCAATTGTATTATTAATTTATATTGCAAAGCCGTTACAAAATATAATATTTATTATTAATAATTCTAGTTTGTTATTTAATAAAATCGGCCTAATATAAAATAACAAATGCAAATATTGGTTATTTGTTTGTAATTAAAACTTGTAAATTGGTTTTGGTAGAAATTCACAAAACAATAATGCTTGCATCGAATGAAAAAAGTAAATAAAATGAAACATGAGTAATAAATTTAGATAGAGTGATTCAATAAATTGATTAAAATTTCATTCCATGTATGAATTCGGGTATTGTTTTATGTATTTTACATTTGATATCAAAACTTCATTTAAATTTAAACAAAAGAAATGTAGAAACCATTCACGCCGAAAAGAGTGAACAATATTTATTTAGTAGACTGAAAAGTTAAAAAATAAAGAGATAAGATTATTGAACTTCGGAAAGTTACTTGTGCAGAAATCATTAAGCATTTTTTTTTTTAATGTTTACATTGCTTCTTTGATTTGAATGAAACCTTTATTTAACTTTTTTTCTCCTCAAAAGTTTTAACTAATTTTTTCCAAATTTAATTATGGAATTCACAAACTAATTTCTGAAAGAAATGTATGTAGGTATCGATTTTTTCAGAACTTTTACTTTTGTTTCTTTCATGAAAAAAATTAAAATATAATTAGAGCTGAACTTAAATTAGGTTTTCAGTTAATTTGAAAGTACGATGCAATTAAAAGTGGAGTAGCAATCCAATTAACAACATAATTAAAAACAACTCAATTCGAAAATTAACAATGAAACAGATTTATTGCCAAAAATAAACCAATTTATTTTGTTGACACTTGTGTTCCATTTAATTAATCTAATAAATAAATATCACTAATTCAAATTAAACTGTTTCCAAATGTAAAATAAACATATGGAAATTTGAATGAAGGCATGACAATAAATTTTATATTCCATATTGTTCCACATTATTTTAAACGTGTTTAACAATATTATTTAGCAATGAATCATGAAATAAAATATATTTGCCTTTAATTTACATACGTGTGCATGATTGAATTAATCACTATAACATATCAGTGGTTTAAAAATGCATAAAGGTTTTATGTTTTGGTTTTTTGTTTCATCCATGCAGTTTCTAAATGATATAACAAAAAATATGATGTGATAAACACATGACCTCCCGCCAATTACATGTTTAATATAGCTTTAAGTGGAGCATTATTTCCGGTTGATCGTTTGTAAACAAAATCTAATTTGTTATTCCAATAAATAGAAAATTCTGTAATACCAAATTTTGAATTATCTTTTATTGTTTTTCCTCGAAAATCTCTTAAAAGCTCCAAATTAAGCACCACTTCTGGTCTATCATACATATATAGTCAAAATCTAATATGTCGTCATTTATTAAATACCAAATTTCAGACTTTTTGGTTCATATTTTAATATAATTTTTCATTAAAAATTATTACGGGCTTCAAATAAAGTATCACTTCCCGTTATCCAATTGTACACAAAATGTAATCAACTTTTTATATTAGGTAATGCAGAAAGCCTAAATACAGAAAATAGAAATTGTTGGTAGTTTGGTATAAAGCCCCATTCAGATAGAGCTTAGTGCAGTTATAGTCAGTGTTGGTAGTGCAATTGTATTGTAGTGCGAAAGTATCGTTCACACAAAAAATTAGTGCAGTTGTATTTGCAATACAGAGTAGACAAGCCTATTGAATTTGTGTTATAACCTATATTCAATATGTTAAATAACAATGGCTGGTAGCACAAGCCCTGTTTTAACTAGAACGCTGTTTTAAGAAATGTCAGATTTCATTATTTAATAACAAAAATAAATAGTATCAAATTTATCAAAATATGATTTTAAAGCAGAACATAGTTTGTATTAAAACAAATATTTTTTAAAAAATCGCTCTTTAAACATAAAGGTGAAATTAAATATTGAAATTTGAATTTGACATTTCTTAAAACAGTGTTTTAGTTAAAACAGGGCTTGTGCTACCAGCCAATGTTTCTTGCGCCAATATGACTTATTTAATAGCATGTACAGCAGTACTATTTTAAAATATGCGAAATGCGTCTAAAAGATATAGAGATGTTCTTTGTATATACAAGAAGGTCATTTATGCCTCTTTTTGATTGGTTGTTGCATCGCAGCGTTGGTAGTGCAGTGCAGAAGTTTGAACCTTTGAATATACATATCTACTAACGTAGATGGACTTTGTTGGCTCAAAGTAGATTGAGAAGGATAGAATTATGTATAAGCATTAGTTGGACAAAGATCTCCTGCTAATTGATACTCCCGTTTTCAATGAGGCGGAACGGAAAACCACGAGCACCACACGAGCTCGCCTGTAAAAGTGTGCGAAGGTTATTTTTCTAAGGGGAAAATGGATTGATCTCAACTGTATCTCCATCCTTGTCAATCTTCTTTGGTACACGATTTTTGTTGGTAGCTACTTCCAGATGTATATATTCAAAGGTTTGAACCTTGCAAGCTTTTGCACTTCTGCAATCTCACCCCTACCACTCTCAACTTTTAAATCTTAAATGGCAATATACCCCTTGTGCCATATCAAATGAAAGCTCTTGAAAAATGCTATACAGGTATGTCAATAAATTGATATTTGAATAAACTGTTTTAAAGTGAGAAACAATAGTTTATAATATACTATACTAATGCGAGCAGTGCTATGGAAATGATAAAATGAAAAAAAAAAAAATTGATTGGCCCGCTAGATCCCTTGATCTGGCACCCAACGATTTTTTTGGGGATATTTAAAATCAATTATTTATAAAACTCCACCTGTTAATCTCCAAGATTTAGAAAAGAGAATTAGAAGAGAGTGTCAAGTAATTCCAGAAGAAACATTTCGGCGGGTGCAAATAGCATTTAGTGATAGGTTGTAACATTGTTTAGGTGTAAATGGCTCTCAATTTGAGCATTTGTTATAAGGTTTTAAATTAAATTAAAATTACATTATTCTTTTTAACTTTAAACCGGTTTATTCAAATATCAATTTGACATGCCTGTACAGCATTTTTCAGGAACTTTCATTTGATATGTCACAAGGGGTATATTGCCATTTAAGATTTAAAAGTTGAGAGTGCTGAGGGTGGGATTAGTGAACTAAAAAAAAAAAATATTAATAAAATGTGGCCCCCTAGATGTTAAAACATTTAGCATAAATCTGGTATGCCTATCACAATTCGTTTCAAAGTTATTAAGGGTGGAGCGCCACTCTGTATATAGGTATGTACTTCCTTATCATAATGGAACTGAATGTGAGTTCAACATATTAATAATTTTATAAAATGGAAAGTAATTCATTCAATCTTACACATTTTTTTTTAAAATAATATTATTATGAAGTAAATTTGACAAGAAATCAAAATGAGTTTATATCATATTTTTATATATTTCTATACTACATCATAATGTTACATATTTTTAATATCTCTTTATTAAATGAAATGTTGTCTTGAAATTTTAATTTTGACATGAAAATATTTTAGGCATGATGTATCGAATTTTTAAGTCAAAACTGCAGACGACAGACATTGATGAAGCCGTTGGGTGAAGAAAGCAAAAACGAAGAGAGCTTTGGAAAATCAATGGTACTTCCTCGTTGATGCGCTGAAGCGCTTTGCTTGTCAACAACAGTTGCTCGTCATCGTACTCCGCTTATGTCAGACAACTTTTTTTCTCTTCTAATTAAGCGGTTTCAAAGAATATTATTTGTAAATATATTAAGCAGTCGCAATGTTGAAAATAATGAAACACAATTTTCTTTTGATCAAGTTCGAGCTAGTTTGAAAATAAGAAAATTCAGAATGAGCTATTAATATGAAATTCGAATGTGTTTTATTCTATTTATTTTTCTTTTTGTTTCACTAAAATTAGTTAGAAAAGATATTGTCTTAAATAGGGAAATGATTTCTACTAATATAATTGGTCAACTTGCAAATCGAGTTTACATATTTTTAAAAAAATATGAGTTGTAAGATGATATTACCTATTATACAGGATGTCTCAATAAGCTTGCTCACTATTGGTAACTTTTTTATTTGAAAAGATACGAGGTTGGTTAAATGAGCAAAATTGTGCCATTTTATATTAGAAAATTGGTCATGTAGACAAAATAAAAATTGTGTCAGCGGTTCTCAAAATTTGGGACAAAATATATATTTTTTAAATGGAACTATATATATATTTTTTATCTTATTGGAAAGCGTATTTTTTTATCTTTCCAATAAGGTAATGCTGTTTATGTACAATTTTTTTCAAATAAACGAGTTATTTACGGTTAAAAATTAAAATTTTGTAAACTGTTTTATTAGTTTATTTAGCCAAGTAAGCCATGAAAACAATTGATTCCTTGTTTTTTGACGTTTAATAATTTCTCCCGTAAAGTTCTCAGTTCTCTATGTTTAATAATGTGTAATAACTTTACGAATGAAGAAAAGTTAGATATGATCTTGCTATATGGAAAGTTATATCTAGACACCAGTTATGTAGAACGGTCGACTTTCTTTCCAAAAGAGCTGAAATGTGCGAAAGAAATAATGGCTTTCAATTTGAATATTTTCTTTAATTGTTTTGTTATTAATATAAAATAAGTAAATAAAATAATAATTTTATAAAAGACAAATGTTTCCATGGTTTACTTGACTAAATAACTAATAAAAGATAATTTTTATCTTTAAACGTAAATAACTCGTTTATTTGAAAAAAATGTACATAAACAACATTATCTTATTGGAAAGAGAAAAAAATACTCTTTCCAATAAGATAATAAAAAATATATGGTTCCATTTAAAAATATATATTTTGTCCCAAATTTTGAGAACCGCTGACACAATTTTTATTTTTTCTCCATGACCAATTTTCTAATATAAAATAGCACAATTTTTCTTATTTAACCAACCTCGTATCTCTTCAAATAAAAAAGATACTAATAGTGAGCAAGCTTATTGAGACATTCTGTATATATTATTCACTGAAAACTCACTATCGAATTTTAGGACCGAAAACATTACCTCCCATACCTATGGTATGGCGGGAGGTAAAAAAGGATTCGTTATTTTCAAAGTTTTATCTACAAACATTTAAATTGCAAAATGTTTTTTTTTGCAGTATAAATTTGACTTGTAAATTTAATCTTGCTCCCAACCTTAAAACATTCAAACATACAAGTAGGTATTAATACCATTTACTAACAACTACACTTTATGTATTAAAATATTCTCACTAAATCAACACTACAATAATGAAATTAGATAGTTATTTGTGTAACAATTAAGGAAAATTAATATTATTCTATTTTAGGTGTAAAATTTATAGTCGAGTAGCAGCCAAGATTTAAAAACACTCTATATACAGAAAATAGTTATTTATGTAACAAGTGTGTAAAGTGGTACTTTTTTGGTTGAGTGCGATGTTTCAATTAGCACAAGATAAAAAAATACTATTTATACACGAGTTGCATGCAATATTTTTCTACAACCGAAAAGTTAGTGATTTGGTGCTCTTTCTCATAATGTTGCGTGTGAGTGCACAGGCATCTTCAAATATTGTTAGTGTTGGTCAAAAGTAAATTAACCGAATGTACATGTTGCCTACTTTTCACGCACTATTGTTTGAAAAATAATACTATACACATTGTAAAGAGTGCGTAAAGTATGTACTTTACGCACGGTTGTAGGAAAATATAATTTTGCTACTTGTTGCACACAATTTTTTCTTAATATCGTTTACAATTAGTGTAAAAATATTCCTGTTAATATTTACAATAAAGTGTTGATTACAAATAAGTAATATTTATTTTTTTTTAAAAAAATGTGAGTAGCACAATACCGCCTTTCAATTTTGCATTTTTTCAGTGACAAAGACGATAAAAAGTAAAACAATGAGTTAGTTTTAATTTGAAGATACTTTTAAAACTATCATCACCGATATTCTAAAAACATGTAATTGTTTCATAATTATTATTAAATTATGTTTTTTCTTTAAATTCCACAAACTAACGTAATTATACTTCAATATGAACACACAAAAACTTCCCTCTACAAAACTAACAACAAAGCTCATACAAGGTGCAACGAACCATGAACATGGTTGTTGGGAAATGATACACAATTTCTAGTTTCTAAAGGTACCTATATGTGTTAATAATGTAAACGACCAAAACTATAGGGCCCAGTTGCATAAAGGTTAGTTAACAATAATCACTTCGACAAAGATTTTATCTCAATGTATTTTTAATAAGTACATAGTTATCCATTGAGTTATTACATAAATTTGACAATGTATCGCCCTTTCTTAATCGAAAAGTAAATTTGTAAGTTAGTTTACAGAGTAAAAAAACTAAAAAAAAAATTATAAATTTTAACAACACATTATTTGTTTTAATTTTAATTTTGAAAACGTAGAGGAGAAACTATATTTTGCTGTCATTATGAAGTTAATTTTATGTACAGTGGTGGACAGAAAAAAGTAGAACAAGGCGAAAAATAAAGTAAACTTTCTTCCATAAGATTTAGTTGTTTGAATTTGGTTTTACAATTACGATATTTGTCATTTGATTTGTCAAAAATTGAATTGTCGAGCCGAAGTAAAAAAAAAATGCCCCGAAATATCATTATTGTGAAGTGTTCGGTAATTGTTAGAGCGGAAGAAGGAATGCCTATTGGACAAATTGCACAGCGGTCAGAGGTATAATATTTTAAATAAGTGGAGACAGGAAGGCAATAGGAAGGAATCCAGGATCAGGGCGAGGCAGAATATCAACTGAAGAAGAAGATAGAAGATTAATTAAGATAATAAGCACTACTAGAAATAGTTAATAATGCATATGGGAACATGTTGTTATCAACGAATATTGTATGAATTTGGTTAATTCCATGCCACGCAGACTGACTGAAGAAGTCATCAATCGAAATGGTGCAATGACTATTAGAAAAGTTGTAGTTTTTAAATAATTTTATTAAATCGTTCTCTAAATTGAATTATTCTGTTTAATGTTGCTTAATTATTTACTTGTCTTCAAATTACAACACTTATGGGTTGTCAAAGATCAGTTTACAGTAGAAAAAGAAAAAACTGTACTATTTTTTTCTGTCCATCACTGTAAATACCGATTCCTTATACTAGATTAATACAAAATTCGTATGCTTATTAACATTTTTTTGTATCTTTCAAAATAAACGAAATATTCATTCACCGATCACCGTATAACATACGTAGTTTTTTTTAATTAATAAATTTATTAAATTATTTATTATCCACGCATATTTTTAATTATTGACCACGCGAGCTATTTTAAAAATATTTGAATATTTTTATGTGATTCTCTTTATTAGCGAACTCCACCACTTTGAGCACAAAATCAGTTTAATATTTATACATTATAGATTATTAAAAAAAATTATTACCGTTAACGAATAACAATTAGATCCTCTAGAACTTTAGATCGATTTATATTTAGATGAAGTTTAATAATAAAAAGAAAGACAAAATAGTGGAGGACCCCATGCATTGTTTGAATTTCAGTTGTATATCTAAATGTCTAAACTCAAGGAATATTTCCTTGCAGTAGAAGGTATCTGTTGTAAGTATCTATTCGTCATACTATCTTTTAGGAAATTCTGCATATATATTTTTTAAATAGAAATTATATAAATATTCTGACGCAAAACATAACCTTGTTATTTCCCCAAAAATGCCATTTTGCGCATGTACAAATCGTCTATTATGAAACTTTGATGGTAAAAAGTTTCTAGAATGAAATTTAGTTCATTCTGCTTTTAAATTCATTTTCATCAAAAATTATATTCATTATTGAAAATTTTTCACAATTTCTTTCTTCGTTAAAATAAATTTTCATTAATCTTATGCTACTTTCTACGACTTATTTTGTAAATATATTTTTGCTATAAAATTTATAACGTAAATGCTTAACAATAATATTATTTGATTTCTATTAATTTCTTTGATGACAGTGGGGCAATGACTGTAAAATACTCACAAACTGCTACTGCTACTCGTATAGAATCTAATGTTTAATGACACATGCATTGTTTCTAGAACCGTGTAGTTTCTAAACACTAAATAGTTTAACTTCCTGTTAATTAAGTTTGAAATTTAAACTTCCTGATACTACTAGTTTTAGTATATTGTAGAAATTAACAGAACTATGCGAACTAATAGGAGTACATTAAATATTAGTGTTACGGCTAGTAGAATTAACTTAATTACAAATGCAAAATGAATTCATTAGTGCATTCAGGATGCGTATTCATTCACATTTATTAAAGCAATGAAATTATTTGATATTATTAATATCATTATTTTTAATTATTATTAGAACGAAAATACTAAATGATATTAAATAAAATCAACTTTTTTAGGTACCATTATCTATGCTATGTAATCTGTTTAATTCAAGTATTTGAATTTCTTTATACAGTTAGCAAGATAAAAGTGGAATTTCCGATTTATGACTTTGGTTTCTTTTCTCAAATCTTGACGTCATGGAATAAGAAGTGATATAATAATTATTCATACATACATTCATACAAAAACGTCTCCGTACGATAACCAAAACATTTAAATAATAAACCATTTATTTATGTTTTATAAATAAATATAATATTGTGATGGGTTTCCTTTAGTTTTTCCACTAGTAACTAAGGGTCCCAATATTTTTATCATGCAAATGTTTGAACTTTAATGGTTCCCTAGCTTTATAGAACCAGTAACTAATCGATCAACTATTTGTCGAACGGTTTTCATGCAATAAGCATTAGCTTGTAACTCAAAAATAAAAGACGATAAAAATTACTGTGAGGACTTAATTTTAAGTGAAAAATTTGACTCTAGAATGTACAAACGGTTTGTTCTACCATAAAAACTCATTAAAAATGGGATCCCTGTAACCTTCGAGCATAATACTGATTATAGACCTCCTACGGTGTTTGTTTTGATCAGAAGATATGCGGAATTGCTTTTTGTTGTATTGACTTTATCCATTTGCATTATGAAATATTTTTACCTCCCGCTACCCTAGGTAAAGGAAGTTAGGGATCGTGCTAAAAATCGCATATAGAGATTTTAGTGAATAAGCACGTTTTGATGTCCCCAGAATCCGATTTTATCATTTTTACAATGATGTCTGTAGGTATTTATATATATATATATATATATATATATATATATATATGTGTGTGTGTTTGTGTGTGTGTGTGTCTGTGTGTCAGAGTGTCTGTGTATGTGGATCGTGTGGACACGATTACTCAAATACTATCAATCAGAAAATTTTGAAATTTTGTATAATCATTCTGTACTAATGTGGGAAGAGCTCATTAGTTTTTAGTGTATATCGGGTAACCGGAAGTATCACTTATACAAGCTTTTAACAGTTTTTCTTGTAAAAAATTCAATGAAAATAATTTTTACAACTTTTACTAATACAAATTTAATATAATGGTACAAGCTTCAATTCTACGGTAATAGCATTTAGTAAATAAGTTGAAATAACTTTAAATATTAAATTATAAAATAATTTATTTGTGCACATCACTTTGCCTCTGCGTCAAACAAAAACAATACTTTAATAAAAAATTTGACATATTTAAACAAATGTCACTGTCACGAAGCATAATTACATTAAAATTAATAATGAAACCGTGTTAAGAAGAATTTAGCAGTTTAAATATGATTCTAATGAAATTAAGGTTTCTAAAAATAATATATTTTCCATCATACATAAATATTAGATAATACAATAAGAACGTGATGTCAAAGTGTCAAATAATAGTTTGCAACTACACATTTACGAAATGGATCATGTACGGCGAAGAATTTACACAGATTGCGTTTTAGAGCATAAAAGGGAGTTGGTGCTGATTTTGACAATAATGTGTGTGTGATGATTTTTCCTTGAAATATATTAATGATCCAAAACTTTGCAAAATTGGTATTTGCTCACAGATTTTTCAGGAAAAGCATAATAAAATATAATCCAAAATTTCGTATTACAAACTTTTCTATTTATTGGAACAACAAAGTAGATTATGTTTACAAAAGATCAATCGGAAGTGATACTTTACTTAAAGCTCATTGCTATTTTAAACATAGAATTGGCGGGAGGTCATGTGCTGGCCACATCAGATTTTTACCTCCCGCTACCCTAGGTAAGGGAGGTATAGGAATCGTGCTAAAAATAGCATATAGAGATTTTATATAATAAGCACGTTTTGATGTCTCCAGAATCCGATTTTAACATTTTTACAATGATGTCTGTAGGTATGTATGTGTGTGTGTCTGTGTGTGTGTGTGTGTGTGTGTGTGTGTGGATCTTGTGGACACGATTACTCAAATACTATCAATCAGAAAAATTTGAAATTTTTTATACCCATTCTATACTAATATGGGAAGTGCTCATTAGTTTTTAGTGTATATCGGATAACCGGAAGTATAATTTATACAAGCTTTTAACAGTTTTTCTTGTAAAAATTCATTGAATATCATTTTTTAGCAACTTTTACTGATTAAAATGGAATATAATGGTTTAATCTTCAATTCTTCGATAATAACATTCAGTAAATAACTCTAAATAACTTTAAATACGAATATATAATATAATTTATTTCCATGTATCACCTGGCCTATGCGTCAAACAAAATCATAATTTTAATGACAGGTTTGACATATTTAAACAAATGTCACTGACAGGCAGCAATTATATAAAAATTAATAATGAAACCGTGTTAATGAGAATATAATAGTAAAATATTTTATTAAGGTTTGTAAAAATAATATATTTTCCATCATACATAAATGTTAGATGTACAGGATGATCTGATTTAAATTTGCTAATTGCTATTTTTGCAGCACTATAAATTAATATTAATTTACAACTACACATTTACGAAATGGATTATGTACGGCGAAGAATTTACAAAGATTGCGTTTTAGAGCACCTAGAAGATGATGCTGATTTTTATAAGAATGTACGTGTGTGACGATTTTTCCTTAAAGCCTATTAAAATATGATCCAAAACTTCTCAAATTTGGTATTTAAAACTCATATATAATTTGAAATAACATATTAGATTTTAACCATATATGATAAATCGGATGTAGTAGTTAATTTGGAGCTCGAACAAATTTTTGAGGAAAAACAATAAAACAATCCAAAATTTCGTATTACAGACTTTTCTATTTATTGGACAACAAATTAGATTTTATTTACAAACGATTAACCGGAAATGATACTTTACTTAAAGCTCACTGCTATTTTAAACATGGAATTGGCGGGAGGTCATGTGTTGGCCACATCAGATTTTTTAGTTTAGTTTTAATATTATACAATAAGACGATTGATTCTCGACAATACGAAACGTGTTGCCTGGAAACGCCACGAGACTAAAGGTCGAGTGGTATTTTCGTTGAGTGTGTCTAATTTCTGCTGCATGAAACATCAAATTCTACGCCACATAACCTATCTTTTTAAATATTGCTATATAAAATTGTAATATTATTTTGTATTATATTGAAATGCTCGTATTTCTAAATAATCTCGCAGTAGCAACAATGCAGTTTTGGACTTGTGATTAAATAACTACATGTTTACTTGTCAAATTTTGATTTCAATAAGGCTTTGCTGTCAAACAATAGGTGCGTTTAATTATACTATTTAAAGCACAAACAGCATGATTCTTCTTCTTAAAGCAAACTACAGATTCATTTATGTAGTAGGTACGGTGTTTGAAAAAAGATCGTACTCTGTACGCTGTGTAAATAGAATTCAAAATAAAATTGACAACTTTGAGTACATAGAACAAAATAACCAAACGTATCTATAAGTGAATATACGTAGGTAGGTACAATTCGAATATACAAAGGTTCGTATATTCATTCACCGTGGTTACTTAATAATAATAATTAATTATTACTCAAACAGGTAAAAAACCCTACGCAAGTAAATGGACATAATATAAACAATAAAAGACAAAATGCCAATGAAAAATTATACAAAAATATCTCGATCTGCACACATTATGTTATATAAATTACACATAATGTACATAGGTGACTTGCACAGAATATTAGAGTTATATGCAGGAAGGTAAAAGCTGTCGTTGCAACGTGAACAAAAACAGGGGACACGAAAATCGATTTTAGATAGCAAAAGAGGACTATCAATTTTGTTATTAATGATTTTGTATAGCGTATTAATTGATGCATTTATATGTCTGGTTCTGATGGACTCAATTTCAAAAGTCTGAAGTATAGTGTAGGTACTGACAAAATTGTCGGGGTACATACCGTAACATTTGAACCAGATGTATTTTAAGAACTTGCACTGAAGAGCTATTAATTTAGTAATATGAGCTTCATAAATTGGAAACCAAATTATAAGCGAAAAATCTAGTTTAGACTGTACAAAAGCAAATTATAAGGACTTATGTGAGGAAATGTCTGAAAAATTTCGGCAGTTTCTGATTATGAAGCCAAATATTTTATTTAGTGAGGTAATTAAGTAATCCAGGTGGGAAGTGAAGGCTAAATCTGGATCAAAATACACACCTAAGTCTTTTGTGTGGACTGTACGTGATAAGATCTCGGAATCTATAGTATATTCGTAAACTATAGCTGTTTTAGAGCGAGTGTAAGACATAATTTGACATTTATTAATATTAAGTATTAATTTATTCTGTGTACACCAAGTGCAAATAGCATCAATATCACTTTGAAGGATATTACAGTCGCGGACAGTTTGAATTTTTGTGAATATTTTTAGATCATCTGCAAAAAGTAACACGTTGCAAGTTAATTTTTTAACAATATCGTTAATAAAAATTAGAAATAAAAGGGGTCCAAGGTTTGAACCTTGAGGTACTCCAGATGTAGCAATATAAAAACTTGAGTTAAAGCCATTATACGAAACATAATGTTGACGGTTTTGTAAATACGATCTAAAAAAATTGACTAGGTTATTGTGAAAACCAAAATAACGAAGTTTATCTAAAAGAATAAGATGATCAAGCTTGTCAAAGGCCTGAGTAAAAATACACAAGTTAGTATTGGTAGACCTGAGTGGCATAAAGCCATGCTGTTGTTCACAAATGAATTGTTTTAATTGTGTAAAAATTTGTGTATGTAAAATTATTTCAAATAACTTCGTGAAATTGCACAAAATAGAAATAGGTCTGTATTTTCAACCAGAGTAGGATCACCCGACTTGAGCACCGGACATACCTTTGCAAACTTCTAGATGTCTGGAAATTCATTGGAAAATAATGATAAGTTGAAAATATAAGTAATGGAGTAAGCAGCGCAATGGTACAGTCTTTAACTACAAAACTGGGTATTTGGTCGTACCCTGATGTTAAAGTATTTTTTAATGTTTTTACTTGATTCAAGAATATCATATAACCTCAGTAATACGTAGTAACTAAGAAAAATCACGCATTCTTATTGGTTTATAATTTAATAAATGACAATAGTCTAAGTAATACAAGAATTAAATATTCTTAAAAACAAGAAGCTTTAACATGAAAAAAATATTTGTTTGTTTATCTTACAAGACCTTAATTACATTTATTTCTTGTGATGTCGCAAAACAGAAGACTAAACATCTTAACAGATACGATGTTTTCTTTGAACTTCTCGAAAACAACGTCCAGAGTTAAAAGAGCAAAACATTCTCGAATCGTCGGTCTTGAATCTCCTGACGAGGATATCTATAAAAAGTAATAGGGATCAACATCACGGATAAGCGGTCGCCGACCCTTGAAGGAATCAACAGTTAGCAGGTTCACCCTCCTATGAACGAAGAAATCGTTTATTTTCCACAAAAAGGTAAAACTTTAATAAGCTAGCCAGTTTCGGATGTCGTAAGGGGAATTAAAAATTAATACTAAATTTATTTGAATTTCAGAGGTTAAATGTGTTACAGAAGATATTTATTAACCAATTGAGTAAAAGTATCTTTAAATATTTAAATTTGTGCGTGATATGTCGGAATATCAGAGAGAAAATCTTAGATAATTTTTATCATTCGTACTATCTAAGATATACAGAATGTCTTATTTTTGATGTTTTTTCAGGGTATCTCGGGAAATATTAGTGATAGAGCAAATTCGTTTGCACATTCCAGGGACAACTTTTTGAGAAAAGTTTAATAGTCACCACAGGAATTTTCTATCTTCTTTTGTTTCTGAGCTACAGGCAAAAACTTGTTTTCGCTCATTTCGAAAATATCTCATAACTTATTTATTATTGTAGTTAGAGAAAAATTGTTTTATCAAATTTTATACCGTTTTTTAGGTAAAATAAAATGGCGTAATTAGATTTTTTGGAAACTCCATAATTCTTGAGATATAACACAAACTTATGATTTTTTAAATGGCAACCTATGTTGAAAATAGTCTCATCTGTTTGCTTATTTTATAAGATTTTCAATGATATATAACAAGTCTACATTCTTTTGTTTTACACATGAATAAAAGATGAATTATTAATTTTTTGGGGTGAATTTTATTAAGAAACAAATGAAAAAATTGTAATAGTTCATCATTTGTTTATTTTGACTCCATATCTATTAATTATGTTCTCAAAATTATTCTAAACCAATTATTTTCGGATTAGTTAAATTATTATTTATCGACGTCGCAGGTGGCATTGACACAATTCGAAAAAATATGCTTTTAAAGTAATTAAATTAAAAATATGTGTAAAACTGAAGCAAATAATATTAGAAATAAACAAATGACGAACTATTATAGTTTTTTCATTTGTTAATAATTTTCAATTTTTTCACCCAAAAAAATAATAATTCATCTTTTATTCATGGGCAAAATAAGATAATCGGCCCGATTCTGTAAGAAGAGTTACTAGAATAAAGTTATTAAAATAGTCTCTAAAATGAAGGTCAGTTACTACTACAGTAACTTGTTATTTTTTGTATTCTATAAGCACAAAGTCATTACACTTTTAGATACTTAGTTGCTAAACAAGTTATTACGCTAGAGACTAGCCAAACGTAGTTTTTAAGGTGTAGTAACCTTTCAGAATGGCTGGAATTTGGATGAATTTTGAATTTCATAGAGCATTGGCAGATTTGGAAAATCGGTATGTATAAATAAGTAACTGTAAATAATTTTCGGTAACGTTTATATACGAAATTGGAAAATTTATTTGATAAATTTATATTAACATTTTTATTTCACAGAAGAAGAAATAGGTTAAAAAATAGATTGGTAAAAGACGAGAGTAATCCTTTCTTAATTTCGGATATAAAATTAAAAAAATTGTTCTTCCCATAACAATTTAACCTCATTAGTTTTCAGGGGATGTGTTTTCATTTCGAGCATTATTTTGTGGATTTCTAAATAAGCTATTAATATTTCCAACAGTTCGTTGGTTGTTTTTGAAGCCCTAGGCTTGTTATATACCATGATGCAAAAAGGTATAACACTTGTTCACATGTAACCACTAAGAAATGTCACTTGTCAGATTAGAACATACGCAGAAGAAGAAATACGCATGCGCACCACAATTCATGTTCCTCATTTCACTCTGATTTCACTGCTATCTTAGTAACTAAGTTTGTTTAGTTACTCTGGTAGTAACGTTCCTAAACATATAATTACAAAATACGAAATATGTATTCAGTTACTAGGATAGTTGCTATCAGAGTAACTTCATAGTAACGTTGCTAACAAGTTACAATGTTAGATACTTTTTACAGAATCGGGCTGAATGTAGACTTGTTATATATCATTGAAAAGCTTATAAAATAAGCAAAAAGATGGGACTATTTTCAACATAGGTTGCCATTTAAAAAATCATAAGTTTGTGTTATATCTCAAGAATTATGAAGTTTCCCAAAAATATAATTAGGTACGCCATTTTATTTTACCTAAAAAACGGTACAAGATTTGTTAAAACAATTTTTTTCTAACTACCATAATAAATAAGTTATGATATATTTTCGAAATGAGCGAAAAACAAGTTTTTGCCTGTAGCTCAGAAACAAAAGAAGATCGAGAATTCCTGTGGTGACTATTAAACTTTTCTGAAAAAGTTGACCGTGGAATGTGCAAACCATTTTGCTTATCATTAATATTTCCCGAGATACCCTAAAAAAACATCGAAAATGAGACATTCTGTACATCTTAGATAGTACGAACGATAAAAATTATCTAAGATTTTCTCTCTGATATGATGTCACGGCGACACCAATGCAATCTTTCTCTCGCAATAGTTCTCTATAATAGGCTGCGAGGGAAAGATAGCAATAGCGTGACGTCACAGTGACAGTGACAACAAATATAATTTTTTATTGAATAATACTTTACGTACAAAGTGAACATTTTATTTTTTTGGTGGAGGACTCCATTACTAAACTTTTATCGAGCATCTTTGTCGTCTACACATGGCATATTATGACACTTTTATTCGCGATCATATTATCGTACGTGTTACAGAATATCATAATTAAATATTGATACCTTATTCTAATATGAAGCAGGTGATTATTTTGTTCTGCAAAAGCTAGATGGGTTTGTACTGCGAAGTTAATATGCTTGGATGGAATTGTAGAACTGGTTGCTTCTATACGACAACACATGGCATGCGATCTGGATTTGGATAAGTGGCGGTCCGAATTACAAGTTATATAATATAAAATCTACATTTTTTAAATATTATAATATGTACAAGGTTTTTAGTTTCACAAATATATTTTTTATTAGATTACTAGTTTCGCTATAAGATTAGCATTAAGGAAGGTATTGTCTTTCAACCAGCTTTGCTATAATTATAGAAACAGCTGATATATTTTAGTAAAAAGAAAAAGCACAAAAGTGACATCTATGGTACACTCTTCACGCTAGCTTCAAGTACCCGCACTGTAGGAGTATATAATCATAATTACAAATATTAGGGTACAAAACAGATTACCCATCAAGGGGTATAAAGCCATGATATTATAGAGTACCTATTTTTACCTTCCGTCACCTTTACCTTACAACCCTATGAAGAGCTGATTAGATTTTGGTTATAATTGGTCAACCGGAAGTACCCTTCTTTGAAGTTCTTAACTGTTTTTCTTGAAAAAACGCATATCGATATTTTATGTGATTATCAATAGAAAGATTATCTTATTTTCTATACGGTTTGATTATATCTTTTCCTTCATATTCAATAGATAGAGTTAAAGAGAGATTAACTTCCAAAAACAGTCAGCTTTGCAAAAATTATGAAAACATCAGATATATTAAAAAAATTCTAATTGACAGATGTCAGTGTCAAGTGCAAAACCAAAGTGGAAAGTATATGATCTGAAAGTGATATAAGTGACAGAGTGTCCCTCGCCAGTGACTTGCATTTGCGGCCTCGCCTCAAGATAGGAACTTATAATGCCAGGAGTAAGAGAAAGGCAAAAGAGAAGATAGAAGGACTGTATAACAGAAGATTTGAGGGAGGTAGCACTGTGTCATGAAGATTCGTTGGACATGAATGAGTAGAAGAGAAGAGTAAGAAACAGCGACTTCTAATAAAATTGGGAAAAGTTGAAGAAGGAGGAAGTGTTAAGTGCAATATATAATGTACATACGTTCGTATTCGTATTATAATTGTATTGGATTTTAGAATCTTTTCAAAGGAACTTTCAGTATCGAGTTGTAATAAATAGTGTGTTCTTGTTACAATTTTGCAGGATATATAGAATCTTTTTCAAGGAACTTTTGGTATGGGATATTTACAAAATACATCGAATTGACGGAAGGTTTTGTGCTGGCCACAACAGATCTTTTACATACCATTCAAACACCATACTTGGTAAAATCATGTTTTAATGAGTGGTACTCGTTTATTATATTCTGTTACTTGTCATATTAATTTATTTACTATTTCTAATTATAAATTCGAGATATTCGAGACTCTCGAGTCGAGATCGAGAGAAAGTAAGGAAAAATATGATGAGTCGAGATGCATGAGAAATCTTGTCTCGAAAATTCAAAACGAAACGAGAGTAGATTGTTTCTCGCTGTATCTCGTCTCGCGGCATGACTAGATGTGTGTGTCAATTCTGGGAACTGGCCTTTATGTATTATAATGATGAAAAATATTTTATATCAAAAAGAATATTAATTTTCATGTACTCCAATTAAATAATATTTATTTTATATTTTAATGTTGTTTATTTCATTTGCCGATATTTACTTGTATTTCAGCTTAATACAGAGGTAGGATTAATTTATCACAAGCTTTCTTTGTAGCTACACACATAACTAAGTACATAAGTATACATTCATTTTCTAATCTATTCTCGAAAGTCTTTATATTATTCTGACTTCCCATTGAATGCTTTACTCCAATAATATGTAGGTTGCCTATGCTTAGGTATAGCCGATACATAAATGTATCACTGTTTATCTTTTGTAACTGTGAAGTTGTCAAAAATAAAAACAGGATGGAATAAATTTAACTACTAAAACATACAACGCTAATTTTCTTACGCTTTTAACTACACAATTTTCATATACTTCGTCAGTATCAGAAAAATACAAAATATATTTCATCTGTAACCCCCTGAAAAAACAGTAATACTGCAAGTTTCACTTTCGGGAATGAGTCTTGTAATAGTTATGTGTGGTTATGTGTCTCAGTCAGGCCCGGACTGGCCATAGGGAGCTTCGAGACATTTGCCGAAGGGCCGGTCCGGGTATGGGCCGGTGGACTGAGTTTTATGATACTTATTTAAAGGTTTAATTATCACAATGTAATTTATGACATGGTTACTGAAAGCATGAATCGTCGCTTTCTTTCTAGCAAAACATTATATGCTGAAATAGCTTTTTTGGGGGCCGATCAGGATAAAACTCCCGAATCGAAATATAGTCCCAGTCCGAGCCTGGTCTCAGTTGTCTAGAAATTGCACTTTTGCGAGAGGCAAGACCTTTAAATACAAGCCCTAGCCCCTAGCAAAGGAATTTCTATACGTGTGATACTTCTACCCAATTTTTTTAAATGAATTTGATTTATTTTCTAATGATGAAATACTAGGGACTTTTCATGTTGATAACATCAGAATATTTGAATACACTACTTCAGAAATTTGAGCGACTCCTACAATAACTTTTTGAACTAAAAAAGTTGTGCCGTTAAATGGCGGAATTTCGAATTTACACGCGTTCCGGCATATATTTTTAGATTTTAGAACTACACTACACAGGAGTTGTTAAAATTAATTTTAGTATAAGGTATGATATAAATTCTTATTTTACAAATAAAAACTTATATTGGTATGTGAAAAAGTAAAGTATATTCATCAATCAAATATTGTATTACTATTTTTCATAAATATAACATAACCTTAATTTTTATTTTGCAAATCAGAAAAAACATTTAAATTACATTATTTTGGGAAACAGAAGTTATTTATGTTTAATATAATAACTAGATTTTTATCTGGAAAGTATATGTATTGCCTATTGAAATTAATAAATGTATGAAAGAGTTGTAAGGTGAAAGATTGCGTTTGATTGAAATTTAATTGAAATTTGTAACACACAATTGTTCAAATACACAAATTATCATTATTTGCGTGAAATTAAAACTTCGTTATAATGGTATAACATGATAATTACGTTTTATTGTAATTTATGTATACGTATTAAAATCATATGCAAAACGCTTTCGGGCAACCCTCTAAGCTATAATATGTAATAATGGTTTCAATTATCATCATGTAACTCTACACAATTTTAATTACTTTCCCACAAAACATTTCCATGGGTCCTTGTTGCTGAATTGATCAGAAGGAATAAATGACACGTTTTGCCAATAAGAGTGGAAAGCACTACTAAAAAGCTCGTAGTTAGGTACGGCATAAAAGCTCTGCGGTATTGGAAAGCACTTTGAGAGTTTTTACTTTTGTTAAGAGAGTAAAAACTGAGCTAATCACAAAAGTTCTCACCTAATAAAGACGAAGTACATGCCATTATGGTTCTGATGTACCTACCTAATTGCATGCTTGTTAACTCAAAGTTTCTTATCAGGATTTTGATATTATTGATGATTTTTACTTCCTTGTACGAAGTAAAGGAAGAACCTGTGGTAAATTTCGGTTTTCAGATTTCAATGGAAATATTCATTTTGACCATCCCTGAATCTATTTTGTCTAATTTCGTCGTGACGTCTGTACGTACGTATGTATCTTGCATAACTGAAACACGGTAAGCCGTAGAAAGATATAATTTTGTATTTAGGGCTATTATAACATGTAGTTGTGCACCTCCCTTTTTGATCAACATCCGGGAGTGGTACTTTTCTTGAAGCCTTCAATAGATATTAATGAAATACTATTTTAAAATATAATCCAAAACTTTTCAAATTTGATACCTATATAAAACTTTTATATCAATGGGAATAACATAATAGATTTTGGTTAAAATGGTCTAACTGGAAGTGATATTTTACCTGAAGATGTTATCAGTTTTTCGTGGAAAAAATGGCTTTATTTTGATTTTAGAAATAAGTGCTTCAAATAAAAGTTTTAGAGAATTAAATTCGATGTTCGAACACATCAACTATGAATAAATTAGCTCTTTGTATAAATTTATGTACTTTTCGGTTTTCATAATTAAGTTTGCTATGGATTAGGACAAAAAATAAAAATTTATTGTCATTGTCAAATTATGTTAAATACATGCAATTTTATATTTGGGTCTGTTATAATACATGTTTTAATTAGTAACAAAATCAAAATAGGTGTAGTTAAACAGAAGTACAAGGAAGTCATGTCATGCCCAAACCAGATTTTTTCCTTAATGCTTAAAAATTTCGGTTTTGAGGCAAATTTGAAAAAAAAGTTTTTAATTTGTATGCATTTGAATTACAAATTTAGTAGGTACATAGTTGTCAATGTTGTCATACAATTTTTGTAGATTCATATTTTTAATGTGGACAATTGACTTTGGTAATCTTTTATTTAAATTGAGCACATTATTCCCTTATACTGCGGATGTCCAAAATGGGGATGCGAAATATGTTATATTAGACAAAAATTGCATCATTAGACCCTTTTATGGTGTATACTTATCACTAGGTATAGGCGAAAAATAAATTTTACAATTAACTTAAAAATAAACAAATGATAATAGCTGACTGATGATTTCATCGTTTATCTGTTTTACATTTTGTTTATAAAATATATTACTTCTCTCTGTATACAGAGATGAACACATACAAATAATTTTCTCTTTTTGCGGTTTCATTTGAGTACATATTTGGTCCGCGTACAAACAATACGCGTTCTTTAGGTCATTAGGTATCAAATACATAATTCAATGTTGCATTCAAACATACGGGACAAACATTGGAGCGCTTTGTGAAACAGCCAAGGCAAAATTTGAATAATTACCACCAGAATCTGCAGTTGCAAATCCAATTATATTAAATTGCATACACTGGCGAACAATCAACCGCAACCCCTTCTTTGAGGAAACGAAAAAAAACACCAAAGTAAATTAGTTGGAAACATCTCACTCTCGCTATTATTCCCAGCACGAGCTCCGAGAGTCTACCCTCCTGGCAAGTAAAAACACTTATCGATTTTAGTTACTTACAGATTCGTCCTGTGCTAATTCGCCAGGAAGAAAGTTGTATTCATCCAACAAAGAACTTAATTTAATGCGTAATCAGTAAGCTACTTATAATTTTGTACGAATGAGGTACAGAGCTTACTACTTACATGCGGTTGTATTAAAAAATAATGGGAATTCCATTTGTTTCAAACCGTAAAAAATTATTCATGAATATTGTCCCCTTCAAAGTGTTCCTCGTATCACTTATGGCAAAGTGGTTCACGTTCGTTCACAAAATTCATTTAAATTTCTCTCTCTCTCATTTAAATGCTCTAATTTTATTACCCTTGATTTTAACTTCTTCACTGATAAAAAGTAAGCTTTGAATAACAGATTTGTTTATTTATTTCAAATAAAAACAAAAAGAAAATTACCTATATACCTATATCATCACGGAATGTTACACATTTCTGGATGTGCCACTATCTACAACACATTTAGACATCGGTAATGATGACGATATATTTTACCGTGTGGGCGCTTACCAGGCGTCACCTCACGGGCACTCATAGCTGGTGTGGAGAGTGCACCACAGGGGTAACTTTTGTGCCATTTAAAATTGAAAATATTTGGCGTCAGTCGGGATCGAACCCGGTCCCCCCAGGTTCGCGACAAGAGACTCAGGCACGCGGCCACGGGACCAAAAAAAGAAAATAAGTTCTTTCAAAAGGAAATGACCTGAATATCTGGAAATAGGTCGCAACCTTGATAGTTTGTAACTCTTCTTGTGGTGATACAAAAACAAATACTGAACAGTTATCTTAATTTTAAATACATTTCCTTAATTAGAAAAATCTTATAATTAATAAAAAGAACTAACACTATTTTTGTTAAATATGAAATTTGATACTTTTTTTACTCTTCGCTTATGATATACCGATCAACGACATGAAATAATGCTATACTGAAATAAAAGACGAAAGTAAAATTATTGTATTTTGATTATTACATTTGATAATAAAAGCAACATAGTTCATCCTACATTCAAAACATACCATATTTATTATTTTTTTTTAAGATTGAGAGCTGATGCCATTTTTTCATATATTAAATAAATAATTTAAATTTGAGAAAACAAACTTTGTTAATACTAAATATTTTTATTTGTATGTATATTTCCTAAAACTGAAAAACATTAATGATCTAAGTAAATAAAAAAATGATTAAATCAGACTTAATAATATACTGGTGTTTCTAAACCTTTGTTACAAATATTGTGGGTATAAATATATATATATATATATATATATATATATATATATATATATATATATATATATACAGGGTGTCTCACGACGAGCTTACGCTATCTATATTTTAAATACTATTTAATATAATTTAATGAAATTTGGTATCTAGAGGTTATCCTACATGCCCGTTTCAACTAAAATATTTTCAAAGCAGTAACACTTTCGGTTTGACCGGAAATTGACCTCAACTTTCTTATTTTAAATGGAATATGCTATATTTTATTTTACCATAGAATGCAGCGGAAAATTTTACATATGAAGCAATAAAAACATTTTACTCATGATCAACTACTTCCGGCGTTATTCAACTTTTTTTGATTTTTTGTCTAAAATCCGGCACATTTTCAAAACTCTGTATATCAGGAACGACATCGAATTTTTATAATTTGAAAAAAGCCTTTTATAAAGGAGACTTTAAGCTACATTATCTTAGAAGAATCCTCGATTATTTATAAAAATGTGCCGGGTACGTTACACAAAAATTTCAGTTGACAAACTTCAAAAAAAAAAAACAATTTTTTTAAATGGAACCCCCTCTTTCTTATTACATAAATGTGTTCTACGGCAAAAACTAAGGGTACTTTATGTAACATGTCCAATGTTGAAAGTTGATAGAATTTCAGTAAATTAGAAAAACATGTAATCTGGGTATAATTATTTTATTAATACGGATAAGTAAGCCATGGAAAAAACAAATAAATTCTAAATACAAAACTATGATTAATTTAATACATATTCAAACTGTCCTCCATTCATATGTAAGCACATCGTTACTCTCTTCAATACTTCTTCGTGTGTAGCATTTTTTATCATCCGAGGAGACATGTTGTTAAATGCTGTTCGTACCCTATGTTGGCAATCTTCTTTAGTAGTTAAAGGTTTTTGATAGGTGGCCTCCTCGTTCACCCGATTTAACTCCACTTGATTTTTTTTGTTTGGGGTTACATTAAAAACGTCGTCTATCAAAAACCTTTAACTACTAAAGAAGATTGCCAACATAGGGTACGAATAGCATTTAACAACATGTCTCCTCGGATGATAAAAAATGCTACACAAGAAGAAGTATTGAAATGAGTAACGATGTGCTTACATATAAATGGAGGACAGTTTGAATATGTATTGAATTAATCATAGTTTTTTTCCATGGCTTACTTATCCGTATTAATAAAATAATTATACCCAGATTACATGTTTTTCTAATTTACTGAAATTCTATCAACTTTCAACATAGGACATGTTACATAAAGTACCCTTAGTTGCCGTAGAACAGATTTATGTAATAAAAAAGGGAGGTTCCATTTAAAAAAATTGTTTTTTTTTTAAGTTTGTCAACTGAAATTTTGGTGTAACGTACCCGTCACATTTTTATAAATAATCGAGGATTCTTGTAAGATAATGTAGCTTAAAGTCTCCTTTATCAAAAGGCTTTTTTCAAATTATAAAAATTCGATGTCGTTCCTGATATACAGAGTTTTGAAAATGTGACGGATTTTAGACAAAAAATCAAAAAAAGTTGAATAACGCCGGAAGTAGTTGATCATGAGTAAAATGTTTTTATTGCTTCATATGTAAAATTTTCCGCTGCATTCAATGGTAAAATAAAATATAGCATACTCTATTTAAAATAAGAAAGTTGAGGTCAATTTCCGGTCAAACCGAAAGTGCTACTGCTTTGAAAATATTTTAGATGAAACGGGCATGTAGGATAACCCCTAGACATCAAATTTCGTTAAATTATATTAGTATTTAAAATATAGATAGCGCAAGCTCATCCTGAGACACCCTATATATATATATATATATATATATATATATATATATATATATATATATATATATATATATATATAAGGAAACTGGATAGTGGGTTTGACAGTCAATTTGTAGGCTTAAGTGTAGTACACTCTTTTTAATTTGTCAAGCTTGCGGTTATATTTTTAACCATCCTCAGGACAATTAGTTGAGATTTTTTGTAGAATATACAGCATTTACAAACACATGTAATTTTGAACATGCACACGCGCATGGTTTAGTAAAATAATAAGTCGAAATAACTGAATTACATATTAAAAATTTTGGCCAAAATAGTTATCACAGTAAAATTGACAAATTACAAACTAATAAAGTAAACAATTTTGTTAAAATAATGTTAAACTTTTATAATTGTGCACAAGTTTAACGTTATTTTAGCAAAATTGTTTACTTTATTAGTTTGTAATTTATCAATTTTACTGTGATAACTATTTTGGCCAAAAATTTTAATATGTAATTCAGTTATTTCGACTTATTATTTTACTAAACCATGCGCGTGTGCATGTTCAAAATTACATGTTTGTAAATGCTGTATGTTCTACAAAAAATCTCAACTAACTGTCCTGAGGATGGTTAAAAATATAACCGAAAGCTTGACAAATTAAAAAGAGTGTACTACACTTAAGCCTACAAATTGACTGTCAAACCCACTATCCAGTTTCCTTAACTAATTACAGTCGTTATTACCTTTCACCTATATATATAGTACTAACCAAAATGAATAAGCTTAATCAATATGGGTTTTATATTCAATAGTTTCCAAGATATAAGACAAGGAAAAATGAGTATACGAGATTGCCTCTGCTATCTCGAAAACTATTAGAGTTACGACTTCGATTAAATGGGACTTTTTATATACCTTTGAGAGGTCATCTTAGATGCGTTTCTATTTTTCGGAAAAAAAATCAAATAATTGTACTACGTAAAATGTGGCGACCTATATGTAATTTTCAAGTAACTTCTTAACTATTAGAAACTGAGAAAAAAGTTCCATATTCAATTTTATTGCATTTTTAAAGTATATTTACTGGCATAGATAAAATTTTGTTCGATCACTATCTTTGTTAATTTTTCTTCGCTTCTAATACAAAATGACCTCTTTCTTGGAAACAGTTGAAGATCGGCTTTTTTGCTCATTTTGATTAGTACTATATTCCTTTAAAATTTGTGACAGATTAAGGACATTGCCGCATAGTAGTGTTAAATTAGCACGTGTCGAACTGATATCGATTCGACTCTCGGATTATTTCGTTGTTAGTCTTTCCTAGTGTATATGGACATGGAGCGACTGAGCGAGATTACTCGCAATATACGACCTTTGCGAGACAAACTGGATTATTGCGAGTAACTCGGCGGGGTGTAAAGATGGATCGTTAGATTTCACGGTTACTGGATCACGTTTCCGGATCTCGCGGATCTGGATGAAGATTGCTGGGCTCCACATTCAATGAGATTCATGTGAGATAGAATTGAATACATGAATGGAGATATGGAAATGCTTAGTAGTGTACTTGGATCTGATTGAGGAGGGATAAGTACTTCAAGATTATTGTTTGTAAACAATGGATCTAGAGAGATGGGTATTCGAGGGCGAGATTTTAGATAAGTTTTTTTTAATCGTCCATTCCGTATACTTTACTAATCATGAAATTGGGAAAGTTAAAGTTCAGGAAAGTTTTCCGCACACCTGTAGGCTAATCATGTCTTCTAGAGTTGTTATAGGTAACAATTTATGCAACATGAGAATCTGAAGTAGAAATGCTGAAATCCGCAGAATCCGTTGGCGACGCTGTAATCGCATCTGTCATGGCGGTTAGTAGGACACGTCAGATTTGTTTACATATTGAATTGGTACTTTCTGACCCAAAATATTGTTAACAGCTCCATTCAACACGATTTTTAAGTTTATTTAGTCGAATCTTTCATCAAGCAACAAAATTGAAAGACAACAAAATTCATAAATGAGGGATTAATTATAATTTGTGACGTATCGCAATTTACGACAATGCTGGACTTGAAAATGAAGTCTACAGGGATAAATATTAGTAAAATCAATGAAATTATAAATTTTATGTATCAATATTTATATTAAAACTATCTACATGCCTGCAAAATTGTATTGTAATCATCAGGGATGGTAACAGAAACCGGAACCGAAACCATTAACCGAAAAATACCGGAAAAATATGAGAACCGAAACCGAAACCTGTACCGAAATTCGAAACAGATACAAAACCGGAACCGAAAGCAAAACCCTTTTTTATTTATCGGTTAACCGCATTATGTACAGGTCTCTTGTTTTTTTATTATTAAAATACTTATGTATAAAAAAGTATAAACATATTTGTTTTTGTCCAAACGTATTTCAATTTTCAACGTAGTACCTCAATCGGGTGGCGCTCGAAATCCGCTACATGTTACATTTACATGGGAAATTATAATATTTTGAATATTTGCTTCCCATTAAAATTGATTGTTATAAAACTTTGTACACGTGTTTGTGCATACTTTTTGCATCATTATAATAATTCATTGTTCAATCAAAATTAATAATATTATTATTCTCGTAAATTATTTTTGCAAAACCGAAACCCTTTTAGTAAAACCGGTATACCAAAATCGATTGATATATAAAAACCGAAACCCAAATCAAAACCGAATTTTTATTTTCACGATGTGTCCGAAACCGTAACCCAAACCGATATTTTTTTATGGTTACCATCCCTGGTAATTATTCTTTGCGAAATGCAAGGAGCATTTATAAGATTAGAGTTTTCCGAAATATTAATTTTTTTTCGTACATTCAATCAAATTTTTTTTTCTTTAGCAAAAATTATGGACACAGCACTTTTCGTTGTACATTGTATTAATTTTCTTTAATTTAATTTTTTTTTCATAGATTTTCAAACAAAATTGTAAAATCAAAGAGTGAGAACTTATATTAAACAAATCGATGGTTTTTGATGTTTATACATACTGGCCGCGCTAAAATTCTGCTGAAGTCACATGCTATTCTGCTGGTCCCAATAATGAGAAAGTGTAAAACTCCGTTTTTTATATTTTACATAATACGGTTTTTTTCTGTTAATTAGGTAATTGGAAAAACAATTACGTTGCAAGTGTAACGCCACCTTTATCGAACACATCCTTATATCGCGGGTTATAGCAATACCTCCTATGTGATTTTATCTAAAATTTACTGGGGATTTTTAAATTACAATTTAAAAAGACGCGCAGAATCTAAATCTACTAATAATACATTTAAAAATAGAAGATAGGCGATATTGCCAATACAGCTAACTTTTAAATTACAATGTAAACGCAATATCCAAATGTACTAATAAATTATTTTCGCTGAACATGGCACATAGAGGCTTTATTGCCAGGTCACCCACGATTAGTGCAGTAACTACAAAAATTCTCCTGTCAATAGAATGATGTCAAAATATATTACCAGTTTCACTCATATTGATATTTTTTATTTAAATTTCACTACATTTAAAAATGAAATAATGAAGTCTTGTATGTAAGTGTTTCGTCATTCAGATATTTTTTCTGTGTTAATTATTATTTTGCTTGTTTATTTGTATTACTTGTATTTTTGATTTTTCATTCTTGTTTTTGCATTTTGCTGCTTAGTTAAGGCATAGACACTGTTTTAAATGTATTAGTTTTGCTAATATGTGGGAACCTATAATTGGTTTATTAAAACTGTTGGTTCTCCAAATTTATAAATAAATAAATAAATAAATAAATAAATAAATAAATAAACATCAACAACAATTACACGCCTTACATGTTACAAAATAATTCGTTTAAATTTATTATTTTATAACATGTAAAAAGATTTTTCTGTAATATTATGAAATGATAATAAAATAATTTAAATATTATTTTATTTAGCAAAGATAATAAATTTAAACGAATTATACGCTCTGGAATAGCGTTTCCACTCTGTCTGTAATTTTGCAGGGAAAACTAAATTTTCTTTACTTGTAATTATTCAAAGAAAAAAAAAACATATTGTTAAAACAAATATAATATTTGCGTTTTTTTTTTATCCGTCAATGTACTTGAATCTGAAATATTTTCCACGTACTACATTTTTTTCTACTTTGTTGGGGAATAGTACTTCACTACACATTATTTCTATATATTTCGTAACAAGAAATGTGGTATATAAAAAACCATTTAAACCTCAATGAATAGCTGAATAGTTCAGAAAGATAGCCGGTGGTTAGATAAATGTATGCACACTGCGGTTTTCTGCCGCAGCTGTACAAATAGTGACTACTTGAATAATCATAAGTATTTTTGGCAATGATTTATAGAGAAAATACTTAGACAGATACCATCTTGATTTTATTGAATTTGTTGCAAAATCTTATCACGAATTCCTGTTTAAATTATACTCGTAAAAGTATTATGTAATTAAATTATATTTACATTGAAAACAGTGTGTAAAGTAAACGAATTTCGTATTTTATTTTCCTTACACATTACGGGCTACCAACATCAATACACGTGTGCCATTTAAGTTGTCTTATCTAAATTTGGTTTTTTTTTACATTCATGTTGGAAATACTGAGTACCGCCGTATTTGTTGTTTTGTTGAAATTAATGCAACTCCAGTGTATAAACAAGCTTTATGACACTCGGTCAATACTTATCATAAAGCTTACTATAATAAATGAATTATTGGGTGGTATTAATAAAAATAAGTAAATACTTATAAGTAAATACTTATAAGTACAAGCATTTACTTATCAGTATCAGCAAGAATTACAAGTAAATACTTATTTTCGTATTAATAACTACATGCTGATACTTAAAGTAAATACTTAGGTACTTATAAGTATGTCCTTACGTATGAAATACAATAGTAAGCCGTGTTTTTGTAAAAAAAATAAATTTTGACATTTGTTGACAGTTGACAGTAACGATCTATAATTTTGGACCGAATTTTGACCAGAATTTTTATGAACAAATTTATGGCCAGAATATATACCACTGTGCACGTAATTTTCTACAAAATTCTGGCTATAAATATATGGATGTTCTTGATAATATTATATGAGCATTATTACTTGCTCATGAGTCCAAGACCAAGTTAAAAATTGTAATAATCAACGACCAGAATAATTATCAAAAATACCACTACTAATTTTATGGACAGAAAAAAGCCCTGATAAAAATTTCTGTATGCGACCGTCTATGAAATTCTGTCTATAATTATGTTCATAATTCTGTGCAGAATTATAGATCGTGGCATACGGGCTTAAAGTTGTAGAAAGTTAACAAACTAAATTGAAATTCAGTTCTATATACACAAGTTTTTGAAATTTTAAAAATATTTAGTTTTGACAGCAGCTTCAAAGGCAAAAATATTAATGAAAAAAGTGTTGCGTTCATCAACACTAATTTGCTTTTCAGCTTTTTTTAAATATTTTCCCTACGAATTTTATAATATTTACGATCTCGCACGGCCTAGAATATGTTTTTAAATTAATATAATTTTTGAAATTTTTGTTCAGTCCTCCATAAGCATGATAAATATCATACTTATAAATTTATAAGTAAATACTTAATTCTATAAGAATCAACTCCATTTTATTAATACAGTTTTAAGTAATTACTTATTTTGATTATAAGTATAAGTAAGTACTTTTGTCAAATAAGTATTTTCTTATAGCATCAGCTTTTACTGAAACTTTATTAATACGGATATAAGTACTTATTTATAAAACTGTCAGTATAAGCATTTACTTATTTTTATTAATACTACTCATTATGTTGTTCATTTGTGGTTCGGAAAATTTAACTTTAATTCCAATTAAAAACAAAGTTGAATAATAATAATAATAATAATAAAATTAATTCTAGAATACTGATATTATTTTCCATTATTATAGCGCAATAATATCTAAGCAGGGACGTAGCCAGAATAATTTAGTAGGGTGGGCCAGCGGCGGGCCAAAAAATATTTAGGTGGGCCACAAATTACCAAAATATAATTTTTAGTCATACAATTTGTGAAACATATACATATGTATTATAACAAATATTAATTTGTAAGATTAAGCTTATTTATCATTATTAAATACGCATTATAGTATCCAAATAATAATGCGTTTTAAATGTATTCTAATACCAATTTGTAAAGATAATTTCCTTGTTGGACTACTGATGATGTGAACTTAGTTCTCGAAATACGTATTTAGTTTTATTAGATTTAGATTTTAAGGTTAAAGGATAATTTTATTAATGTTATCATTTGTAAGTTGATTAAAAATTGAAATATTAGAGGAATTTCAATAAATTCAAATGAAAATTTTAAACACAAACAATTATTTTTTAATACGTCCTAATTCCTTTCCTTCTAATAAGGTCCGCAAGTTCAAATAATTTATGACGCCAAGCTACCCAACCCAAACTAAAAGGTTATAAAATAGGCATAAGTCAGTACTACTAACTACTATACATATGTATAAAATTAATGCTAACTCGTCCGTTCTATTGAAACGATGAACTGCATTGCCTCTACTTGCTCTACAATGTACAGTAAAATAATATTATTATTTCTTTTCCATAAATGGTATTATTGTTTTGGAATGAGAAATGCAGTTCCAATAATATGCGTGAACTGTTTTCTCTCATTTAACTTTTAAAGCGGGTGGACCAATGGGTGGGCCAGAGTTTTTGCAGAGTGGGCCAGGTTGGTCCTGGCCCACCCCTGGTTATGTCTCTGCATCTAAGTAAATTCACAAAATTTTTACTGACTAGATTAATTGATAGAAGATAGAAATAGCTATCTATTAATTTAACTTTTGTACAAGAAGATTGAGGAAAATTCTAAGCCACTTTGAGGAGCAGATATTTGTAATTAATGGTTAAACTAGTAGTTGTAGTGGTTTCAGTGGTTTAATTGGATAAAAATGTAGCGTGTAACGGCTACGACGGACACTGTCCCTATAACCATTTTGTAATGACGTCCCTGTTCGTTCTCCATGCTGTCAAAGGGTTTGCTCGGGCGCCAATCAATCGGAAACACAGCACAAGGAGAGATGGTCGATCCTGTAAAGGACGCTCTCATAGCGTCGCTGAAAATGGTGGCCTGAACGCCAAAAAGGGCTCGGGTAGCTTAGTGGAGACAGAGTTCGGCTTTTGACAATGAAATCAATTTTAATCATTTTTTTAATATTTTATTAAAATATATTAAAACGAGAAAGTAAAAAATATAACAAAGCAAAGTAACAATGAACCAGCGATACTTGCAGGATATTTTCTCTACTATGCACGATTAACAATGAACGGGCAACAATGGCACACACCAAGGTTGCGGGAACACGCTATGAACGAGTAACAATGGCACACATCACAGTTACGGGAACACGGTACGGTTACAGTGTTGTCACTTTGACAACACTCATTAACAATCACGATTTCAATCTAAGACAGTGTTGGCACACACCAACACTCATTGACAATCGCGATTACGGTGAACAGTGGCCAACACCACTGCACAAAACAACCGGCTACACCGGTACGGTCCACCTTCTGCACTCTCTCACGAGCTGCCGGCACACACCAACAGCACTGAGTCAGAGGCAGCCAAGGTCATCCACAACCCGCTCACCTGGCCCTCACCAGGTTCGCAGAAGACGGCACACACCATCTTAGGCTCGTTGGAGAGCTAACGCTCCCTTGAGAGAGCACACACTCTCTCTGCTTGAAACTAATGCTCGCGCTCGTATTTATACCCCGAAATACCGTTAAAATATCAAAAAAGGTTCAAACACGTTTTTACTCATCCTGCAAATTCTCGCAAAGTTTGAATAAAAATATAAAAAATACAGTTTCATGTCTAGCGTGCTGGTCAAGAGCACTAGTCACTCGACCACACAATAGCTGACAGATAAACAACAATTTTATAAACATTAGCAGCTATAACCAAAGTACAACAATACATTTTACAACAAACGACATACAATATAACCAAACAATTATACTGTATGCGTAATTCAAAACAATACAAACCAATAAAAAATGAAAAACAATATTTTTACTTGTGGGATTTGAACTTTGATTTAAACAATCAAAGTTTAGCAAAAAACTGACATGCTAACCACAAGGCTACAACGTTAAACATGAAGAATAAATTCAAATCTAGTGACCATCGTCACAAGCGGTATACAATGTTTTCCATTTATAACTGCCACTGGGATCTCCAAAACTAAACGCTACCACTCCGGTTAAGTGGGACTTTTTTGGACTATTAAATTTGTTTCGATAAATTAATCTTGAATGTAAAAAGATTTTTCTCCATCATTAATGTACCGGAGATATTGAAAATATACACCTATACAGATACAGAGTTTTTTTTTAAACAATTATTTAAATTTTGTGCTGATTTCAGTACTACGTAATCTTGTCGCTTGGAATATTATTATAGAAAAGAGCACACTTTCAGTGCTTTGCATAGCTGTTATAGTAGCTATTTACCATAGTTATGTTATGTCTAGCTAGACTGGGTATCAAACTGATCTTTTCAAATAAACATATAATCTTTAACATTGTTCCAATGCTACTATCAATATTCATAAAATCATTCTATAGTTAGCCAACAACGTTAATTTTTCACTAATGTAGGATACGTAAACACTGCGTGAGTGCTTCCAAATATAGTCCAAAACTGTCAGAGTCTGTATAATAAAATACAGGTCAATAAGTAAATTAGAATTTAAACAGATAAAATAAACATGTAAACAGCTTTAAAAGTACTCGTAATATTCCATTCACGTTTGTAAACAACTATCGGAGGACAAATCCTGAATTACGTTATACTTTTACGTACGTTTAAATTCATATTAGATTTGCATGAAAATTTGTCGCATTATATAAAGCAAAAAATTTTCAAAGAGATTTATTCAAGTTTCTAGCATAGAAATATATCCTCTGTCGTATATTTCTACTTCAGTTTCATACTAGAATGTTATCGCAGCGAAATATTAAACGAAATTTATTACATCAATAAGTTCATATTTTATAAATTTTAGGTTATATACGTGTACTTATCATATATATGATTTAAATTACTTAAAGTAGTTTTGTTTGTACGAGAGAGATTAAAAAAGCAAATTTAAAATGAATAATTATTTTTTGTACAAAATAATTGTTCTGTTCAATACACTTCTCTTCCCGTTACACCAATTTCTTTATTCCTGGTGACACCAAATATTCTTGCTTCTTTTTCCTATGGGACAGCAAGATAGATGATCAGCAATATGAACCTAAACTCATAATAATTCCATTTTCAGAAAATTATAAAATCTAGCCACATGGTAAGAAACGCCTACAAAATTCTTTCTGCTATACTAAATAGACATAAAATTAAAAAAAAAAAAAAAAAACTGTGGGCCAAATGAATGGGTTTAAGGATCAAGTCCAGATTTAACTTAACGGGCAGGTGAAAAAAAATTACAAATTTGGGCAGCTGGGGTGTGACAAACCCCAATTTAATTTTAATTTTATGAAACATCCGGTAATATTTTTTTAGATATTGTTATATTTGTTGGTGGTTTAGAAGCTCCTCATTCAACAGAAATAAGAAATAATAAAATTATTTCATTATTTATATATGTATATATATATATATATATATATAAATAGAACTTATAAACACTCACTGAAAATATTTTTTTGGCATTATATTATAAAAACAAAGAAATATATAAATATTACAATCAAAAATAAATAACATTCTAAAACTTGAAAAGTGAACCTATGATCTAAAAAAACATTTACTAAGTTGCTTTCAGCTACAGAGAAGTTATGAAGATTCAAATGTGCTGCACTTTTCACAATAAATTATCGCGTGTTCTGCGTATATAAATATGTTTGACATGACTTGCAGACGTATTTTCGTTTTCTATCTCTCGCCCTATTGGATTCTGTGCTGCGACCTTGCTTTGAATTTAATTTTTTCTGCGGTGGTTATTCATTATCATCATCACAAATTTTATTTATTGACTTTCTCTTCAGTATCTATTTCGTTTCACGTGGCCAACAAATGAGCCTGATCTTTCTCAAAATATTATATCCTACACATTAGAAAAACTAAATAAAATTCAGTAATATATAAAAGATATATAAAATGTATCTTGAAATTTCAAAATAAGTATATTCGGATCTGTACACTTCAGAGATTTTATGTTACGTTTATGGACAGGTGGGGTTTAATACACCCCATGCCACTTTGATTTGATGATACTCTTTCCGCAATTTAGCTGAGACTGAATCTTGTTGCGTATTGATAGACCAATATATTTGCGAAAGGTAGATGACTAGATGATTGTGTACGGTCGTTATTGCAAAAATGGCGGCAATTATAAAGTGACTAAGGTGTACCACACCCCACCTGCCCGCTGCCGGGTTAAACTGGCACAATGAAAAGCAACTTTGTAAAAATCCAGTGTGCACAGTAAAATCTACCTTGCTAGATATATGGGACAATACTCACATAGAATTAAAGCTGATATACTAATAAAGGCAATGTAACCCAATATTAAATGGCGGAATACTTGAATACTTAACATATTCAGTTTTTGTAAGTTTAAAATCTACTAGTTGCAAGAAATTTCCAGAAATTTCTCATCATTTGAGTAGGTTTCATAATTTGTTTGTTAAAAATGGTTACGGGCCGAAATAACATGAGTTTGGACTCGTACTCCACGTGAGACTGGTCAGCAGGCTGGTCAGTAAGAAAAGAATTCCTTCCAGGCACATTCAATTCTTTTACCCCCTCTCCATAAAAAACTCTAAAAGTCGTCAGATATATGTTCCCCAAGTTATCTGAAGCAAAAGTAAAAGGAATAATTTTTACCTGTCTTCAGATTGAAGCGAAATTACAATCTAAAGAACTTGTAGTTGTAATAACTCTTGACGAACGTAATGTTTGTGAAGCTTTTACAATAGTAGTGTAAAGGTTTTTGGCCACAACAAAAAGAGTGAGAAATACAAGGACCTGATTGAGAATTTGATATATATGCTTGGGTGTAGAATGTCAGTCAAAATGCACTGTTTGTTTTCTTATATTGATTTCGTTAGACCAAATTTAAAAGGTGTAAACGAGGAACATGGAAAGAAGGTATCAATTACGTTGGGATTGTGTAGTGATGGGAGACTATGAGGCATAGTATGCGCAGAGGGTTTAGTAGAAAATAAGAGGAAAAGCCGTACTCGTGTAAATTTTTGAATGACAGCATTGTTGTATTGGTAATACAGTGTTTTTCATTATTTCTGAACTTATGTGATCTTACCTGAACCATTATCGAATGTATTATGCCAGATATCTCTGTATGTCTTTAGTTACATACCGGCGCCTGTGGTTGTTATTAATATAAAGATAAAAAATTTCTGCTTCAAACGACACCCAATACATGTAAATTATATAATATTTTGGTCCCATAAACTAGTAATTAAATTAATTCAATTTTGTGTTAATAGAATAGCCACGGTATTTTTTGAACAAATAGATAAAAAAATGTTTGGTATTTTAATTGTCAGAATTTGTTAGCTATAATTTTTTGTGTTATTTTCATTTTAATGTTTCATGATACTTAAAATGTCAAACATTTGTTTACTTTTTAATTCTAATGCGACGGCTATTTTTATTAATACAAAATTCAATAACTTTAATTACCTATTTACGGGACCACAGTATTACATAATTTGCATGCATTTTGTGTCACTTAATGCAGATTTTTTTTATCTTTCTATTAATATCACAATCACCGTTGTCAGTCAAAACGGGAGACAACAGTTTGCAAAATATGATTTTCTATGTTAATCTCCGATGTGCACTTAAAAAAGTCCTGTATATATATAAACATGTAATTTTGGTTGTTTTAAGGCTTTTAAGAATTGATTTATTACATCCGAAATATTGACATTGGAAAATAACCCACTTATATATCCATAAGCAGCATCACGAAATTAAGCAATAAACACTAAAAACATAATATAAACAATAAATTAGACAAATTTTGTTTTCCTTCGATATGTTTTCTACTGGATCAATTTTCATGTCATACATTATTAAGTAACATCAAATAAATTTACATCAAGACAATATATAGTGGCGCATAAAATTATTCGTAATCTTTACTTTTATTAGTAAAATGTAAAATAAAAAAAATCCAATAAATAAATTTATTTAAAAAATTAGTCATAGTCTTCTTTTAATATTTCAAAATCAAATGATAGTCATCAAATTTAAAAAGAGTTTAGTTTACTTTGCATAATTGTACTATATCATACCTTAACTTAAATTTAACTTATCCTGGTTTCAACGCTTTTATGAATTTATGCTGACTAAAGAATGGGCAAAACTTTCGCTTTCCATATCATTTAGGTTAATAAAATTAATCGAAAGGTGTTCAAATAACTTTGTGTCTCAATTTTTGAATATAACATAATTTGTTTTTAGCACAACTACACAAAATAAACTACTAGTTATTTACGATACAAGTAAGCAAAGCTAGTTTTAAGTCACTGATGGGTCAGAAATAAAACGGTTTTAAGACCAGTGAGTGACTAAAGATCCTTTACGCATGTATTCCATCGTACAGTATTTTATCTACGATAGAATCTAAAAACTCAATAAATATACAAAATACTTTTATTTATAAATTAGGATGACATTATTAAGTGAGCCATGAAAACAAAATATTTATCCTGGTGATCTCATACTTTTTGCAAATTATAATCACTCGATGCTCGGCAACCCGTGACTAACAAAACTTGTTACTAAACAACCGTTTTATAAACTTAAAACTTACAATTAAATGTCAATTTTACACACTATCGTAGATAAACATTTTTTAAAATATGATGACTATCATTAGACTTGAAAATATCGAAAGAAGAATATGATTAATTTATTTAATAAATTTCTTTTGTGGAAATCCATTTTATTGATAAAAATAAAGTGTACAAATAATTTTGTGAGCCGCTGTACACAAAATAATAAGGAAATAATCGTAATGTATTGTAAATTATATATTATATTATTATTTCGATTTATGTTCGGTTTTATTATCCCATTTTATTGGAATATTTAAATATGATGTGAACTAATGTTCTTCATAAGTTACTGGTAGTTATTTACGAGAGCCTGCCAAAAGTGATTGCTCGTAATTGAGTAGGTATTGCACAAATCATTTTCCACATGACTATACAACTCATCGGAAAATAGACCAATCTGATAGTTCAATTTTTCTTAGTTACGATGTATAACATCGGATATTTGCGTTGCTAGGTTGTGTTTCGCGAAACACAACTTTTGGCGTATTTCGATTGCAAACAATTGAATCATATGTAATCATATATCATCCATGGATTAAACAAGTAATATTTTTGACATTTCGTAAAAATAATTGGTTGATTAGTTGTATAGTCTTAAAATATACAACACGAGCTTTGAAAAACATAGGAATATATTCAACTGTGTATATTCGATTATTTTCGAACCTCTTGTGTAACTATTGAAAATAGGCACTATTTTACTGGACGTAGAAAAATATATTCTTTTTACCTTCCGTCACCTTCAGGTAAGGAAGGTATTGTCTTTGGTCAAATCATTTGATGGTGAGTTTTAAATTAATAAGCACGTTTTAAGGTCCCTACAATACGATTTTACTGGTTTTACGATGATGTCTGTATGTGTATGTGTATGTGTATGTGTGTGTGTGTGTGTGTGTGTGCGACAATTTTTTTTCCGACGATAACTCCAAAACTACAATTCTAAAAATTATGATTCTTTCGTACTCCTCTACCTTACAACCATACGAAGAGCTGATTAGATTTTGGTTATAATTGGTCAACCGGAAGTACCCTTATTAGAAGTTCTTAACAGTTTTTCTTGAAAAAAAACGCAGTTAAATATAATTTTTCGACATTTTGTGATTATCAATTTGAAAAAATATCTTATTTTCTATACGGTTTGATTATATCTTTTCCTTCATATTCAATAGATAGAGTTAAAGAGAGATTAAGAGAAATTAACTTCAAAAATCAGTCAGCTTTGCTAAAATTATGAAAACAGCAGATATATTAAAAAAATTCTAATTGACAGATGTCAGTGTCAAGTGCAAAACCAAAGTTGAAAGTATATGATCTGACAGTGATATAAGTGACATAGTGTCCCTCGCAAGTGGCTTGCAGTTGCGGCCTCGCCTCAAGATAGGAACTTGTAATGCCGGGAGTGCGAGAAAGGCCAAACAAAAGATGGAAGGACTGTATAGCAGAAGATTTGAGAGAGAAAGAACTGTGTCAAGAAGATGCGTTGGACAGGAATGAGTAGAATAGAAGAGTAAGAAACAGCAAGTGCAAATTACATAATATAGGTACATTCGTGTTATACTTTTATTGGATTTTAGAATCTTTCCAATCGTACTTTCGGTATTTCATTTGTAAAAAATAGTGTGATCGTGTTACAATTTTACAGGATATATAGAATATTTTTCAAGGAACTTTTGGTATGGGATTTGTACAAAATACATCGAATTGACGGAAGGTTTTGTGCCGGCCACAACAGATTTTTATTTATTATTTATATATTTATTTATTTATTTATTTGTGTATTCACAAATAACAATACAAAGAAGATTTTATAAATAGCCTTTATCACTTTCAATGTAGAAAGAGTTTACATATAGAATTTTATTTAATTGTTCCCAAAATTTTCTTTTGTTCTTATAAGAGTTTATTAAGGCTGTCATGTTTCGAGCATATACTGACTAGAGGCGGCCTTACGTTGTTAGTTGTGTTCGGAAGATGCGGCAGGGTAGATTAACGGGCAGGGAAACCGTGGTGTATTGCGGGCTACGTATTATCTTACTATTTGTACTCCCTTTTTACAAATGAAATTGACAATAGGAAAGGATACACAATAATAACGGATCCCAATTACTTACACATGAAACAAAATGTCCGACTTTTCTTCATATTTTTCATTGCAATTTGGCACAACATAGTATTAAACAACATTGCAAAATGAAAAAATCTGTTGTTGTCAGCACAAGATCTCTCGCCGTGCCGTTTCCATATTAGGCTATATAATCTAAGTACATATCTGTATCTCAGAATAAAAGTGTATTAAATCACAAAATTAATATTTTACAGGAAAGCATTTAAATGATTTTTGAAGGAGTTTTATGTTTTTAATTTCGAATTATTCTATCAATGAATGTTATTATAACCTTTTTAATTATAATAATGCATAATCTTTCAAACCTAATTTCTTTTGTAAAATATTATTTCAAATTGGGTGCTCCAGATGTTGCAAATTTCTTAAATTTGCTAAATACTGTTTTCATTTATATTGAAATGACTGCTTCAAACACGACTTTCCACAGTAGTCCATTCGAAAGAGGAGTTAAGGTTACATGTATTCGTGGAGAAAACCAATTTCCCGAAAATATGGACTTAATAATGTTTTATCCTGGGGTACAGATATTGTATTTATTATTTCTAGTACACACACACAAAAATTCAATTACATCGATTGTTAATATATTTTTTAATTCATGCTATAAATAAGTTTCCTCCTACTTTTCTAAATGTTAGAGATTCATCAAATTCGTTGATGAGATTGGCGGTATTTCTGATGCGTATATGTAATATAATAATAATTTTCACTTGTTGTGATAATTACAACCAAATATGTACCTCATGTGATATATTTTGTTGTACACTGTATACATTACGTTCTACTGGAATTTCTTATTTTGAAACTGTTAACTGAATACGATTTATTACTGTTGTGTATTTCTTATTTTTATTTACCTTGTAAATGGATTTTTCTGTTGGGTAATAAATTATTATTATTATTTTTTTTTGTTTAGGGGCGTTTATAACTTCTATGGTCATCACGCCCAATAAATTATTATTATTATTATTATTATTATTATAATATTTAGCTCTCTAGGCCGTGTAGGCCCATGGACTTATCTTGTAATATTCTTCCACTGTATTCTGTCCTGCGCTCTTTCTTTCCAATTTTTTTTATCCCTAATACTGGTGAGTCTTTTTGTATTGATATGTGATATATGTATATATCCATAATTTTAAATATTTAATTAATAATGAAATGAGAAATATTAAATGTACTTATCAGAAAAAGGCTTCAGTAATGTATATGGATTTTTGATACAGACATTTTTCTGTTAATTACAAACATTTTAATTTTGTAACTGGTTTCTATGGAGTTATTTGGGATGTGAGATTAATTACAAGGGATTATTTTATATATTTAAAATTATTTAATTCTCTGTCTCTAAATCTGTAGAAGATATAATAAAAATATTCAATATGTCGGATAGAGAATTTTATATTCTTTAATATTGTAATAACATAAATTTCCAAAAAATAATATTTAGAAGATTTTTTAAAGAAACTACTACTTCCGGTTGTCCAATTATTACCAAAAACTTCTCAGCTCGTCCCATTAATGTCAGATTAAGGAATACGTAGTTAAATTGGTCTTCATAGTAATATAGAATTTGAGAAACCGTCGCTACAACATCCACACATACACACACACACACACACACACACACACACATCCACATACACACAGACATAATAGACACTTACAAAATTGCAATTTGCACGAGCGCCTCTAACGGCGGAGCATAGAAATCAAGGTTGCTATGGTTACCCCGTACAAACAAAGACCTGTCATCAGCCGTAGACTTTACACTCTAGCCATCGTTTTAGTTGAATAATCGAATGATCTTCAATATTATCAAACAAAAAAGTTGCCCCAGACACATCTTCTGGTTTTAAACTCATTTTTATTAAACACAACGTACACATCACAATAAAGAATTAGGTTTAACACTGAATAACAGATGCGAATACAATGACAGATAGGAACAGGGAACGGGACGCAAGACAACGAGGGGAGGTTTGTTTGTAAGCATGACCTTCTATATCTCTCTTGCAGTGACGTCAATTTTGTAAGTGTCTATTGAAAAATGTTAAAATCGGATTCTAGTAACCTTAAAACGTGCTTATTCACTAAAATCTGGATATGCAATGTTTAGCATGAATCCAAGTTCGTGCAATGTCGGGACGCACTCTGTTGACTCTTTTTTTTGACAAGTACTTCGCGGTAGTAGATCTTGTTAATGGTCTGTCCAGGTGGAACGAACTCCCTATGGACCACCCCGCGGCTGTCAAGGAAGCAGATGAGCATGGTTTTCATCTTGGACTTGCTCATGCAATTTTTGAATTCTTTGTGCACGACTGAGAGAATCACCACCATACACTTTAAGTATTTTACCGTACGTTTCCGTAGCCGAATCGCCCAGTTTTGCGCAAAATTTGATCGCCACACGTTGCTCTAAATTACACTTTTCCATTTTCGTGACAAGCACCACAAACACACTTCTTCAAAACACGACACTGAACAACTAATGGTCGTACCGGGGTGGTAAATACATCTATTGATAGGGCAGGGATGCCAAAATAATAAGTAAAAAATTTCAAAGCTGAAGTGTTACGACAACCGCGGAAAAAATCAGTCTCATTACTTAATGGGGTATTCCGACATTTTTTAAAAATATTTTTTTACATTAGTACAGACTAGTAGGACTCTGAATATCTAACTTTGAGTAAGAAAATGTATGCATCACATGAGATATGAATTTTAAAAAATTTCATCGCAATTCAAATTGTCATATCATGGCGCGCTTATGACGTCAACTCGATGGTGACATCTGCTACGAACTTCAGCGCCTAAATCCACATGTTCATGACAGCCATTTGCTTGTTTACATATGATTTAAGTAGCAGCGTGTATTTCGGTGTTTGTCCCGTGTTTGTTTATGGTAAAAATAGGAATAATAATTATAAAGTGGACGAAATGTCAAACAAGAAATATACCCGCTCGTGTTAACTACTGGCACCATCATTATCAACTTGACGTCACAAATTTCAAGGACGTTTCTAGAGCTGTAAAAATTCCTATTTTGTAACATTAAATTATGAATTAAAACGTTTTATTAAACATGTTTTATTATATTTTTATACTATATGAAGATGGAAACTATAGAAAAAAGTTATTATTTTGCATTAATTCCATATCACCGGAATACCCCATTGTCAGACCTCTATTTAATATTTGCTGATGCTGTAAATTCATTATGCTCCTTTCCATTAGTGCTATTTTTACACACACACACACACACACACATACATACGCGTGCGCGTACACACACACATGAAATGTAAAATGGTTAATATATTTTGACATTTTTTTCCTTAAAATAATATGAAAAACATCTTATTTTTTTACAAATCAAGTCCTATTCATGTTTAAAAAGGACAAAATTCATTAAAAGGATCATCGGCGTGTTTTTCTTCAACTCGATTATTTTAAATATGGAAAAAAAATCGAAGTTTATTTTAAATTAAATTTAATTTAAATTAATAAATAAGGAAATATTTTAATCATTCGCTTGTATTTTATAATACTTAATATAAAGTGTAACATTATGATTGTTTTTATACTAGTGGATAGCAAATTTCATGTACATTTTAAATATGCATAAATATGTGGGATGTTCCAATAAAAATATAAAATTACATATCATAGCGTGAAAATGGAACACCGGGTAAAGATACCTATATTGCAGTTTTGTATACATTTTAATTTAAAATAAAAACTGTTAGATTATTTTTCCCATAATATTTAAAATCGAAGTAATAAAGGAAAAAAACAAACCGATGGATCACGTTCTATATATTTACGTCAGATAATAAATTTTATATGTATATAATAATAAATAAATAAATCGTAAGCACAAAATTTAGAGCACAACAGACTGTAGTTATTCAGCGTACTTGTTAACCACATTAAGCTTAAAAAAAATGTTTAAAAACAAAGCACATTTCTTTTTATATACTGTATACTGCACTGTGCAACATAAAAGACAAATGAATACAAATAAAACATGGAAATATAAATTATACTGTTACAGGTTCTTGGACACATTGACATATATAACATGGAAAATGCAGAATGTTTGATAACAATTTAAAAATGTTCGCAATACTTGTGTTAGTAACATTGTCAATATTACCAGTTAAAACCGAAATCAATTTCAACAATTTGATGAATACAAATCAACAGAAATTTCAATTTATACAAAAAATATTATACGAATTTAAAGAGGATAATATATTATTAATATATTTTTATCAAAATGAAGTTACTGAATATATAACAGCAAAAGTGCAATTAAAAACTTTAATATCTTTAAATTCAACATCAAATATATTTAATAAGTTTAAAAAATTTAATACATACATCATAACAATTAAAACAATTGATAATATCAGTTTTATTTTAAAACAAATATATGATCGTAACATCTGTGACCACACAGCAAAATATATCATCATTACTGAAACAGTAAAAATGGAAAATATTTTCGAAACAACATGGAAATATTATTTACAAAATATCAATATTATACTCCAAACAAAATTGGAATTCCAACTATATACCCATTTTCCGTACGGTGGCGAAAGTTGTGGTTCAAATTATACTCCTGTCAAAATCGAAGAAGATTCGGAAACATTTTTTCCGCAAAAAATAAGTCAAATAAATGGTTGCAATATAAACATCTTATCTTTAGCAATTGTTCCTTACGTTATCAATAGCGCAGCACCTAAACAAAATCCTTACAAAGCGGGAATTGAAATCACAGTCATAGATACGATTTTGGAGAAAATAAATTCTACAAGAAATTATATTCATAGTCGCAGTAATACTTGGGGATATGTGCTTCCAAACGGGAGTTTTACAGATATGTTCAAATCTCTGAATAATAGCGAAGCCGATATTTTAACAGGTATGTAGCCTTAATGACTTGCTCGATAAAAATGTCCGCGATTTGTACATCCAACGTAAAAATCAGCTACGTGACGTGCGGCGTACCAATCTTACTTAACTTAAAATACATATACAGTTGCGTGTAAAAGTTTTGAGCCACACAGATTTTTAACCATTCATATATTGTAAAGTTGATACAAAAATGAAGTTATAGTAATAGACATATGCATTGTTGCATACAATATTTTTATATTATAAACCAGAAATTATATACTATACAGTGTCTCACACTCTATCTTCGATGTGGCAGAGATAGCCAATTATTATTATTCTTATGGAGGTTTTCTGTACCATGTTGCCAATTTTTCAATGTAATGTAATATTGAAACATTCATAAATTTTCATTGCTATACCAAAATTAGTTAACACTGTACAATTTAAGTTTTATGAGGGTCTCTTATTTACCCAAGGGCTTATTGTATACACCCAATATTTGTCTAAATAGTTTTATATACAGGGCTATTTGTACATGTAATATGTAATATTTCAATACAATATTTTAAAACCGCCCAGCATACTAATCTTGATTAAATGCATTAGAAATTAGAATTTTAAAATATTATAAATTCAAATTGGAGATTACAAAGAAAGAATACAGACTTATGAACTATGTAAAATATATGCAGTATTTCTATCAAGCTTAAATATTAGTAAATTATCAAATAAAAAGATATAAATTAAATAAAAAATATGTATTATTAAACTGATCAGTGTGTTATTCAATTTCATTTTTTTCTACGCACCTATGCTATTTTACATCTATATATTGTACTCGTATATGTATTAATTTTATATCTTTTTGTAGAATGGAAATATGTAACAGGGAATTTATATTGTTGACGACGATTGTAAAATGTCCAATTAAGTACAAAAATGTTTTATATTATTTACTTTAAATTGACTAGAGTTTATATGTTAATTCATTTCATTTACCTACGCTTGTTATAATTTTATATCCTACTTACATTTTGTATTTGTATTATTTTATATTTTTTGTAAATTATTAAACTGACCAGTTCATTATTTAATTTAATTTTTTTTCTTTTCACCCACCGGTTTAGATACACTGAAAGTACACCAGTCATAAATACATTCAATGAAGTACCCAGAATATTTCATCTCTTTTTGGGCATCTATTTTGCTCTTTCTATCTTGCAGATTTACAGCAGGTAAATATGGCAACATGGTACTCCGTAAGACTCTATACTGAACATAAGAGTGTGGGACACTGCATAGTAAATAAACTTATGTAGTAACAAAATAATTTATATTGCGCCAAAGATATACGTATTTCAAAACTATATACTAAAATGGTGTTGTACTATATTCATATTTAATAGTTTCATCATTCCTATTGATACAAACACTGCAGAATACCGTCGATGCATTGATTTAATTAAATTTGTAATACTGTCTTGTGATACCATTCATTTTCCAAAGGGTTCCATAATTCAGGTTTTTTCTTGTCCGACGCATGTTTAACATCTGCCATAAATGTTTCATTGTATTTAAATCCCGAGATTAGTGTGGTTAGGCAATAATTTGTTGACCTAAAAATTGTTTTACTATTCTTTCCTTGCAGAGAAAGGTTTATTACGTAACCGAAAGTGAGTGTATTTCACTTAAATTAATAATAAATTTGATGATATCTTTTTATTTTTTTCTTTTAAAAACCTTCCAACAGGATAAATCCCAATTTCAGGGTAAGTTTACATACACAAACATCCATGCCTTAGTGGGATTCGAACCCAGAACCCCGAGCGCACTCATCATTAACAGGCATTGCTCTAACCATTGAGCCACCGGAGCCAACATACAAATAAAGTATATAAACTCTGAAAAGTAACTTTGGCTAGATTTTTTTGAATAGTCAATTTCGTTTGCGATGGAAAATACAATGAAAATAAAGTTTAAAACATGCTGACTATATTAATTATAATGTAATTAACATTCCTAGCAAAAGTAAAAGTTTTACAAAAAAATTATATTCTCTTATATATGTCGGGCTGAAAACTTTTGCACTCAACTGTATATCAAATTTATTCAAAATCGAGCTATTCTTTGAGTTATAAGTAGGTATCTGGTCAAACAATACAACCATAATAAACAAACTTTATATAGTTGGAAATATCTATCTTCAAATATATTTTATGGACAATGGAAAATAAACAAATAGCTAAGGTTATTTTATATTTCTCATAAATATTATATAGTACGGGAAAGAAATGCATGAATTTTCCAGAGGTGTAAATTGTAGCCAGAGGGTGAAACCCGCGCGTTACAAAGCACCGAAGGAAAAATAGTGTTCTCTCCTGAGGTGTATTCAATATTTTTTTTTTTTTCATGACCATGACCGATGGTGGTAAGTTTTAAAACGTTGCATATGACAATATAAATTTGTTGACTGTTGGATCTTGCACGACAGTAGAAACTTGTTGAAATTTGTTGAAAACTGTTTTCAATAATAATTGTAATGTTGCTAGAGTGGTAGTTTTGAACATGTTACCCCGTAACCCATTGAATTGTGTGATAAAGCATTAAATATTATTACTTGACGATATAAATTGGGTTTTATTCTTTGTCATGCAAAAATCTATTTTTTTCTTATTTGGGTTCAAAACTTGGCTAAACACGTATTTCAAAAAATAAGATCTATAAATTAAAAACACAAAAAAAAACATATCCAAATTGTATAAACTTGACATATAGGTACATATGTTACAATAATAATAATAATAATAATAATAATAATAATAATAATAATAATTATAATAATAAAAAAAAACAAAGCAGGACACGGAAGATACAAATTATTGCAGCATAAATTCATCTATTGAATACAAACATAAAGGATTTTAGCTTGTTCTTGAAGGATATAAAATTATATATATATATATATATATATATATATATATATATTTACAAGGAAAACAGGTTCAAGTATTGACGAATAGTAGGTACATCTAAGATAGACAAAAGCGAAGCGATAAACAAACTCGAGCGATGTAATTTACTTAGTTATTAATTTGTTTTTAATGATAAGATTGTGATCGACAACTTTATTGGAAATAATTTTGTCTATCTTAGATGAACCTACTATTCGTAAATACTTAAACCGGTGTTTTTTCTTGTAAAAATAAATTGAAAAATGAAAAAACAAATATACTGTTGTAAAGAGAAAAAAAACACTCTATCGAATGGTAGAGTAAAATTAATAGGTTCCCATTTAAAAAAAATTACGCGGACAAGCGTAACTCAAAAACAATTGAAGAAAAAAAATCAGGTATTCTCAAATGTAGATCAATAAATCGCCGTCTCCATACTTTTAACTAGGGTGACCAGATTTTAGATCACGAAAGGAGGACACAGCAGACAAAAAAGGATGATTTTTAGTAGAAAAGGATGACAAAATAATAATAGCAAAAAAACAAACATATATTTTATTAAACAATTGAAAAGAAATAAAAAATAACATTTATTTGAACTTAACAACAATTTAGCTGGTCGACAGCGCGAGTACCGAGACTCAACGAACAAATCCGATTCTTATTAGACGGCAATGCGTGCGACGAATTCAGCACGTGCGAGTGCGGAAAAAAGTTGTGTTCTAGTACTGTGAGGTAAAAACGATTTTTTTCATTATTTCGTGAAAAAGCCGGACGTAAATAAAAGCCGGCCGGACATTCATATTTTTGTTAAAAAGCCGGACTTGTCCGGCTTTATCCGGACGTCTGGTCACCCTATTTTAACTAACCCTGTATATTTCTAAACTAATAAAAAGTTGTTTACAAGAATATTTTTGTGAAGCTCCAACCACTATCCGAATTGCTTTTTTACAAGCTGTTGAATTGCTACGCGGATTTTTATGTAAAGTGTATAAATCGTGGACATTTTATTTTATAACAATCAAAAGAACTAGAATAACCTTCATTATTTTGAACGATGTAGGTATGATGACAGTAAACGAAACACTTGATTTATATTTCGATGGGTCCATATGCCACTTATCTGGCAGTGCTACTTGGTGGGTTCCTACAGCTCAACAAATACCACAATGGAAAAATTTGACAGTTATATTCTCTCCTATTGTGTGGCTGATAATATTAGTAGTCTTTCTTATAAACGGAATAGTTTGGTGGGTCTTAGGTCGAAAGGAAGAAGGACCATCTTACAAATCTTTAACTCTCTGTATAATGGGGTCGCTTTATATTCTACTACAAGGATCGTTTGCTACGCCCAAAAGTTGGAAAATACGAATTGTTCTCATAATATGGGCAAGTTCAAGTGTGATACTTTTTACTGCTCATCAGTGCGAGTTGACTGGTATTTTGACTTCACCGTTGTATCAACATCAAATATCAAATTTAGAAGAATTAATTGCATCGGATTTACAACCATCTATGCACACTTCTTTCGCTGCAATGCTGGACAGGCAAAATCCTGCTCACAAGAAAATTTTGAGTAATCTTATTTATTGTCCTATAACTCCCGAATGTCTAAATCGTACAGCATTTGAAAGAGATATAGCAATTGTGAAGAACACCCAACAAGTAGAATTCTTAATGAAGAAATTCTATTCTTTTCCCAGTGGTAAATTTATGCTGTATAAATTTAAAAATCCGTTTATTCTAGGTTGGTGTAGGTACCACATGAGAAGAGGTTTTCCGTTTTTAGATAAGATAAATTATTATATTCTGTTATTGCAATCTAATGGTTTGTATGCCAAATGGGTGAACGAAATTTCAGTAAAGAAATTTACAGTTATCGACAACGAATTGGAGGCTTTAAGTTTGGATCACTTGCAATCAGCGTTTTATTTACTTATTTTGGGATATTTAATTTCGACATGTGTTTTCATAGGGGAATATGCGCGACATAAATTGAAAACAAAACATGAAGAGAAGAATTAAAATGTGGATGATTATATATACAGGAAATAAAGGAGAATAAAAAGTAGCTTAAAACTAATTTTTACTTTTAAAAATTCATCAATTAATACAATAGAATATCTGCAGCACTAGATATTTAGAAACAAAAATATATTTTCGCCAAAAATCAGATCGCTATGGGAACAAGAAACAAATAAAACAAAATATCAATCATAATGCTTAAATATTTAATGCTGAATTATAACAATGTAAACACAATTATTACAATAATAAGATTAATAATACTGAACTGAACTAACATTGCAATTTATATTATAAATGAATAAAATGATAAATTATCCTAAAACTTATGTCAAATTTAATCTTCTATTGTTCCATTGTTCAATGGCAGAAGTAACTTCGTTTTAAATATTTTTCTTTTTAGATTGTTTAATGAATAAAGATTTTTTTGGATAGATTGAAAACAAAGGGTGGAATTCAGTGGGTTGTATTAAGGTCTGTATTAAAGCTTGTATTAAATATATGGCAACATTGTAATATTTTCCACATGGATCAATGAGATTCAATTGTGATTTAGAAATTTTACCACAGGGAAAAGTAATTCAGATATCCTTTAGTCAAATGAGGAAGTATTATTGTAAATGGAAGGTATAAATGGAAACTCATTATTGCAAAATTAGGTTAGAAATATGTCAAATATTTCATACCTGAATGTTAATGAATTTTAAAATATCTCAAACCCCGTTTTGAGCAGTTTTGACATTTGTCCTTTTTTTCTTACTTCTGTTAATAATATTTTTTTCTTTATTTGATCCTTTGGTCTCTCACTTTTTACTGACAGGTATTACAAAGTTGCCAAAATATTTTTGACAAAGGACTGTTTTAGCTTAAAACACGCTAATACAACCCACTGAATCGCACCCAAAATGTTTAGGACAAATGTTGTAGTAGATAGTTTAAGGATTTTATAAATGTTTTACTTTCGAAAATAGATGGAGTGGTTATCGAAAAAATCTTGTTTTGAAATTTTTGATCAATCGCCATTTTGTCATTTGAAAAAATAAAAGATTTTTGTAAATGTCAAATGTTTTAGAAAGCCGAAAGGTAATTTTGAAAAAAAAACAATAGTCCTTAAAATAAGGGAGTTATGACGATTTTTCGAAAAACAAAAGAACTCCAATAACTACGAACCGGGGCACCAAATCAAAAATTGGAATTGAGGAAAGTTGTTTGTTTTAATGAGTTCTCACTGCCATTTTCGGGTGTAATAACTTATTATTAACAATCTAGAAATTAGTGTATTTGTATTCAATTTAAAATACTTGGGTACTGCTTTTTATTATTGTTCTTCTTTAAAAGCGTGTCCAAAATGATACCTGCTAAGATACATGTTTCTTTACTTTTTTCGTTTTTAAAAATGTATGAGATATATATTTCAAATTTATATGTAGTATTCCGATATTTCAAATCGTGCTTAAAACGAATGTAAATTTTCTAATATGAAATTATGTCAGTTTTCCATGATTGTGACACATGATTTAAAACAATAGTTATTTAATAATCATGTATGTTAATTTATAAGATTATTAATAATTATTCGTTGATATATTTTTAGATTGGAGAAAATTTAATTTTATTCCATGATAAAATTTGTCATTTAAAGTGTTGACATAAATCATTTAAGAGTGGTACCTATGTTTACTTATATTAAAATCGCTTATACGCGATTTCCATTTTTATGTTTGTCAAGTTTAAAATTTAAATGTCAACGGTGCAACTAGACATTTTTAAAATAAAATCAATTATTGATAAGGATTATTAATAAACAATATATCAATGAATCCCATATCACATAAATAATTAATCAAGGAAAATAGTTATTAAATATATATGTAAGTGTTAAAAGTGTCATTTTATTTTGTGAGAAGGGAGTTTGGGACACAATGCACAATAGAGTGGACCAATCCTTCGAATGCTTAAAGTTTGTTAAGCTCATATGATAGCCTCGTGATTGCCAGAGTAGATATTCCGAAGAAATACAAATTTAAGTAATTTTCTTGGTTAAATGTTTATAGGTTCTATTTTGTTAAGGTAAACATATTCATATAGTATATATTCTTTAGTTATTTTATAGTGCCTTTAGCTTTGTTTGTAATTATTAGATGTACTTACCCATAATTTTGGATAGCACTGTACTCGTATATATGCAAACATATCTATAAGAGTTGTCAATGTTGGCACTTATGTGTTAAAAGTATTGTAGTTCATATTCCACAAAAAAGAAATTAAAAATAATTAACATTTTATTATTTGACATCTATTTTATATTCTTAAAAGAAGCGAGCCAAATCTAATACATTTTGTATACAACCGGTAAATAATGTTAACTTTATTCATATCAAAATCATTCCTAAATGTGCTTCATTATTTATCGAGGGAAATAAAAATGACAATAAAGTGATTCAAGGCCACTGATAGTGCCACCTAGGAAGAATTTTATTTAACAAATACCTATGTCGATTATTATCGATTATATTTATTTTGGAAATAATATAATGATTTTTATATACAACATGTAAATAATGTTAACATTACTCAAAATCATAACTTAATGTGCTTCATTATTTATCGAGGGAAATAAAGTACTCACTAGGGAAATAAAGTGATTCAATTTCTTTAGTAATTGATATTGATTAACAGATAAGGAATAATATCAATTATATTTATTTTGAAAAATAATATAATGATTTTTATAAAATTAAATTTAAAATAAATAGTTTTTTTTTCGTTTATGGGAACGTGCTTCATTCTTACTAATTTCGCACGCTTTTTTGCTAAATAACGAATTTTTCCGTTTGTATATAAAATATTGTATATAACACGGGAGTAAAGTGTCAGGATTCAATCTTCGCTCTTGACAAATAATGACAAACTTTACTCCCTTGATATATTAACTACTATTGTTAAAATGAAATAAATTGGAGCCTATCTATTTTCATATATTAATAGATGGCGTAATCTCTCATATCTACAGTGTCTCTATTCCTACTAATAACGAATATTTTCGTTTGTGTAATAAATGTTGTATGTAACACGGGAGTAAAGTGTCATTATTTGCCTCAAGCGATTGCATCCGTCGGGCTACGCCCTCAGGATTCAATCTTCGGTCCTGATAAAAAATGATGAACTTGAATCCCTTGATATATAAACTACTATTATGTCCAAAAAACCGGTTATATCAACATAAGATGAGTAAAAATAGCTAGATACATTCTCTATTATTTTCGAGGTGTACTTGCTATATAAAAAAACATGCTCAATTTAACGCACATTTTCTGATTCAGTATTAAGTAATTTAATTATCTATTATAATGCAATATTTTCTGTTAATGATAACCATGGTAATATAATAGTAATTAAGGTACCAAGGGTTGTTATAAGGACAATAATGCCTGAGGTCAACAGTGTACTGTCGAGGGCCTCTGGCCCGAGGCGAGTACGTTGACCGAAGGCATTATTGTCGTTTAACACCCGTGGTGCCTTCAACGTTTTATGTCTTACTAGAAATTCTTAATAAACATTTTGTCTTGACTAGAATTTATCAAATAAAATACAAAGTAGCCTGTGAATGCGGTATCTAGGTAATATTTTGTTATGTAAACAAAGCATTTTTTCAAACAAAAATTATATTTCTTGTGGTATTTTTCTGTCAATATGGACGAGCAATCTAGTGCTATTCCTGAAGAAATTCTTTCAAAAGCGGCAAAAGCCATGGAAAATTTATTGCCTAAGAAATCTAAACAGATAAGTATACAGGTTATTAATATTTGTAGGTTAAGTAAATAAATATTGTTAAATCTTTGAATTACCTGTCTCCTGATTTCTTTAAAACATAACAAACAAATTTGGTTGAAATGCAGTATTCAGTCCAGTAGTCGTATTTCTATTGCACATGTGTCTGAAATAGAGAAATTCTTTGACTCTAAATATTTATTAAATACAAAAATTGGCATATCAAGGCGATTGAAGTGAAAAGATTAAGTTAGGTTAAGATAGTTGATATACTTACTCGAAATACATATTAGACCGAGTACTGCATTTTTACTACAAATTTAATTTAACAATACATTTCTTTTGCTTTCTTCACAAGTTCAACGCAACGCAGAACGAGCTGTCAACAGAAAATCTGCAGTGATGCCGTAAGTCTAAAAAGAAAAGTAACGAACAAGTACCAACATTTCAATGTTATTCCTAAGAATAAGAAGCATGCTGGGTTGTGTTTGTGATGAAACAAATATGATTATAAACGACTACAATTCTTAATGCTTCTTAACCTTAATTGCACTTTATGTTAGCATCAGTAGTATCAGATTACGCCAACGTATCTTAAATGTTAAACATGGTTTAAATGGACAATATTGCATCGATATGAAATGTCTAATGAATTATAATATATTGCTGTCAAAATTTCTTGTTGGCGCAAATGAGCATTAATGATTTATATTCACTATTAATGAAAGTTTATAGCCGTATCATTATAAAATATAATATGTACTGTAATTTAAAAATTATATTAATGATCTCGAACATGAACATACAATATTATATTAGGTACGTAACAACTACAAATAGTATTTCACACATTTTTTTTTTGTTAATTAATGTGTTATTGAGTTACAGATATTGAAAATTTAAATAAAAATAATGTTCTATGTGCTTATCAATTCATCATTCTATTTTAAATTTAATAAAACTTGAATTACAGTTGTATGATACAAAGCTTATGTCCAATTGCACCAACATGAAATTAATTTTAATTACGTTTAATCTACGTTTATACAAAAAAATGCAAATCGAAATTTTGACAGCAATATATTATAATTCATTTGACATTTCATTTCGATGCAATATTGTCAATTTAAACCGTGTTTAATATTTAAGACAAGTTGGTGCAATTATGCAATTATGTTGGTTTTATTGCTCATAAAATGAATTTTAATTTTACTTTAGAAACTTAATGTGTACTGAGTAGTAGGCCTTAATGTTCCATTAATTTAGTTAAAAAAATGTAAATACTTTATTACCATATTCTCCTTAACACGGTTTCATTATAAATTTTAATGTAATTGCTTCCTGACATTGACATTCGTTTAAATATGTCAAAATTGTTTTTAAAGTATTGTTTTTGTGTGCCGCATAGGCAAGATGATGTATAAAAATAAATTAATTAATAAATTCATATTTAAAGTTATTTACTAAATACTATTATAGCAAAATTGAAGATTGTACCATTATATTCATTTTTTTTTTAGTAAAAGTTGGCGAACAATTATATTCAATGTATTTTTTTCAAGAAAAAATCTATTAAAAGCTAGTATAAGTAATAATTCCGGTTATCCGATATACAATAAAAACTAATGAGCTCCCCCACATTAGTATAGAATATATACAAAATTTAAAATTTTTCTGATTGATAGTATTTGAGTACTCGTGTCCACACCATCCACACACACACCCCCACACCCCCACACACACACACCCCCACACACAGACATTATTGTAAAAATTTTAAAATCAGACTCTGGGAACATTAAAACGTGCTTATTCACTAAAATCTCTATATGCGATTTTTAGCACGATCTCTATACCTCCCTTACCTAGGGTAGCGAGATGTAAAAAGAAGCAAGTTAGGATAATAATTGTTATAAATCTAATAAAACGCTAGGTAGGTGTTTTTTATTAGATTTTACAAAGTAAATAATAAAAATTTCGGTAAGAAAATAATATTATTACAAACTAATGTTTAGTTTTTATTATTATAATTAGAAGCTTTAGTGGTTAGTTTTTATATTTGTTGATATAGGTATAATGAAAATCGATTATGGTCACATACCACATTCGAGCAAATTTGAGTTCTAATAAAGCTTGCGCTGCAATTAATTTGGTAAGTGGAATTATAATTTTTAGGACTTATTATAAATAGTTAAGTCACATTTTTTTATATTTATATTTATTACATTATTGTTTAATATATTTACTTTGACTAATGGTAATAGGAAAAACTGGAATCACAGCAGACCAACAGGGATTTTACAACGACGAATTAACAGTAGTATAAATATTATTTCTCGTTTTGCTTGATTCTGAATTTCACAATAGTAATAAATAATAATAATTACAGGTTCTCATTTCTTTATTTAAATTGTACATAGTGTGTGCAAATAAACATAGTTTAAGTTGATACATTTTTCATTGTTTAAAAAAACTCAATTATATCTTGGACCCCGACTAGCTACCCGCAAATACTCACCCCTCACACAGACAGTTACAGATGGTTTGGTTTCGTCATTTGGCGTCAGAGCAAGCAGGGACTTCAAACGAACACCGCGCAGACAAGACCTGAAAGAGCAGAGATAGCCATGAGAAAACTACTAGCAGCACACCCAGTAACAGCCCAGACAGAGGCCTCAGTAACAGGCCTCAGTATTGGCTCCGGTAGCGACCATCGACTGCGTGATCCTCCGTCGACCCGACCTCCGATAACCCCAGGAACAGGTCCCTAGTCAAACCGTAAACATACACAGACGATGTAGCTTTCTTTATTAGCTACCACAGTAATCGTAATGACAACAGTAATGGCCACAGGTATGACCCCGTATTGGTCTCAGTAATAGGGGTTTCCAAGTTTTTTTCATTTTTTAATATGTTAATCTCTATATAAAAATATTAGACCCGTGTTTTTTATTTTGGCCAAAAAGCGTCTAATAAGCCAGAAAAAATTATTAAAGTTTCTATAAATGAGGATCGATAAAATCATCGGTGCGTGTGACGTCACCGACACCGCGAGAACATACGTTTCTAGAGCTGAGTGAGACGGATATATAACAAACACGGTGGGTATGTCGTTTCGCACATGAACATTGAACATGTAAGATCTGTAAGATGTAAACAAATGATACATAACCCAAGAAAGTAACCAGTTGTTAAATTCTGTTCCTCAACTTATTTTGTAGTACTTATCGAAGATATTTTTAAAGAAATTGTGATTGTACATACAAATCACGTAAAACTTGAGTACTTATAGTAATTTTGGAGATAATTAAATATTATTTTTCTATTTTTTTGTGATGGTGATGAAATACTGTTTCGTACCGGGCTGCTCTAATTCCTCAGCAAATAATCCAAAAAAAATATGTATATGTAACGGTTCCAAAAAATGAAGAAACACGTGCAAGTTATAATAGCTCTGTTCGATGAGAAGTGCTTGAAGTGTAGAGCAGAATAGTGCAGTGCAGTGTAGTGTACACTAGTACAGTCTAATTCTTGTGGTTTCATAAAACACACTAGTGTATATTTGGGCAAGTTTGCTCAGCTGTGAGTAATCAAGCCAAGCATAGCCAAAGGTGTAAAAGGTTAGGTTGTTTATAAACACAGTCATATCATAAAGCTGCAAAAAAAGTGACTGCAGAAATGTCTGTTTTAAAGAGCATAGTGAACTAATAAACGATTCTGACGAAGATCAATCATCACTTGATTCTTCATCAGATTCAGAGACAGATATATTAATTAATTCTTTATATAGCAAAACAAAATTTTAGGTTAAATAAACAGATGTGTAGATAGGATAGAATTAAAATGTCTACCGAACAACATTTAGCTACCCCCACTCCTAGTCTGCACTTTCTACACTACCTGGCGAGTCAGGTCAGAAAAGTGAGCACTAGTTCTTAAAATTTTTGTCATCGAACAGCCTGCCAGAAGCTGCCCGTTTCTCATAAAACATGTTAGTGCAAGAAAGTTAACACTAGGGCGGCCTAGTACATGTCATCGAACAAAGCTTATGACTAAATATAAATATTCCGTATTATAATGGAGTTAAATCTAAACATGTTACTTAATTTACTAATTTAATTATTTGTGTATTCAATTTACAGCCAGAAAGTAAAAACGCTGCTCCTGATTCTTGTTCTATCCTGTTATCATTAAAATTATAAAATTAGCACATGTTTAACTTTGTAATTAATATTAAATTAAATTATTGGTAAAATGATGTTTTATTTAAGACAAAAAAATATCAAAACTATGAAACTATTTATTTGATTTCATAAATTAATTTGGGGAATACTGCAATTTTCCAAAATGTTGTAGCCTCCTCCATCAACTGCTGACACAGTTCTTTGTCGACTGTCTGCTTTCACAAATTCAGGATCCATATTCTAAAGAAAGTGAACAGTTTTAATATAAACAGCATTATTGGTTATTTACTTCACTTGTTTTTTCAAAAGATTCTTCAAAAAACTAACAGGAAATTCAGTAAAAATTTCTTGTAACCTTAAATTTCGTCAAAATAACACTTGCTCTGGCTCGCTCAAATGTCATGTCAGAACCAGCGCGAACATGACCTGTGCGCTCGAAAAGCCATTAGCCAATCAGAATTTTCAGAGTGCCGTTGACGTCACAAAGATGGCCGATACTGAATTTTATGCACTCAATTTAAATTACATTTTAATTTTGATATTAGAGTAATAAAAATAAGCAAATTAACGATTTTATTCATCTTAATATTACTTATATATGATGAACTCTGATATCCAATAAGTATTTCTTAAAAAGCTGTAGCCTTGGAAACCCCTATTTCAACAGATATCACCTCGTAATGATCTCACTAATGGTAACAGTAATGGCCTCCGCAATTTCTTCAGTAATGGCCTCAGTAAAGGTCTCAGTAAAGGCCTTAGTAATGTCCACAGTAATGACCTCAGTTACGGCTTCATACTGGCCTCTGTAAAGGCCTCAGTACCGGCTTGTTATGTCCACGTAATAGCCTCAGTACATGCCTTCGTAGTGGTCTCAGTAATGGCCTAGTCACAGTAATAGCAACGAGTACAGCTCCACCGCGCACACAAGAATCCCGCCCAGGAGAGCGCTGAATCCCGGAGCAGACAGGACAATCGGTTTTCTCTTGCAATGTCACCACGTTGCCATCGTTCTGGTCGTATCCCGACACGAGTGCTGTTGCTTTCCTGACAAGCACAGCTGAGTCCACGGACCAACGCCCTGGTCATGGAACAGGAAGATGCCAAGTCTAAGTGGGATGTACCCCATACAGCGCCCTTGGTTCTACGAAAAAGAGAAAAACAGGTGATACGGTTTCTTTTTACTTCCTTGTACGAAGTAAAGGAAGTATTGTAATCGCGAAAAATTTCGGTTTCCAGATTTCAACGGAAATATACATTTTGACCATCCCTGAATCCATTTTGACTAATTTCATCGTGACGTCTGTACGTACGTACTCGCATAACTGAAAAACGGGAAGCCGTAGAAAGTTAAAATTTTGTATTTATGACTGTTATAACATCTAGTTGTGCACCTCTCTTTTTGGTCATTACCTAACTTTTGGAAGTGGTACTTTACTTGAAGCCTATAGTAGATTTTAATGCAAAACTATATTAAACTATAATCCAAAACTTTTCAAATTTGGTATATAAGACTTTTATATCAATGGGAATAACATAATAGATTTTAGTTAAAATGGTCTACCCGGAAGTGGTACTTTACTTGAAGCCTATCATAGATTTTAATGAAAAACTATATTAAAATATAATCTAAAACTTTTCAAATTTGGTATATAGTACTCTTATATCAATGGGAATAACATAATAGATTTTAGTTAAAATAGACTATCTGGAAGTGGTACTTTACTTGAAACCTATAATAGATTTTAATGAAAAACTATACTAAAATATAATCCAAAACATTTCAAATTTGGTATATAATACTTTTATATCAATGGGAATAACATAATAGATTTTGGTTAAAATGTGATACTTTACTTGACGCTGTTATCAGTTTTTCTTGAAAAAAATAGTGTTATTTTGATTTTAATAATAAATGCTTCAAATAAACGTTTTAGAGAATTGAATTCTGCGTCGAAAACATCAAGTATGATTAAATTAGCTCTTTGTATAAGCGAGATATGTAAATTTAAAAATGATGTACTTTTTGGTTTCTGTAATTAAGTTTGCTATGAATTAGGACAAAAAATACGTGCAATTTTATGATTGGTTCTGTTATAATACATATTTTAATTATTAACAAAACAAAATATGTACAGTGTAACAGGCGTACAAGGAAGTCATGTGGTATCCACATCAGATATTTTTTTTGTTGTTTTTCTTTACCAGGAAAGCGGAGGGTGTGAAGTTACAGCTTTTTCGCCGCCAGCTAAAGTACGCCGTCCATTCCAGGGAGTCCTGTCGTCTCCAGCAGGGCTGTAATACATCGTACACTGTTTACGAATCCATTCTGAAAGAATAAACACAAAATCGCATAGGCGGCTTTGATGATTAGCACATGACAGCGGTGAGCATCAGCGTCACTCGGAGGTTATCCTAAACTAGGAAAATACTAATAAATTTATATTTATTATATTATTGTTTGATATAATTTACCTTATAGTAACATGAAAATCTCGAATTTCTCATTTTTATCACGCGTAAAACTGTGTAGAAAAGTATTTGCAGTAAAATCTTCACGACCAATAAAAAGTCATGTTCTCGCCCCACTTCGACCAATCAGACGCAAGATGGTTTGCCACCACTTAGCCCTCGGTCGTTCAAACCTAAATCGCTAAAATTCGGGTTTAGAAAGCCGTCCGCAAGTCTAAGCCTCATCCACACGTTGGCCGAGGTTAGGCGAATGAAAGCCATCGCTGAGTTTACACCAACGTGTGGAAAGGCTTTTTGTAGCGACTCGCATTGGCCACTCGCCATTTGCCGACGCTCGCCTCAGAGTCGGTTTTTGGTGCACGAGTCAAAGGAACGAGAAACGTTTGACACTGACATGGTCTGGGCCAAATACTTGCCAACGTGTGGACGCAAAATACTTGCGCCGACTCGCCTTGCTTTGCCTCGCCTGTATTTGTTTATATTGGTTTATTGGCGTTAGTTGGCCTACCGTGTAGATGAGGCTGAAACCAGCCAAGAAGCCTGAGCAGAGTATTCCATTGCCGCTATGGAATTCTGAAATCTACGACAGAGCGTTTCGCTTCGCATTTGTGCAGTCGTCTGTATCAGGTACTCGCCTTGCCTTCGGCCGAACGGTGAGTTTAGCATCGTCACAGCAAACCAACAGGGATTTTACAACGACGAATCAACAGTGGTATAAATATTATTTCTCGTTTTTCTTGAGTCTATATTTCACAGTAGTTTAAATAATATTATTTCCAGTTTTCCTTGATTCTCAAGTTCACAGTAGTTTCAATAATATTAATAAAATTAAACAATATTTGGGTATAGTTCTGTATAAATTTATTAAATGCAACAACGTTTCGACAGCAAGGTGCTGTCTTCTTCAGGTTTTTATAATAATAACATAAATAAATATGTAGTCAAGACTACAAGTATATAAAATTATAGATACATTGATAAATGGTAAAACATTAAACATACAAATGATTAAGAAAAAATTACGAACGAATAACAGGGTATCATGATTTATTTAGTTCATAGCCTGTGTTAAGATTGATATTATTAGGTGACTTCTGGATTTCAATAGCTTCTCTTATCAATCTTCTAATCCAGTGGTTTTCCTTAGCTAAAATTTTTGTATTTTCAAAATCAACTCCGTGTAGTTCTTTTATGGCATGTTCAGCTACCGCTGATTTATCAGGCTGATTAAGTCTTATATGGCGCTTGAGTTCCTTTAATCTTGTAGCTACTGTTCTGCCAGTTTGTCCAATGTACACTTTTCCACAATGGCAAGGAATCTTGTATATACCAGAACATTGTAGAGGAACTTTATCTTTAACGTTACCAAGAAGATCACGGATTTTTATACTTGATTTATAAGATATTTTAATGTCATATTTCTTTAAAATTCTGCCAATTTTGTCAGTAACATTGGCAACAAATGGTAAGGTGGCATATAATTTTCTATCTGTAATTACTTGTTGTAGTTGATTATTCTTCGTCTTTAAGGCTCTTTTAATTTGAGCTTTACTGGAACCATTTTTTAGGAACACATCATCCAAAAAATTAATTTCTTCTTGAAGTTTACTGGGATGACATAAAGTAGTTGCTCTCTGATACAATGTTTTTATGGTACAAGCTTTTTGTGCAGGATGGTGGTTATTTATACAGAACTATACCCAAATATTGTTTAATTTTATTAATAATGAGTTCTGAAAACATATTTCAAAAAATTCAATAATATTAGTTCAAGTTTTGCTTTATTCTAAATTTTACAGTAGTACTAATAATAAATAATAATAATTACAGTTTCTTATTTTTTTAATTTAAATTGTACATGGTGTGTAAATAAACATAGTTTAACATGATACATTTTTCACTGGACCCCGACTAACTATCCGCAAATCCTGAACCCTCACACAGACAATTACAAATTGGCGCCCGAGAAAAGTACATTTTATTATCTCCTTCTAGTTTAAATTATAATAGTATTGAATAGGTACCGATAAAAACCACATACATGTTGTTAAAAACGAATCACAAAATTTGAGAGATTACTGGATTGTACAAACGTGTAAATAGTCTACACCCGTGTGTGCGATGTGGGTGGTTTACTTTTAAAGCGGGAAATTCAGATTTTTCGCAGCTGCATTGACAAGATAAGCGGACAGACGAAACTGCATGCAGACTCACCTGATATCCGAAATGCAATTAAGGTAAGAAGCAGGAACTTAAGCAGCAGCGGAAATACCATATAGAAGCGTGCACTAATTGTTTTAGTGGTTTACACTTAACATTAGAATTGCGGTGCGGTTTTTTTTTTAAAAATAAAGGCTTGTCAAGAACATATGCCGAGCGAGCAGTCAAATTGCTATGAATATATTGTTTTTAATAAAAATTAGTGGGAGCACATCCCGTCATGCGTACGGCAAAAATGCCTCGTGATTCAGCGCACCTTCCCATAATAATGTGCGAACAAATACATTTTCGTTATATGAAATAATATTTATTTGTGTCATGTTAAATAAATGAATAAAAAAATTATTTTTTAATGTTTTTTTTTTTTTTTTTTTTACTTTCGGGTAACAACAGATTTATTAAGAGATTCTACCCAGACAGTAGTAATATAAGTGTATAATTTTTATAAATCTATATTTAGTCCAGTCAATCAGCCTTATTCTTGTGAGCCTTGTTAAGCGAATAACAATTGTTATATGTAACAATATTGCAAATATTACAATACAATGATGAATTTGTATTCACGTAATCATTGATGTTTGTTAGCAATTGTCTGCTGAGCAATATTGTTACGCTTGATATTAATATTGTTATTTTGGCAATCTCCTAATTCTTGTGACCTCTATTACCTTGTTATTACAACAAGAATTGTTATTTCTGATTGCTAGACAGGCGAGAAATAAAACTTGTCGCCTGAGTACAACATTGTTATATTTTAAAGTTAAGTATATTTTGAATAAATATGGCAAATATAGATTTTGTTTTACTTTTGGAAGCAATTGAGAACGAAGAACAGAATTAAATAATAATCAATATTTTTCTTGTAATTTAAATATTGGAACTTAAAAATTTCAGATATAATTTAAGGTTAGAACTTCGTGATTCAAGTAATCCGTTAACGAAGTAACGCTATTTCGATTTTTTTTAAATTTTATTTTATCTTTTGAATAGACAAGAATAGGTTTCATATTTTTGTAAATTAAACCCAGTGCATACTCAACACCTGAATATTCAAAACTAGAATATTAAAAATCAGAATATTCAAAAGCAGAATATGCACACCCAAATCCTTCAAATCCCGAATATTCAAACACAGAATCGTGCATTGCTCGAAAGCGTATCAGCAGAACCATCGCTAATCAACGTAAACATAATCTAACGTATACTCCTCCTGGCCCCGCCCACATACTCGGTTTATGAATCATTCGGGCAAAGCGCTTTCTGGCGATGCACGATTCGGTTCTTGAATATTTGGAATTTAAATGATTCTGTACGTGCATATTCTGGTGTTAAATATTCTGATTTTGAATATTCGGATGTTAAAGGCTTTCCCAATGAAACCTATAATATTTGAAATAAGTGGCATTTATAATTTAATTTATTTTTAATATTAAAATTCACATTTGACAGTTGAAGTAGCGATTTTTCGGAAGTAGTGCTATTTCAAGATGTTAGAATGCGGGCCATAACCACTACATTAAACGTCAAATGATTAATATATTCAGTCAACTGCTTAATGTCCCTAGATTTCATCAAAAATTTCCCTAATTTCATTGTCAAGTTATAACAATTGCTATGATACTGAAATTGTTGAACAAGGGTGCCACCTGAATACAAAATCAAAACAATATTGCTAACAGCCTTGTTAGGGAAATTGTCATTTTAGCCATCTTGCTATAATTACAAGAGTCACAAGAATAAGCCTGAATAGAGGTTTTTACCCTACAAAAGGTGGGGAAAAACGATTTTAGCATATGTTGTTTGGGTCGAGACGGGGATGAAAAATTCGAATTTGTGAATTTAGGGAGGCTCGGCGTGAGCCGCCATCTTGGATCAAAGGTGCAAAAAATGAGTTTTTTGCTGTTATCTCGAAAACAGTGGCCCGTATCAAAATTTTACAAGAATACAAATTTAAAGCTCGTTACTTTTTGTACAAAAAGGGTTCTTGCATTTTTTACCTAGGATGAACTCTCAAAGAGTTATGTTCAAAAATAGGTAACCAGAACAACAATTTATGAAAGAAGATTTAATCATTCAAAATATACACAATATTAATATTTTAATACTTAGTCTAATAGATTTTGTTATTTGTCACAGTTTACATTTGTCTTGGCATCAAAAGAAGTAAATTATCGATGATTTTTAAATATTTTTGTCAGCGCTTTTTCTCAAATTCATCAACCACTCTGACCCGGTTAAAGATACGGTACCGCGGTTTAAAAATTTTAATTCAGTTTGGAATTCTCCTTCATGTCATATTAAACAATTTTTGCTCCGATGAGCGTTAGCGAATTATTAACAACTTAAACTTATGTGAAATTTTACTAAAATATTAAACATCTGCAAGTCAGCTTAGTGTTTTCTTCTGAAATTTGGACACGATTAAAGATAAGCTTTACTGTGCATTTAATACGTGCTGAAATTTTAGAAGAAAAAATGAAAACTAAGCCGATTTGCAGATGTTTAAAATTTTAGTGAAATTTCATATAAGTTTAAATTGTTAATAATTCGCTAACCGCTCATCGGAGCAAAAATCGTTTAACATGACATGAAGGAGAATTCCAAACTGAATTAAAATTTATAAACCGCGTTACCGTATCTTTAACCGGGTCAGAGTGGTTGATGAATTTGTGAAAAAGCGCTGACAAAAATTATTTAAAAATCATTGATAATTTACTTCTTTTGATGTCACGACAAATGTAAACTGTTACAAATAACAAAATTTATTAGACTAAGGGCCCAATTCTCAATTTTCACTGAAGTGATATTCAGTGAAATTTTTTCACTTTATCACTTGAAGTATTTCTGAATTGCAAAGTGATCTGATATAAATGACTGAAGAAGTGATATATTGTATATATTTACCATATGATAACAATATTGGTTGAGCATAATAAGAAATTACGAATTTGATGCATGTGTTTACTGACATTTAACAAATAATATTATGACACTGACAAGTGATATGATATAAATTTATCATTTCATATCATATCACAATGGTGAATATTGAGAATTGGGCCCTAAGTATTAAAAAAATAATATTGTTTATAGTTTGAGTGATTAAATCTTCTTCCATAAATTGTTCTTCTGGTTACCTATTTTTGAACGTAACTCTTTGAGAGTTCATCCTAGGTAAAAAATGCAAGAACTCTTTTTGTACAAAAAGTAACGAGCTTTAAATTTGTATTCTTGTAAAATTTTGATACGGGCCACTGTTTTCGAGATAATAGCGAAAAACTCATTTATTGCACATTTGCTCACGCCGAGCCCCTCAAGGTCACAAATTTGAGTTTTTCATCCCCGTCTCGACCCAAACATATGTTAAAATCATTTTTTCCCCACCTTCTGTAAGGCAAAGGTCTTTTTTGGTCTCTATTGACTGGACTAATTTTATAAATCTTAAAATAGTTTTTTATGTAACAAGTGTGTAAAGTAGTACTTTTTTGATTAAGTGCTATGTTTTAGCACGAGATAAAAATGTACTATTTACACACGAGTTGCATACAATATTTTTCCTACAACCGAAATGTTAGTACTATTTCTCATTATAATGAGTGTGAGTATTGTTAATATTAGTTGACAAGTAAATTAACCGTTGCCTAGCAACGAATTTACTTTTCACGCAGTAGTGCTTGCAAAGTACTTTTCAGGCACTAGTGTTTGAAAAATGACACTTTACACATTGTAAAGAGTGCGTAAAGTATGTGCTTTACATAAGGATGTAGGAAAAATATATTTATTACATTATTATTATAATTATTACATTTCTATTAAAATCATGAACTATAGCAAAATTTTTATGCAGAGTAGTCATGTCATTAAAGTTTGTAACTAGATAATGATGTCACGGGATTACTAGGTTTATATGGTATACTCATTTAATTTTAACAACGAAGGACAACTGGAAAAACATTTATTGTATGTATAGAAAATTACAAATTTGATAAGCAACAAGGCAACAGTCACGAAATCTAAGAAAAAACAACTAACAATGTAAACAAATGTTATCATACGAAAAGATAAAAAAAGAATGAAAGAACACTAAATGCCGGTCGACAAGATATGTCAAATAAACGTATAAATATTGAAATTGAATAATGCCAATATGTTGCGAAAAAATTAATTACAAATAAATTACAAATTACAATAAATTAGTAATTCCTTACCTTTTATTTTATATAGTTAAACTTGAGTAATAACAAAAATACTAGCGAAAATAATGAATATGATAATCTCAATAAGACAAACAATAATAGTCTTCGGCCTATGGCTTTGACCATAGTTTATGATTGCAAAGATTGTACATGATTGTAATGTTGACTGTAGATGATTGTAGCGTGATTGTATATAATTATAGGGATTGTGATTCACTCTTCGGAAAAAATAAAGGAACATGTATCCTAGCATGTATTACATTGGACACGTTTTTGAAAAAGAATAAAAAAAAATTGTAAGTCTTATAATCGTGGTTGAAATTAAAATGTTTGTATATTGGAACTACAGCAAAATTCTATTTATAAAATATTGCAATAAAATACACTAATTTGTAGCACATATTGCATTATAATACAGTTCAATATAAACGATTATTTTTATAAATTTGTACATTTTTATTCATCTCTTCAAGTTTTGTTTTCAGTTTATATCGCACATGTTCCCCTATGAAAACACATGTCGAAATCAAATATCCGAAAGAGAGTAAATAAAACGCTGACTGTAAATGATTCAAATTTAGAGCCTCCAATTCATTATCGATAACTGTAAATTTCTTTACTGAAACTTCTTTCTCCCATTTTGCATACAAGCCATTGGATTTTAATAACAGAATATAATAATTTATCTTATCTACAAACGGGAAACCTCTTCTCATGTGGTACCTACACCAATGTTCAAGATCGGCATTTTTGAATTTATACAGCATGAATTTACCACTGGGAAGAGAGTAGAATGTATTCATTAGGTACTCTACTTGTTTACTGTTCTTCAGATTTGCTGTATCTCTTTGAAAAGCTGTACGATTTAGACATTCAGGAGTTACAGGACAATAAATAAGATTACTCAAAATTTTATTGTGAGCAGGATTTTGCTTGTCCAGCATTGAAGCCAAAGCAGGATGCATAGATGGTTGTAAATCCGATGCAACTAATTCTTCTAAATTTGATATTTGGTGTTGATACAATGGTGAAGTCAAAATACCAGTCAACTCGCACTGATGAGCAGTATAAAGTATCACACTTGAAGTTGCCCAAATTATAAGAACAATTCGTATTTTCCAATTCTTTGGCGTAACAAACGATCCTTGTAGTAGAATATAAAGCGACCCCATTATACAGAGAGTTAAAGATTTGTAAGATGGTCCTTCTTCCTTTCGCCCTAAGACCCACCAAACTATTCCGTTTATAAGAAAGACTACTAATATTATCAGCCACACAATAGGAGTGAATATAACTGTCAAATTTTTCCATTGTGGTATTTGTTGAGCTGCAGGAACCCACCAATGAAGACTGAAAGAAATGTGGCATATGGACGCATCGAAATATGAATCAAGTGTTTCGTTGACTGTCACCATACCTACATGATTTAAAATAATGAAGGTTAATCAAGTTATTTTAATTATTATAAAATATATTTGTCTGATTTGTACACTTTACTTAAAAATCCGATAGGCGGCGCAGCAGTTCAACAGCCCGGTGTTATTGTCACATACATATTTGTTTATTTATTTACATACATACATAGTATATAGTATAAATTCCACTTAAAATGAACCTGTATAATTTTAGTATAGATGTACAGGTGTCCTAGATAACTTGTCCAACTGGGGGATCTCGAGAACTATAAGAGATACAAAGTCGGTGAAATTAGAGAAAAGTTACCCCATTGGGAGGTCATTTTAATGGTGTTTTGTTACTTGAGAAAAAAAAAAAATGCTTAGATATTGGCCAAAATGTAAATTTTGCAGCTTTTATTTTTCCGAATAACTTCCAAATGTGAAATAATACTGGATTAAGATTTACACATCTTTAAGGCACTTTTTTACGTTCTTTCAAATGGCGATGTTCAAATATTTTTATCACTGTTGTGTTTCGAGGTATGATGTCCAAGTTTTAATTTTTATAGGGGTGCCATATTGGAAAATTTCACCATTGAAAAGATATTTTTTTAGCATTTCAACGATGTTAAAATTATCTATGTTTATTGCATTTGCAAACCAAAATCCAATATTATTTTACATTTGGAAGATATTCGGAGAAATAAAAAATTACAGATTTACATTAATAATAATGTTGAAAAATCAATATTCGACTGTGTTAGGATGGAGGTAGATACAGGAAAGTAAGAATTCTTCGGACTTGCAGTCAATTAATAAAATTTATTCACGCCGACGTTTCGACTATACAATAGTCTTCTTCAGGGCTAGAATGGTCTAGTCGAAAAAAGGAAACCACATGTGGATAACAGAACATACAACACAGACAATTAAAAAAATAAATAAATAAATAAATAAATAAATATGAATAAATAAATAAATAGTTAAAACCAACATATCACAGAGAGAAAATCGTCAAAAAATGAAAAACTTGTCTTGGATGAGTACAATACATATGGAACTACAAATAGCTATAGTAACGTGTAAAAATTTATGAATGATGAGTACAATACATACGGAACTACAAATAGCAAATCATTTCATAAATTTTTACACGTTACTATAGCTATTTGTAGTTCCATATGTATTGTACTCATCCAAGACAAGTTTTTCATTTTTTGACGATTTTCTTTCTGTGATATATTGGTTTTCATAAATTTTTACACGTTACTATAGCTATTTGTAGTTCCATATGTATTGTACTCATTCAAGACAAGTTTTTCATTTTTTGACGATTTTCTCTCTGTGATATGTTGGTTTTAACTATTTATTTATTTATTCATATTTATTTATTTATTTTTTTAATTGTCCGTGTTGTATGTTCTGTTATCCACATGTGGTTTCCTTTTTTCGACTAGACCATTCTAGCCCTGAAGAAGACTATTGTATAGTGGAAACGTCGGCGTGAATAAATTTTATTAATTGACTGCAAGTCCGAAGAATTCTTACTTTCCTGTATCTACTCCATTAATAATAATAATAATAATAATAATAATAATTTCTTGTTTTCCATTGTCCATAAAATAGATTTTAAGGTATTTCCCATTGCATGAGTTTTTTTTTTTTATTTATGTATGGCTGTATTTTTTTTTTTTATTTAAAGAAAAGAGTACATCAACAACTTCGGTTATTAGTACCCGGTACAGTGTTTGGATATAATTCTTAGTTTAGGTATTTTATAGTGATATTACATGTTATAGTTATGTTATAGGAGTTTGAATATATTAATGGCTGTATTGAGCAGATATCTAATTATTCTTTGTAAAATATTTCAAGAAATATAGCATATAAATTACCAGTAACTCAAAGAGGTCGATTTTGAATAAATGTGACATATTATATTCTATGTCAGAATGGTTTTGGGCGGTAAGACTGGTGCGCCACGTAGCGGTTTTTTTACGTAAGATGTAAAAATCGTGGACATTTATATCAAATAAGTCTTTAAGGCTACCATACCTGTTAGAATGTCGGCTTCGCTGTTATTCAAAGCTTTGAACATATCTGTAAAACTCCCGTTTAGAAGGACATGTCCCCAAGTTTTACTGGAACTTTGAATATAATTTCTTGTAGAATTTATTTGCTCCAAAATTGTATCTATAGCTGTGATTTCGATTCCCGCTTTGTACGGTTTTTGTTTAGGTGCTGTGATATTGATAACGTAAGGTTCAACTCTTAAGGATAGGATGTTTATTTTGCAACCATTTATTTGGGTTATTTTCTGTGGAAAAAATGTTTCCGAGTCTTCTTCGATTTTGACAGGAGAGTAATTTGTACCACAACTATCGTCACCGTACGGAAAATGGGTATATAGTTGGAACTCCAATTTTGTTTCTAGTATAATAATGATATTTTGTAAATAATATTTCCAAGATGTTTCGAAAATATTTTCCATTTTTACTGTTTCAGTAATGATAATATATTTTGCTAAATGGTCACAGATGTTACGATCATATATTTGTTTTAAAATAAAACTGATATCATCAATTGTTTTAATTGTTACGATGTATGTATTAAATTTTTTAAGCTTATTAAATATATTTGTTGTCGAATTTAAAAATATTAAAGTTTTTAATTGCACTTTTGTTGTTATATATTCAGTTACTTCATTTTGATAAAAGTGTATTAATAATATATTATCCTCTTTAAATTCATGTAATATTTTTTGCATAAATTGAAATTTATTTTGTTTTATATTTACTAAATTGTTGAAATCGATTTCGGTTTTAATTGGTAATATTGACAATGTTATTAACACAAGTATTGCGAACATTTTCAAATTGTAATCAAACATTGTAAACTTTTCTTCCTATATATCTGAATATCTGTCAGTGTCCAAGAACCTGCAACAATATATCTGATATCTCCACTTTTTTTTTTATTAATATGTTGTACTTCTTCTGTGTTACACTGTGCAATAAATAAAAGAAATGTGCATCATTTTTAAGCATTTTTTTAAAGCTGAATGTGGTTACCAAGTACGCTGAGTAACCCCAGCCTATTGTGTCCTAAATTTTGTGCTTACGGTTCATTTGTGTACATTTTGTTGTTTTAATGGTAATATTGACAATGTTACTAACACGAATCTTTTCAAATTGTGATCAAAAATTTTACACTTTTCATTTTATACTATATCTGTCAATGTGTCCAAGAACCTGTAACAGTATATCTGATATCAATGCTTTATTTGTATTTAGTACGTTGTATTTGTTGCCCTGTGCAATATACAGGATATTGAAAAACAAATGTATCAAAGTTTGAGGGCATGCGGTGCTATTCCGTAACTCAGTGGTTAATTTTTAACAACTGGTTAAAATTTTTAACCAATCAGGTATGTTCATATATAACGAAAAATTGGATTTTTAGTTGTCAAATCAAATTTTAACCAGTTGTTAATATAATGCTATCCAAAATGAATAAAAAAGCTTAATCAACACAGTTTTGATCTTTAACTGTTTCTGATAAAGAGGCCATTTTGTATTAGACTCAAAGGCCAAGTGACAAAGATAGTGATCGAACAAAATTTTGTCTATATAAGTAAATACACAATAAAAAATGTGTTGTTCTCAGCACAATACCTATAGCCACTACCATTTTATGGTCGAAACGTGTCACAAATTTATAGGATTTTAGGTTATATAGGGGATGCAAAATACACTAATTTTTATATACGGAAACGTCCCGTTTCCGAGCTATAGGCTCTTAAAGAGTAATTATCAATTTTAATTTAGTTGGCTATAAATAAATAAATTTGTTGCACTTGTATTTATCACCCTGTATAAAAAGAAATGTACTTTGTTTTTAAACATTTTTTTACCTTCCGTCACCTTTAGGTAAGGAAGGTATTGTCTTTGGTCATAAAGTTCGGTGGTTAGTTTTTAATGAATAAGCACGTTTTAGGGTCCCTACAATACGAATTTACTATTTTTAAGATGATGTATGTATGTGTGTGTGTCCATGTGTGTGTATGTGTGTCCGTGTGTGACAAATTTTTCTCCGACGATAACTTCAATACTACAATTCTAAAAATTATAATTCTTTCGTATTCCTCTTTTGTACATCCCTATAAAGAATTGATTAGATTTTGGTTATAATTGATCTACCGGAAGTACCCTTATTTGAAGTTTTTAACAGTTTTTCTTAAAAAAACGAAGTTAAATATAATTTTTTGACATTTTGTTATTATATATATTAAAGAAAATACTCTTCTCTCTATGGTTTGATTATACATTTTTCTTTATATTCAATAGATGTAGAGTTAAAGCATTATAAAGAAATTAATTTACAAAAATTAGTCAGCTTTGCTATTTATCATGGAAACAGCTGCTCATTCAAAAAATTCTAATTGACAGATGTCTGTTGCAAGTACAAAACCAAATATGGAAAGTATGGGATCAAAAATTAGTATGTCATAGTGTTCCTCGCAAGTGACAAGCAGTGAAAGGCTAAAGAGAAGATGGAAGGACTGTATCGCAGAAGACTTGAGAAAGGAAGGACTGTGTGAAAAAGATGCGTTGGACAGGAATGAGTGGAAGAGAAGAGGAAACAGCGACCCCTAATAAAATAGGGGAAAGCTGAAGCAGAAAGAAATGTGTCAAGTGCATTTTACGTAGTGTTTGTTTATATAATAATTTTATTGGATTTATAGAACCTTTTCAAATGAACTTTTGGTATGGAATTTGTAAAAAATAGTATGTGTTCGTGTTCGATTTTTCATGATATTATATAGAAACTGTTCCACGGTACTTTTGGTATGGGATTTGTACAAAATACATCGAATTGACGGAAGGTCTTGTGCTGGCCACAACAGATTTTTTTAAATCTGAATGTGGTTAGCAGTGACCAGTCTGTTGTGCCCTTAATGTTGTGCTTAGTATTCATTTGCGTTCAATTTGTACATCACTGTGCAGCAATTCAAATTAATATGAGTTTATTACAGACATTTTTCTCATATTAATTTAACATACATTGCACGCTATTCAGACATGTATATATTATTCTTATGATAGAAAATTTATTTATTTTCTGTTGTATTTATATATATATGTATCTTAAAAGAAAAAGATTAACCTGCATACATAGAAGATGGCCCATCGGTCTGTTTTTTCTTTCAATAAATAGGTTTTCTACCAGGTGTTCCATGCAATGATATGTAACTTAAAATTCAATAGTGTAAAAACAATCATAATGTGATATTTATTTTATATTATTATAAAATACAAGCGAACGGATTCACACATTTTACATTACATTTTTCAAGAGCTAAAGAGAATTCATTAAATAATACAATGTTCCATCTATTTCAATTCGATATTTAATTATTGCACCTAATATTTAATGACAAATAATATTATTAGAATATGGTTAATTCAAAGCAGATTTTCAGACATTTTAATTTAAAATAAACTTTGAATTTTTTTTCGTAATATTTAAAATAAGAGAATTGTTGAAAACAGACCGAACCATATTTTTATGAAAATGTCCTTTCTAAACAAAAAATGACTTGATGTGTTCTTTTTTAGTGATTTTTGTTATTAAAAATTGTAAGATTATGTTTTCCATATTATTTTTAAGAAAAAAAAATATGTCAAAATGTATTAACCATTTCACATTACATGAGATTCAAATAATGTTAGAATTTCTTACTTTTAATAAAATATGCAAACAGGTGAGATGATTGAAATCGTTGTTCAACAGAGATATTAAAAACGAGATTTTGGTTTAGTTTAAATTAAAATATAATTGCCTAGATTTTTCTAAAAAATCAAAACATATAGCTTTGAGCATATACTGACTATACTGTAATTGATTTAAGAATTTACTGTTACAGGGACAACATTTCACGGCTTGTGACTGGCGCAAATGAAGACAGTTTTAACTGCTCCAATATTATGTAAGTATTGCAACTTTTTGTCTGAAATTCTACAATTAATGATGCTAGCAAAATTGAATGTAATCGAAATAAATAAATATAAAAACGTATAATTGTAAATAACTAATAATATAACGTAAAAAGTTAATATAAATACAAAAAATATACTGGCTTGCAAAAAAAGCTTGTGCATATCTAAAAAATCAAGTAACCAATTTTTACATTTATTTCTTACCTATACATTAAACCCTACTAATGTTTATGTAAAAAAAAGAAAACGATATTATGTAATTGTATTATATTATAAAATATATTCCAGAAACCTGATGATGAATCAATAGGATTCGAAACGTTAGTATTGTTAACAAATAAAAAAATAATTAAATAAGTGGTTAATTTTTAACAACTGGTTAAAAAATATATCAATCAAGTATGTTGTTATATAACAAAAAATTGAATTTTTAATTGTCAAATCAATAGCTATTGGATATATTTTTACCTCTCGCTAAGAGAGGTATTGGATTCATGCTAAAATTCGCATATCCAGATTTTAGTGGATAAGCACGTTTTAAAGTCCCTAGAATCCGATTATAACATTTTTAAAATGATGTCTGTGTGTGTGTGTGTGTGTGTGTGTGTGTGTGTGTGTGTGTGTGTGTGTGTGTGTGTGTGTGTATGTATGGATGTTGAAGGGACGATTCCTCAAAAACTATAAGACTTAAAAAATATTTAACTGCAGTTTCCTCAATCTGATATTCCTGGGAAGAGCTGAAAAGGTTTTGGTAACAATTGAACAACAGGAAGTAGTAATTTCTTAGAAAAATTCTTCTAAATATAATTTTTTGGGAGTTTTTTTTATTAAATATTGAAGAACATAAAATTCTCCATCTCATACACTTAAAATTTTTATTATATCTTGTATAGATTTAGAGATAAAGGCACTATAATTTATAGAGTAAACTAATCGCAGAGGCTAAGGCACTAAGGAAACCAGTTGACAAATTCCAATGTTTATAACATAGTTTGTAAATGACACATGTCAGTGTCAAAAATCAACAGTTTTAGTGACATTCTGATAGCTTTTTCTGGGAAGTATATTTAATATTTCTTATTGTTTTATTAATTAAATATTTGAAATTATAGGTAAAATTGTGGTAAAATGCGTATATCCATCAGAAATACCGCCAATCTGGTTAATGAATTGGAAGAATCTCTGACATTTAGAAACATCCTCATACAATGAAAAATAGATATAATTAGAATTATATGTGTGCAGAAGATATTTGGGTAAAGTTCTGTAATATTTTGTTATAAAACGATGGTTCGAAAGCGAAGTGCAATACAATACTTATATAGCCTAATATGGAAATGGCAAGAGGTCTTGTGCTGGCCACAACGGATTTTTTAATCAGTTATTAAAAATTAACCACTGAGCTACAGAATAGGCCTAAATATTTGATAAGGTTCGGTTGAATTATGGGTATATTATTTGACAGTTGTGGATAAAATATTAAAGATAATTGAATTTGTATAGATATGCATTAATACTTTTGCGATATATTTTACAGATAAATAAAAAAAAAAATTATAAATTATGGAGCCTATGATTTAAAGATAAACACAATTTCTTAATTACAAAATTCATATTTGAAATGTATGCTACTTATAGATAAATGTCACTGCCAAGAAACTAATCATGTCAAATTATTATTGGTGACGTTTTTAAAAAATAATAGTTAATAAAACAAAAGTTACGCAAAGGTACTTAATATAATTTGCTGCATTAGTAAATATGTGTAGTGATCTGTGATATGTAAGTATGTATTTAAATTAATAAAAATTAAATGTGGAGATTATAAATAAATAGAATATATTTACCTACGTGCAGTAAAAATTGCATATTTTCATTAAAATACGTTCGTAAAATAAAATAACTTATAAGCAATACTTGTTCAATTACCAGCAATCTCTTTTGAAAACATACGAAATGTGAGGCTCTCAGTTCTCAGGCTAATGAGGAAATAAGTAACTTGTGAAGAACAATGGTTCACCTCATATATATGATGTGAACCATATATATATATATATATATATATATATATATATATATATATATATATATATATATATATATATATATTTACATCCCGCTATCATTGCTGCGTCCTTTCATGGCTAGGACATTGTGGCAACCACCGAAAGGAATAGAGATAGGTATCGGCTTTATAAAGTATATCTACTTATTTTTCCCCCTGATTATGAATTTCGGTTCAAATTTCAATAAAGTCGATTTACAACGATATACGTTTCCTTTCATTTGACGGACATTATGAGCTCCTTCATTCTGAGTGAATCCGACGTCCACAGTATATACTTCAGACATAATCAGTACTTGTGACGTCCAATTTGTATATTTTTATTCATACTACCGTTACAGTGACGTCCAGCAGCGTTGCCAATATTAAATACATTATTCTGATGCAGAAACCAAAGCACTCTTTCACAACAATATTCATACTTTGCTGTAAACATCATAGATTCCTACAATGTTTGATAATGGTAATTTCTTTTGGCAGTCTGTAAGCAATTTGAAAATGGAACTGTTAATTTGTCATTTAAAATGTCATTTTTAATACTTAATATTTTTGTTCTAAAATTATTATGAAAAAAATTTCTCCAAATTAAAATTTTACCATTGTATATAACAAAAATAAAGTAGATACCCGTTATACAAGTAAACAATAACAAAATTTTAATAATGTATTTACAATAAAAGAACTCGATGGTACAAAATGTGATAGAAATGTGAAATGTTCTTGCACTTAGTGTACAAGAATAACAATTCTATTTTCTCCGAAGGTAAATGTAAATATGTGAAAATAAGTGAAGAATGAACTATTTAAATAACCCCAAAATCTTACAATTAAAAAGTACAGATAGTTATTTTTAATATTAATTTAATATGAACTGAATTAATACTTGCAGTATTTTTTTTTAGTAAAATTTGCCGTCATCCTTTGTATTATAGTCATAAAAAAATTATTTGATAAACAAAGTATTTGTTACATGTCAATAAAATAGTGAAGAAATATAATAATAAGGTTAATATGATTATTAATCTCCGATTTCAATATTTTTATTCTATTTGTTAAACAAATTATTTGTAAAAAATCTGTTGTGGCCAGCACATGACCTCCCGCCAATTCCATGTTTAAAATAGCAATGAGCTTTAAATAAAGTATCATTTCCGATTGATCGTTTGTAAACAAAATCTACTTTGTTGTTCCAATAAATAGAAAAGTTTGTAATACGAAATTTTGGATTATATTTTGTTATGTTTTTCCTGAAAAATCTGTGAACAAATACCAACTTTGCGAAGTTTTGGATCACTAATATATTTTAAGAAAAAATCGTCACACACACCACACATTATTGTCAAAATCAGCACCAACTTCCTTATGCTCTAAAACGCAATCTGTGTAAATTCTTCGCCATACATGATCCATTTCGTAAATGTGTAGTTGCAAACTATTATTTGACACTTTGAAATCACGTTCTTATTGAGAGCTGTTTGATATATAATGCTGCAAACATCAAACTAAAATCGAATTATCCTGTATATCTAATATTTATGTATGATGGAAAATATATTATTTTTACAAACCTTAATTTCATTACAATCATATTTAAACTACTAAATTCTTCTCAACACGGTTTTATTATTAATTTTAATGTAATTTCTTCGTGACAGTGACATTTGTTTAAATATGTCAAATTTGTTATTAAAGTATTGTTTTTGTTTGACGCAGAGGCAAAGTGATGTACAAAAATAAATTATTTTATAATTCAATATTTAAAGTTATTTCAAGTTATTTACTAAATGCTTATTGTAGAATTGAAGATTGTGCCATTATATTTAATTTGTATTGGTAAAAGTTGCTAAAAAATTATATTCAATGAATTTTTTACAAGAAAAACTGTTAAAAACTTGTATAAATGATACTTCCGGTTATCCGATATACACTAAAAACTAATGAGCTCTTCCCACATTAGTATAGAATGAGTATACAAAATTTCAAAATTTTCTGATTGATAGTATTTGAGTAATCGTGTCCACACGATCCACACACACACACACACACACACACACACACACACACACACACACACACACACACACACACACACACACACACATGCATACATACATACATACCTACAAACATCATTGTAAAAATGATAAAATCGGATTCTGGGGACATCAAAACGTTTACCTAGGGTAGCGGGAGGTAAAAAGAGTGAAAATATGTGAAAAACAACAGTTTGGATGCACTTCGGCTATTTGTGCAATAAATTCAAATTTTTATGAAATTTATAATAATAAGCTTATTATTAATATTCAATTCCGATTTTAATACGCTTATTCTAAGTAAATAGCTATTTGGTGCACAAATTATTTTTCAGATGTCAATAAAATAGTAAAAATATATGAAAAGCAGCCGTTTGGATTCGGCTATTTTTCCAATAAATTGAAATTTTTACGGAAATTACAATAATAGGCATATTATTAAGAAAATTATAATTGACATAATAAGTCAGTGTCAAGTGCAAATTACATAATATGTTTGTGTTATAATTTTACTGGAAATATAGAAATTTTCTATGTGGTATTTGTACAAAATACATGGAACTGCCAGAATGCAATGTAATGAAATACTGGAAATGTAGAATCTTTTGCTAGAAACTTTTTGTATGGCATTTGTATAGAACTGAGGGAAGGTAATATGATCCATATCAAATTTTTTTTATTTAACATAGGAGTATAATCGAAATTCTGGAAATTTGATAAAATATTATAAATCACAGCAAAAGATAATTTTAGAGTTTTAGCTTGTGAACTGTTCTGAAATGATCAATTTCCCCTGAGAGTTATTGAGCCCCTTCGGAGAAAATAAAATGAAAAAATCTGATGTGGCCAACACAATACCTCCCGCTATTTCATTTTTATTAATTTAAATTCATACCGAATTTTTTTTTTTGCAGTGACATACATTTGGAATATAAACTGTGTAACAAAGGAATTTTGTTTATCTTTGAAACAAAGGCATCGGGATTTATAAAAAAGATTATTTTTTAAATTTATCTGTAAAATACATAGAAAAATTATTAATGTATACCTGCAGAAAATTCAATTAGCTTTAATTTTAATGGCATAAAATGCGAAAAAATGACATTTAATGGTATTTTTTAACGAAAAACCATTATGAGCTTCAAGTAAAGTGCCGTTTCCGGTTATCCGATTTACACCAAAATCTAATGGTTTCTTTCCATATTAGAATAGGGTTAAAACACGCTTCAGAATTTTCTGAATGATAGTATTTGAGTTAGAGCGTTGACAAAATCCATACACACACATACAGACATCATCGTGAAAATGATAAAATCGGATTCTAGTGACCCTAGAACGTAGTCATTTAGCAAGATAACTCCCTTACCAAGGGTAGCGGGAGGTAAAAACAAATAAATGAAATTTATGAAATATTTATTATTACATCGAACAGTCCTGCTTATTTCCAGAGAGAGTATTTCATAAACATTAATTTGTTTCATTAATCTTTAGTTGTTACACATAAACAAAATATTTATCCGTGTTTCTTTCTATGTTTGCATATAGATTGCAATAAAAATACGGTGTTTTTAAAAGTCATTACTTTTGATCATTTATATTTCTACATATCTCACTAACGCATATAATAAAATTTTTCAAATTACATTATAATAAAAATAAAAAGCAAATATTTTAACGTATTTAAACTATCTAAAATGTATAAAAATATTTTCTAATTAAATGAAAACACTTTAATGAAACACCTCAAGTAGAGGAGAAATAGGAAGAAGTACCCAGAATAAAAAATATCTATATTTAATAAATCGTTTGTAGTACATATTAATATGTTTTAAACATTTTTTTCTTTTAATAATTATTTCTACACTCTCTTTTTCGACTCTACTTAAAATTTCGGTCTTCGTATTTTAGATCAAAAGTTTAAAAATATTTTATTTATATATTTCACTGTAGCATACCGTGCTCATATTTATTCCATACATTTAATCATTAATATTTTCACCCTTACAACTGGCTTTTATTTACAATTTACTCAATATTTTGTACTTAATAATTCAGCTTTATGATACGAGTATTTATAAATAATTACCTTTTTTAAATTTATTACATTTGTAAACCATACATTTTGATTTCAAAGTTTATTGACCAGGACTGCACAATGTAGATTTAAATACGATTAAAAGAGTTGCGCGCTAATGTAGTACCCAAAGTTCCACTGTTGCCAAGTGTACGGAGTTCAGAATGTCGCTGGAATGAAACTTCAGTATATACATTGTATATACGCCGGACGACACTAGCGCCGCAAGTGGAATTTTTTTGAACTACAAAAAATATACATTTTCCATTCCGCTATCATTCTGACGTCCATAACAAATTTTGCTATACGATACTAGAGGCCCCCCTGATGTCAGAAAAAAAATTATAAGGCCATGTGCATATGACGTCCGGTATACGGACGTCTTATGCACAAGGACGTCACTTTGAATGTAGAAAATTACACAGGGGACGCCACAATGGTAGTGGGATGTAAATATATATATATATATATATATATATATATATATATATATATATATATATATACTAATAAATGTTAAAGTGGGACATCAATATCGAACATAAATCAAAATAATAATATAATAAATAATTTACGATACATAATTTTTTATCTACAGTAGATCACAAAATTATTTGTACACTTTATATTTATCAATAAAATGTAAAATAAAACGGGTTCCAGAAAATAAATTCATTTAAAAAATTAATCATAGCCTTTTTTCAATATTATAAAATCAAATGATAGTCATCATAATTAATAGATATTTAAACACCAAATGAGTTAAGATAGTGTTTATTCATGAAAAGAAAGTTGAAGCACGAGCCCGTAGGGAAAGTGGTTTAAAATCTTTGAGTGAATAAACATTCTTAACTCGCGTGGTTTATAAAATATTTTATTCAATTTTGACGGAATAATAATAAAAACCATTCTAATATTTAAATTTGACAAATTAAAAAAATTGATATAATTAGAATTATATGCGTGTACAAGATGTGTTGAATACAATAGAAAACGGAGAAATGCAATACAATACTTATATAAATAAAGGAATTGACGAGAGGTATTGTGATAGCCACAACAGATTTTTATTTTATATTTTACTGACAAAAGTAAAGATTACGAATAATTTTATGCGCCACTATACAGGGTGTAACACGTATACCGACCACCGCCATTATTACCTTTATTATTATAGTTACAAAAAATACTATAAAACAAAGTTGTAGGGGACCAAAGGGGACATCCTTTCAGAGAAGAAAAAAAAATTTTAAATCAGTGGTTCTCAAGTTACAACACAAAGTTATATTTTTTCAAATGGGATTCTACATATTTTTTATGCCTATTCGATAGCATATTTTTTTCTGAATGCAACCATGTATTAGTTTAATATCCTTACATAATAAAAATATTGAAAAAAATGCGATTGAAATTTAAATAAATTTTTATTTTTAATATTATTGTACAGTAGGCCATGGATGAGAAACAAGAGTGATAAATTTAAATTGAAAATTAATAATTGTTAATTACTCCTTATAAATAATGTTCTATTTGATTTCCATTATTTTCTAAGCATAATTCTATTCTATTTAAAACAGAAGAAGTAGCTTTTATTACAGTTTCTGGTGTCAAAGCAGCGCAAGCTTCTCTAACTCTGTCCATCAAATTTTGTTTCGTTGTCACTGGTTTTGAATATACTCTATCTTTCAGATATCCCCATAAAAAAAATCAAGGGGTGTCAAGTCCGGGGAACGAGCGGGCCATTTGTATGGCCCATTTGTTGCTATCCACCGACTTTGAAACATTTCGTCGAGCCGTTCGTACACTCGACGAGTATTGTGAGCCGGCGCTCCATAATTTAATAATTTATTTTCCAAGAAACATATATAATGTGCAGCGTTTAAATAGTCTTCATAAAAATGTGGTCCAATAATTTTATTCCCAAACATTCCAAGCCATACATTAAAGCTCCATCTGTGTTGATTATTTTTTCTCTAAATTCACGAGGATGTTCTTCAGCCCAAATGTGCTCATTATTTCTATTAAATAATCCATTATTTGAAAATTTAGATTCATCTGTCCACAGAATTTTTCTAAGAATTTTATTATCGTCCTGATACTGCGCCAAAAACCATTCGCAAAACACTATTCTGCGTTCATTGTCATTATTATGTATAGCATGTAATAGTTTGTATGAATATGATTTTAAATTATGCTTTTTCAAAATGCGCCATACGGACATCTTACAAATAAAATGTTCTTGAGCAATTTCGCGTGTGGATGAATTGGGATTACGCGCAATAGAAGCTAAAACTGTGATTTCTATTTCTTCATTGTTTCTCACGGAATGTTGCCTTTCACGTTTTTGTGAAAATGATCCATAGTTTTTCAAATTTCGTGCTAATCGCCTGATTACTGACCTCCCTGGACGCGGTTTGTTTGGATATCTCGTGGCATAAATATTGCACGCTTGTATGGCATTTTCACCATAAATTAATAATAAACGATACAAATCTTCATTTGTATAAACATCAGCCATATTGTCACAAAATAATCTCAAAACACAAAGAATAACAATTTACAACAATTAGTACGCCAATTATTATTTGACAGCAGCTATATTTTGTTCTTTTGTTATTGTTTTTCAACCATAGCCTACTGTACAATAATATTAAAAATAAAAATTTATTAAAATTTCAATCGCATTTTTTTCAATATTTTTATTTTATGTAAGGATATAAAACTAATACATGGTTGCATTCAGAAAAAAATATGCTATCGAATAGGCATAAAAAATATGTAGAATCCCATGTAGAATCCCATTTTAAAAAATATAACTTTGTGTTGTAACTTGAGAACCACTGGTTTAAAAAAATATGTTCTTCTCTGAAAGAATGTCCCCCTTAGTCCCCTACAACTTTGTTTTATAGTATTTTTTTGTAACTATAATAATAAAGGTAATAATGGCAGTGGTCGGTGTACGTGTTACACCCTGTATATTGTCTTGATGTAACAAGTAAATTTATTTGATGTTACTTAATAATGAAATAATGGGTTTAACATGAAAATTGATTCAGAGAAAATATAATCGAATGGAAACAAAATTTGACCATGTTATTGTTAATCTTATGTTTCTAGTGTTTTTTGCTTAATTTCGTGATGGATATAAAAGTGTTTTCTTTCCAATGTCAATATTTCAAATGTAATAAATCAAATCTATTTTTAAAAACCCTAAAAATAACTGAAATTACATGTTTATTTAATATAGGTACAGGTGTCCCAATTAAATGCCCCATCACGAATAACTCGAGAACCCCTATTTTCTTTACTGCAGATTCGTACACAGGAAAAAAAAATCTGTTGTGGCCAGCACAAGACCTTCCGTCAATTCGATGCATTTTGTTCTATATATTCTATATAATATCATGTAAAATCGAACACGAACACATACTGTTTTTTACAAATTCCATACTAAAAGTTCATTTAAAAAGGTTCTTTAAATCCAATAAAATTATAACACAAACTACATTAAGTAATGTCCTTCCATCTTCTCTTTGGCCTTTCTCTGCATGTTACTTGCGAGTAACAATATGACATACCAATTTTAGATCCTATACTTTTCATATTTGGTTTTGCACTTCAAACTGACATCTGTCAATTAATTTTTTTTGAATAATTATGTCAGCTGTTTCCATAATAAATTGCAAAGCTGACTAATTTTTGAAAATTAATTTCTTTATAATGCTTTAAATTTACATCTATTGAATAAGAAGGAAAATGTATAATTAAACCGTATAGAGAAGAGTATTTTCTTTAATATATATAGTAACAAAATGTCAAAAAGTAATATTTAACTGCGTTTTTTTAAGAAAAACTGTTAAAACTTCAAAAAAGGGTACTTCCGGTGGATCGATTATAACCAAAATCTAATTAACTCTTCATATGGATGTACAGAAGAGGAATACGAAAGAATTATAATTTTTAGAATTGTAGTATTGGAGTTATCGTCGGAGAAAAATTTGTCACACACGGACATACATACACACACACGGACACACACACACACGGACACACACACACACATACAGACATCATCTTAAAAATAGTAAATTCGTATTGTAGGGACCCTAAAACGTGCTTATTCATTAAAAACTCACAACCGAATTTTTTGACCAAAGACAATACCTTCCTTACCTAAAGATGACGGAAGGTAAAAAGAATTGAAATTTTGTCTAATTATATTTAGATATTATTTTATTAATCAATATGTGTAATAATTTAGTATAATTTACAAATCTTACTTTTATTTTATTTTAACTAATAGAAAATAAATATTTTGTTAAAAATTGTTAATTTAAATATGAAAATGGTTACCTTAATTAATTATTTTATTTAATTTTACTATATTTTGGCCTCTTTATTTTTGTCCTATAATTTTCGGTAATTTATCAAATGAATTAGGTAAAATCAGTAGAAAATTTAAATACATGTTTAGTTAATTTCTTTATTTATATTTAGATCAATACTTATTACGATATAAATGTAATCATTTTATCTAATTTTGTATTTAATTTTATTATAATTTGTTATTACAAATTTAGGAAATTTAACAAAATGAACTTATTTTAATGAAATATATTAGTAGGCTGAAAAATAAGGAATTTATTTAGTTAATTTAATTACAATTTAGATAGTTCTTTTTGGGTATAGATCGTCAAAAATTAAATAGAGTTTACCTGGGAAACTTTTTTATTCCTCATAGGCTGGAACTTTTTCGGGTTTTTGGGCCATGGTCTTTTAGATATAACACCTAATGTTTCGCCCAACAATGTGTTAGGCATCATCAGAGGTTTTCTGAGTGTTTACATTCAAAAATTTTCTTTCAGTTGAAAAATGACAGATTTTAATGTCAATATTTGATGTATTTTTGACAAATTGATCTGAAATTTTAATGATCGATGTTTTTATTATTTTTCAAAAGTTTTGGAATCTTTAGCTGTTGTTTTCTTTAAAGCAGGAATCCAAGCCCTGTTAATTCTTATACCTTCTTTCTTCCGATTAAAATTACAGAAATTTATAAACACCCGTTGCTAGTGAGCTATCAAGTACCCTTTTTACCGACGAGAAAATATTAACAATTGAGCAGGCCCAAATCATCAAAATAATAGGAAATGGTCTCGTGAATATCCTGGATCGTCTAACGTAGTTATGCACCGCCAAGGAGCAGTATCTGTCATGGTATGGGACGGTATTAGTCCGTCAGGCAAAACTCCTCTTGTTTTCGTGCCTAAAGGGCTCAAAGTTAATCAAGATATATACCGAACAGATATTTTAGAAGCAATTGTATTGCCCTGGGCTCGAGAAAATTTTGGAGATCAAATTTGGACATTCCAGCGGGATTATGCGCCTGCTCATAGAGGAAGATTGACACAGGAATGGTGCAGAGAAAAAATTCCTGATTTCATTGCTGCCGACGAATGGCCACCGTATTCACCCGATTTGAATCCAATAAATTACAGCGTCTGGTCAATTTTGGAAGCCTGTGCAAAACCCCACAAAAATATTACGTCTTTAAAACAGTCTCTTACAACAGAATGGGACAAATTGACAGTAGATGCGCTGCGGCGCAACAATAACTCATTCCCACATCGTTTGGGTCTATGTATTAGAGCGAATGGTGGACATTTTGAAAATACAGTCATACAAAAAAGTCTCCGTACGACAGTAGTTTTAATGTATTTTAGGAAAAATAGCGGTCTAAAACCCAATATATTTAATTTCCTTTTAATCCAAAATGAAACGCAGTATAAGAGGTTATTATAAATATAAAATAAACACTTAATTTATTTATACTATGGGGTAATCATTGAAAGTATTCATAATTTCATGACAAAAAAGTCTCCGTACGATAACTAAAACATTTAAATAATAAACCATTTATTTATGTTTCATAAAGAAATATAATATTTCGAGGGTTTTCCTTTGGTTTTTCCACCAGTAACTAAGCGATGAGTCATTGAATCCACCAAATTTTTGGTCACCGATGGCATTATATTCTGCCATTTTACTTGTAATTAATTTTAAATTCTTTTTTGCTTTATATTCTTATTTATTTTAAGAATTTTCCGCACTTTCTCAATCTGATTAAAGTGCGGAGACTGTGAGGGATGATTAAGCATATTTTTAATATTATACAGTAGGCATTCTCTTATAGAGCGAATTGTTTGTCGAATTTTTCTGATGCACGAAATTAAAATTGTCTGTTAAGGCCTTATTTTTCGTTATATTGTTTAAAATTTGTTTTTAAAATGTCAGAGGGAACCTTTGCTATCCATTGTTGCAATAATTACTAATTTTCGTACTCAAGCTGAGGAGCTATAGCCCCTAGACATAATGCTGTCACCGCCGTATTTAACTTACATTTAAATGTTTTAGATTATCTACTTTTAAATTAAAAGTTTTAATTCTTTATTAAGTTTACTGGTAACGTAAGTAAATATAATACATACAGATTAGATAGAAGGCAAAAAAAAAAATGGAGAAAACCTAAAATTTAAGGCATTTAATAGTAACAGTTAAATACGCCGGTGATAGCATTATGTCTAGGGGCTATAGCTCCTCAGCGGGAGTACGAAAATTAGTAATAATTGCTACAGTGGATTGCAAAGGTTCCCTCGACATTTTAAAAGCAAATTTTAAACAATGTGCCGAAAAATAGGGCCTTAACAGACAATGTTAATTTGTGGCATCAGAAAAATTAGACAAATAATTCGCTCTATAAGAGAATGCCTACTGTATAATATTAAAAATATGTTTAATCATCCCTCACAGTCTCCGCACTTTAATCAGATTGAGAAAGTGCGGAAAATTCTTAAAATAAATAAGAATGTAAGGCAAAAAAGAATTTAAAACTAATTACAAGTAAAATGGCAGAATATAATGCCATCGGTGACAAAAAATTTGGTGGATTCAATGACTCATCGCTTAGTTACTGGTGGAAAAACCAAAGGAAAACCCTTGAAATATTATATTTCTTTATGAAACATAAATAAATGGTTTATTATTTAAATGTTTTGGTTATCGTACGGAGTCTTTTTTGTTATGAAATTATGTAAACTTTCAATGTTTACCCCATAATATAAATAAATTAATTAAATTATTTATTTATTTTATATTTATAATAACGTAATATACTGCGTTTTATTTTGGATTAAAAGGAAATTAAATATATTGGGTTTTAGACTGCTATTTTTCCTAAAATACATTAAAACTACTGTCGTACGGAGACTTTTTTGTATGACTGTATATAGTGTAATTGTAATTGTTGTATATGTTAATGTATATATTTAATATTAACTTTGTTTTAATAATCATTAAAACTGAACAGTGACATTATTTTTGGCTTCGTAATTTATTGTTATCCTGTATGTACGAGTATGTAAGGTAATTACATTATTTTGATAAAATTTTGTCTCATTTGTATACCTACTATTTATGATTAAGTAATACCAGATCAGATGGCTACGGCCCGGCAGCGTGCTTCAGTATCGAGTCGCTCGATAACACAAAGTAAGCAAGTAGCCAGCAGTTAGAACTTGTATAGGTAACCACTAGGGAACACTGAATATTGATGCCCCAACATCGAAATGAGCGAGTCGAGACGGCAATGACCACGGTACTGGACTAGAGTCTTATTTATCTGTAAACTGACAGCCCTTCATTTCATTTGTTTTCAATAAATTATTTTCCACATTTTATGAACGTATTGTAATGGAAATATGCACTTTTTTTAATGGACGTAGAAAGTTTATAAGTTATTTTCCATATGTAGGACGTTTTTTTAATGAAAATATACACTTTTTTACTGGATATAGAAAAATATATTTTATTTATTCATGTATTTACAAATAACAATACAAAAGAAACTGCTTACAAAGTACGGTTATAGGTTCTTGGATACTTGTTAATGTGTACTTCATTTTTTATTTGTCAATTTTAGTAAAATACATTTAATATTTATTGTTAATCTATGCAATTAGTTATAATCTTGCTGAAATATGTTACATAATGTTAAATATAGCAACATTAAACTAGATATTATTTTTAAAAAAATATTTATAATAAATTTAAGCTGTTTTTTGGCGATACACTGGTTCAAAAACGGTTTAACCCGGTTCAAACCATTATATTTTAGCGTTGCAGCGGTGACGTTACTGACGCAAGCGTTTAAATCGTGTTCAAACCGTTTTGTCAGCCGGTTCAAAACAATCTGTTTTTAGGTTAATATTATTTAAGGTGCCAAAATGAATAATAAACCGAATAAACTAGTAAAGGGTGAAATGGAGAATCATTTGTCGTTAAATACAAATAAAATAAAAATAAAACACACTCTGATATTACTATTACAGCATTCATTTTAATTTTTAAGGTTAGAAACATAAAATGACAGATGTCTGGGATGTCCGTAGTTCAAAACATTTCATTTTAGCGTAGTACGAACCAATAGCGTATCTAAGAGTTCGGGGGCCCGCCCGCAAGTATTTTTTGGGGGCCCTCTTTATTTAAAGCGGTTTTAGAATTCGAAAAGAAAATAAAACAGTTGGTTTGGATTAATTATGTAACAACATAATTATCAAAATAACTTACCGTAATAGCATGAAAAAAATATGATATATTTAAATAGATTCATCTTGGGGCCCCTTTCGGACCCGAGGCCCGCCCGCGCTGCGGGCCCTGCGAGCCCTTCAGTTACGCCACTGGTACGAACTTATGACATCATTTATGTAACTGGTTCAAAATTGATGACGTTTCGGTTCAAACCGTTTTCGAACCACCGTATCGCCAAAAACAGCTTTAGTTTCACAGCAAATTTAATAAAATGAACAAATTCGAATAATTTTTCTTGTTATTATGACATTTAAATCAATGATGTCAAAAATTGGCAATTATTTTTAAAAATTTCCGCATTCGACCTAGTAAATAACATCTGGAGTCATAAATATTTATATTGTCTTTTAAATTGAAGATTTTTTAATAAATAAATAAATAAATATAAATATATCATCATGGCATATTACCCATTTCTGGGTGTGCCAATCTGCTTTATCGCAGATATCGGTAATGATGATGACATATTTGTACCGTGCGAACGCTTACGAGGCGTCACCTCACGGACACTCAGGGGTCACTTTTGTGCCATTTAATATTCGAAATATTTGGCGTCGGTCGGGATCGAACCCGGTACCCCCAGGTTCGCGACCAGACACTTAGGTACGAGGCCACGGGACCCCAAGATTTTTTAATGCCATTGTTAATATTATAATTGTAACGGCCTATTTATAATGAAGTAACGCAAGCGATAACGCAATTGTAATAAGGTAACGTAAAACATGAGGGTATGGTATTCCTATCTGCTGATTTATAATGAAAAGTAACGCAGCGCCACAATCAGCAACACAATAAACGCAACGCAGGAGATGATCAACTCTCATCTTTCTACTTTACTAATGTACAACTAGCCAATCAGAATTCATTGTTCCAGTTTTACTATAAAAATCTGTATTATTGACATGTTCGTGAACTGTCACAACTGTCGGCTCCGGTGGCTCAATGGTTAGAGCAACGCCTCTTATTCATAAATAGGATTAGTCAGTTTACTTTTATTTTATATTTAGTTTGTAGGTTTTATGTATATAATTATTTAGAAATATAAAACAATAGTGCTCAGTATAAAATTGGAGATTATGTTCTTGAAAGAGTCGACCAGTTTAAAGACTTAGGAGTTCTATTCGATACAAAACTGAAGTTTAACGAGCACATATGTACTGTAGTAAGATCTGCATATAAAAACTTGGGATTCATAATGCGTTGTTCGCAATCGTTTACTAAAATACGTACAATAAAAAAGTTGTATTTTACTTATGTACGATCGAAATTAGAATATTGTATTCAAGTTTGGAATCCAATTTATAACAAATATGTTGATTTAATTGAATCTATCCAACGTAAATTTGCAAGATTTTTATATTTGAAACTTAATAAACAGTATCCTACTTTTGATTTTGATCACAACGTCTTACTTCGTGAACAGCATCTTTTACCTTTAGTTACTCGTAGAAAAATTCATTCCTGTATTTATCTGTACAAACTACTGCACAACAGCATCAATGACCCAGTCACTCTCGCTTCAATTTCTATATTTGTACCTAGAATAACTTCTAGAAACACCCGTACATTTTACTGTAGTACATCACGTACAAATTATGAACAAAAATCTCCTATAAAAACTATGTATTCTACGTTCAATACTGTCTCTAGTACTCTTGACATCTTTGGTGACTGCATGGCTAAATTTAAAAGTGGCTTAATTCAGCAATTATTATTAATGCAATAAATGGTGTCTTCTGTTTAAATACTGTTTCATTTAAGCAATTATTATGTATTTGTAATTTGAAACAACATACTTCTTTATTATTTGCATTATTTGTATGTTTACATTAAGTGTTCTTTCGTGCTTGTGACTATTTTTGTTATAATTGTGTGTTTTTAAAACCGACCTGTAATTGGAATCTTAGTATCCTGTTGGTCTTGGTTAATTAATTAAATAAATAAATAAATGCCATTAAGCCGATATGAGGTAAATAACGGACGCGGCTCAGGTTTTATAATCAGCCGAGTTTATTATTTGTGTATCGCCCGTATGGCGTTCAAGATTTTTCATAATAACATAAATTTATACATTTAGGAATAATAAAATAATAATCAAAATTTCTATTTCTGTCTTATTGAAGAACTTTTTTGTTGATTTATAAATTCTTTTTGACAACGGTCCAAAATGCTGTGATTTTTCTAGAAACACTTCATCCTTAGTTGCAGGCGACTGTTATAAAAAATAACGGCCGACGGCCGTTATTTTTATCTTTTCACTTTTGTTTTTAGTCCTATTATATCATAGTAACAATATGGTATTACGAAAAATATATTATAACAGACTGTAAAATCAAATGTTGTTCATAAAGCAAGAAAAATAACATATAATTTTCCGTAATTTCTCTACACGCGAAATATTTGCTCAATAAAAAATAAACTTCCTGATCTAAACAGATAAAACAAAGAACAAAGGCCGGGAAATAAATTCAGCAAAGTGTAATATTTCAAATTTGTCTGAGTTATCTTTTCAGTTAGGCGAAGCGGACGGCCTAGCGGCACTGTGAATTACAACGAATGACGATCAGAATGGGATATTTCCTCAAAATATGCAAAGCCAAGCCTCAGGGACTCACAGAGTAGATGAGAAATTATGAAGTTTTCAAACATAGTTTACTTCACATCTAATGAGCTTCGACCCTTTCAAATAAATTTATCAATTTCATTTAACTTCTATAATGAATTGTTGCTCGTTGTAAGGGTACGTAAGTGAGAAATGAAATTTTAGCGGATTATAAGCGGTATTAATTATTCGCTCTTCATTGTTAATGCTAGCTTTCAAACTGCAGTTAATGTTGATATAAAGTTTAAAGTTTTGTATTAATTTGCAATATTAATGTTAGTGATTCGGTCAAGACGAGACGAGACGAGAAATTCATTGTCTCGCTCGTTTCAAAATCATAAAATTATGTCTCATCTCGAAATTTTTCTTGTCTCGTTTAATAGAGTCTCGTCTCGGCCGAGATTCACGCCGAGATTTCTCGATGGAAATTTAATATGTACATTTTGGTCCTATAAACTTATTATTAAATTCATACAATTTTGTATTAATAGTAATTTGAACTAAAAGATAAATATTTGTCGTTTTATCTGTCAAAATTTGATATAACCTAAAACTTGTGCAAATTTTATTATGTTATAATTTTATTAATTTAATATTTGTTTAGCATTTTCTATTCTGTTATAAAACACTAAAAAGAAAATAACGCTAAAAATCTTAGCTAAAGCCTGGATTACACGATGAAGTTTTTATAAGTGACCTTACAAGTATATTTACACGATCAAGTTTTGTGAGAATTAAAATATCCAAGTGTCAAAATTTAAGTTATACTTACATTAAGATTTCAATTACTTCTCTATCCCATTTTGCCATTTTCCAGTTTAATATCGATCACTTATAACACTACTTGTATACATAAAAATATAAACACAAATGACTTTTGACAGTTACTTGACAGTTAAAATTTGTAGGGACTTTTCAGAAAAAGTAGCGCATGTTCCAGTTTTTCTTTACAAGTTTTTCGTAAAAGTCTATTCATTTGTCTCTTTTGCACTCATGTCATTATGCGAGAGAAAAAACTCAAAGTCACTTGAAAAGAAAAACTTCATCGTGTAATGCACGCTTAACAAATTCTAACAGATAAAATGTCAAATACTTTTTGTTTCAAAATGCCATAGCTAAATAGATACAGATATCACTAAAAATATGATAAATTTCACACGTTTGCAAATATATCTAATGAGAAAAATAACAACCGAGAAATCTCGGAACAGTCTTTGAGAATCGAGATCTTGGCAAATATATCTCGTCTCGTAAAAATCTTATAACTTAAATATTTTGCTATACTTAATAATTAATTTTTGAAAATTGCAAATATAAATAAAATATTTTTTCTCTGATCCGAAAAAAGTAGGCGTATTTGATTATAGCATACCAAAGCTCTTTGCAGACCTTTGTTAATATAAACGGTCTACAAAACATTGTTATTCTTCAATCGTATTTAATTCTGTTCTTTGTTTTAAAAGTTAATCTATTTGTTACTGGTATAAAAATATGTTGTGATACTTTCAAATCTTGATACACAATAGTTACTTTTCTACGAGTGTTATGAAAAATTGGCATTTACGCTCTTATTTGGTATCGTAAATGCAAACTGAAGGTTTGGTTGTCCAAGATCAGCTGGTGGCCGCCATGTTGAAACGTCACTTGCAGGTGCCCTATTAAGAGCGCAAAATGGGATATTGTCGATTAAGAGGTTATCTCGAAATCCATTTGCGCTCGAAACACACACAAGATATTTTCTACAGTCGCCATAATGGAGTCCTCCACCATAACAAAAAATAATAAAATGTACACTTTGTACTTACAGTACTACTCAATAAATAACGATTATATTTTTTAATATTAATTTATCGTTATTTTCCATTCTTCTTGAGCTATTGCTTCAATATATGTATTCCTTTACCCAGCAGTACGGCATTTTGTTTGGCTCGTTATGTAATACACTGACAGAGCAGGCATATGTCAGATTGACCATTAGTTCCTGACTAAACATTCCCATTACGAATATAGACAAGTGATATTTCTCAACATTTTATAAATAGAAATTCGGACAGCGAGCGTTTTTTCTACTTCGTCGCGCATGAGCGGCAAGGTGTCATTTTGCGTTGACAAAAGCGAGCGCGAATTATTTTGTCCTATTTTCTTCTACTATTTCTCCTTATTTTATTTTTTAAATACAATCTGATTGTAAACCGCGCGGCCTTTGGAAACGGCGTTGTAATTACTTACTAACCGAAGAAAAATAAATAACCTTTGTTTAAATACAATATGCAAGGAATTAGTTAATCTCTAACAGGCCAATTCACAAAAAAGTTTAAGCTAATCCTCATTTTTGGATTAGTGAATTCTATTTTATTCCGATATTTAAAATTTAATTTTCATGATATTATCAATAAAGGTAGATACTAGGAATAGATTAGACTATATTTTAAGATAAAAACTGTCAAAATTAGAGTAGAATTCGCTAATCCAAATATGAGGATTAGCTTAAACTTTTTTGTGAATCGGGCTGTAAATTATTGAAACATATTAAATATAAAACATATGGTTTCATTATTATTATTCCATGGTTTTCTACAAAGATATTTTTTCAAAGCTTATAAAAGATTTCAAAAGAATGTTCAATGAATAAATACAACAGAGATTAATTTTTAAGGTAGGTATTTTATAAATTGGTCATGTATATTCACTGTATGTTTTCTTTGCTTTGAGGAGATGAAACTGAAACCTATAGATATTATTCGCAGCATGGACCAGTAATATGATGAGAGTTGTCGAAGTCGAAGCAGTATCAACGTCGAGACTGTTGAGCGAATGATTTTTATTGATCGTCGGATTAGGGGGAGATTATGTAAAAAAATGATTAAATTTTAATTTTGTTTGAACAATATCCGTCTAGTTTTTGGCTTTCCCTCTCAATGTTCAACATTCACATACGTAACAGTTTCGTAAAAAAGTTACATAAATAAAGGCAAAGGCTCGTAGAATGTAGAATATATATTAGGTATCTAATTAACTTTAAACTTTATTAATGTTTTTTATGTACATTTAATTATTTTTTACAGAACATTGTTTCAAATTAATATTTTCTGGCTAGCAGAAATAGATATATTTATTTAGAATTTATAATTAATTAAAGGATAATCCCTTTTTATGAAACATAATATGCAGCTCAAATTTATTTATACAACTACTTATTGTTTATAATTCTGAATTTCAAAATTTTTGCTTATTGTAAAAAAATGTTTTATATTTACATTTTAACGTAATTTTTACCTTCTACACATAAAAAAGACAGCACATAAAATTTATATATTTCATTAAAAAGTTACTAAAATTGTTAGTGTTAATGTACACTGTAAGAACCTTTCAAATTTATATCTTACTACATTAAGCAGTTTTATTAAGAAATTTAAAAGCTTTAAAACGGTTTTTACTTCCTTGTACGTAGTAAAGAAGTATTGTAATCGCAAAAGAATCGATTTTCAGATTTCAGCGAAAATCTCCCTTTTGACCAATTTCATCGCATAACTCAAAAACTGTTGTATTTAGGAATGTTATAATATCTAGTTTTACAATCCACATCTTTCCCATTAAATCGAGGAGTCCTACAAAGCTATTTAGGCCCTTTATTTTATGCATTATGTGTTCCGGATTTACCTAACACTTTAAAATTTTGTACTGCACATTTATATGCAGATGCCACGCATATTATAGCAACAATAAATACATGGCGATTGTCAATGTGGACCTTGAAAATTTTTCTACCTGGGTTAAATATAATGGCCTTTTAATTAAAGCTAGTAAATCATCATTACTTGGGAATGGCACAAATATAACACTTACTGGTGTAACGTTGCAACGTAGTACCTACGTACGAGCCCTGCGCCAAAAGAATTCGCCTACATCCCTTCTCTTTACAAGTTAGCTACACATTTATTAATTATGATAGCGCATTTTATGTAAGCAATTAATTAACTCTAATAACATAAAAGTAAGTTTAGGAATAATAATTAAATAAGTGTAAACAATTTCCTTTTATATGAAAGATTATAATAAATAGATGTGGGCGAATTCTTTTGGCACAGGGCTCGTAGTACCAATGTGATGTTTTAGTTGTTATTGTACCTTTGAATATTGTGCCATTCGGATGAAATAATGTACGCATCTCATTCGAAAAAGCATTTAACCAAATACAAATTGTGATAGTCTACTCATTTTTTTTTATTTGTTGTTTTTTATAGAATACAAAAAATAGAAGACATATTTTTTCTTTTTTCTCGAATGCGTTTTTTAATTTGCTAGTGCGGAGGTAAAATTTAATAATATCGTACAAAAGTGACATCACCTTAGGTATCCACCATAGAAATAGTTTCTGGATTTAAAAAAAAAAATTAATTAATGTAAATCCTAAATATTATGCTCCAATTTTTTTTTTCTACGCTATATTTTATATTTTGTAGATGAAAAACCTATATCAGAATTCATATTAATATCGCAGATATGTTTATTGAAAAAAGAACTCTGAAAGTTTTAACAAAATGTTATCTTTTATTAAAACCTTCAGAGCTATTTTCTTCAACAAACCTATCTATCATAATTATTTTGTGCTTGATGCAGCTAGTGCTAGTACGATTTTTTAATATTTTATATATTTGTGAATGTTCTTGCATTAGGGAAGTGATAAGTTTAATGGATAGTTTTTTTTTCAAATATTATCTGTTATCTGTTTTATATTGAAATACATAAAAACTAAAAAAGTAAAATTTTAAAAAATCAAATATTAAAATAAATAATAACTGAGTTTATGAAAAAGCAGACGCTTGTTTGGCCAACAGTTGGATGAATACAAAGGCCCGTATTCTTACCTCTTGAAGTAGCTCTACTTATGAAAAATCGCTACTTTAACTGTCAAATATCAACTTTAATATTAAAAATTATAGTAATAAAAATAAATTAAATTGTAAATAGCACTTATTTCAAATATTAAAGGTTTAATTTGCAAGAATATGGATCAAAGATTTTTCTAAAGACTGGGTATTATATCTCGAAAAGAAAAAAAATGCTGACTGGAATTAATTTTACGAAATATACGAAATTATAAATATTCCAAATGCATAACTGCGGAACAATTCCTGTCAAATCCTTTGTATCGTATACTGCCCCATTTATATTCACTTCGAATATCCTACATAACCTCAATTCTAATTCCTCCCACCCAACCACATCTGCGTCGATAGCAATCCTACATCGGGGAGGCGAGCAAGTGACGATGGCGAGTGTTTCGTTAGGCAAATGTTTGAGTTAGCATTTTAGCATCGATCGCAACGCCGCCACAACACGGCTGTTGCACCTAGATGCAAATCAGTGCAACACGCACGGCGCCGATAGCCTGTTAGCGGTAGACTAACAGCAAGGGCGGCGAGAAGCAATAAGGGTGACAAATGAGACAGAAAAGAGAAAATTAATGGAAATAAAGGGAAGTTTTTGTGGAGCGCTGAAAAGATTCAATTGTGTTTTATGAAAGGTTTTATATAGTCACTAGATCATTTTATTTATGTCATCATTTTAAAAGAAATTATCCGACTGACGTCAAATTACTTCATTAAGTATTAAACGCAGTAAGTGCTATACCGGTAAGTTGAAATCTCCAATACATCCGGTAGAAAAGCATTTACTGACCGTAATGCTTTTCTGTACGATGGACGCACATGAAAAACAAAATAAGATTAGAAAATTATTTTCACATTTAAAAAAAATTTGGGTGTCTTTTTAAATTAAGCATTGATCGTTGTTTTTATTTACTTACCGCCTCCGCCTATTGGTCGGTAAGTGATTCATATTACTTACAGATCAGTAATTTGTAAATAAAGCATATTGCTTTGGAAACCTTATCGGTAGACAATAAAAAACACACGATCGCGCAAAAAATTGTGTCCTTAGAACGCACATGCATAGGTGGCAGTTGGACCATAATGGGCTACTTGCGTGGTACTGAAAATCCGATTTCTGCCACTATACATGTAATGTTATGTTGAAAACATATAAAAAATTTAAATTTTATTTTAAAAAAAATATTTGTTTTTTAGTAAATTAAGAAAGAAAATTTTCTGTGACGTCATTATATTTAACTGGAGAGCCATATTTAAAAATGTAACGTATAGATGGCATGCGAGAAAGTTGTAATTTGAATTTGACAGTTCATTTTTCTCTCTCTCTGGTCTCTCAAATATATTAATTACTTCACAAATAAACACATAGGTAGTTACATGTAATTTAAAATATCGATACCAAAAAGATAAATTAAAATACTAACCTCTAAACTATTGTTGAAACGTCAAACAGGAGATCTACATTACCTGTACAAACCTTGTACAAACAAACGCAATGGCTTTACGACCATTCATTGGTGCGGCGTAATTCTACGTAATACATGGCGGGAATTCAAATAATCAAATTTCATTATTTTTTTTCTGGCTAATTAACAAAAAATTTGTCAAAAGAAAAAATATGGGTAGCAAGTTTTTACCTGCTCTTCAAAAATATTAAATAAAAAAAGGTACGCAAGTAGCCCAATGCAATAAATTGTGTGTTGCTAACTAATGAAGTTTCTCCAAATCGAAAAATAATTTTATTACTAAATTTTACACGAATGTATAGATTATTGTTACTAATAAAAGAAAGAAAAAAAAAACACGTGAAGGAATGGTTGAACAAGAATTTGGACTCGGGTCCGTTCCAGGAGCCGATTCAAATTCAATGAATCCGAACACGCTAGCTTACTCCCTAACTTGTACTATTGGAGTAAGAGAGAACAGGAGAGAGAAAGTATGCGCGCACTTTAATGTTCTTGTCGCGACGCCAGCGTTACCGTTCGTGTAACAAACTCTCTGATTTACATGTAATATATTCTAATACGGCGCAGATATGTGCTCGCGCACGTTTTGTCTCTTTTTACCTCCCGCTACCCTTGGTAAGGGAGGTATAGGGATCGTGCTAAAAATCACATATCGAGATTTCAGTAAATGACCACGTTTTAAGGTCCCTAGAATCCAATTTTAACATTACCACGATGATGTCTGTATGTGTGTATGTGTGTGTGTATGTGTATGTGTATGTGTATGTGTGTGTGTGTGTATGTGTACGAATTTTGTTTGCACTCTAACTCAAATACTATCATTCAGAAAATTCTGAAACCTTGTATTTCTACCCTATTCTAATAGGAATAGAAGCCATTAGATTTTGGTGTAAATCGGATAAACGGAAATGGTACTTTACTCGAAGCTCATAATGGTTTTTCTTCAAAAAATACCATTAAATGCCATTTTTTCGCATTTAGTGTTATTGGAAAATTATAGATTATTGAATTTTGTACAGGCATACATTAATACTTTTTTTTATATATTTTACAGATAAATTTAAAAATCATTTTTCTTTTTTTAATCCTGAAGTCTAAGATAAACAAAATTCCTTTGTTACACAGTTTATTTTTCAAATGAATGTAACTGACAGGTAAACGTCATTGTCAAAAAACTAATCACTTCAAATTAATAATAGTGACATATTAAATAATAAAGAAAATCGTAAATAAAGCAATAGTTATATGCAATGGAACATAATATAGTTTGAAGCATTACTAAATACGTAGGTATGTATTTAAATTAATAAAAATTAAATAGCGGGAGGTTTTGTGTTGGCCACATCAGATTTTTTTCTATGCTTTCTCTACTTCGCTCTCCATTTCCGTTTGCTTTAGAGTGTTTCAATTTCCGTAACGGGATTTTATAGTTTACACTCTCCGTAAAGAAGTTTCACTTCAAAAATTGTCTTCAGTTTTCAAGTAGCACAAAAGTAACCACTGGTATGCTTTCTTCCATGAAAGCTTTGAGAGCTCGTAAAGTGACGCCAGGTATACGCCCTCAACAACAACAATTTATGAAATACAAGTTATGATTTAATAATTAATTTTATAAAATGAAACTTAATTAGAATGTCTATAAATAAGATGGTAACGTTCCACTAAACTAAGACACTAGGAACGTTTCATAGTATATTTAAAACAGTGTTTCTCAATCTTTTTCTCATCCCGGACCAGTAAAATTTCCGAAGACCAGTAATTATACGTGACTTAAATATCATCCGTAATTTATTGCACTAATATTAGTGCGTCACATATTTTCCTGCGGTTCACCTTTGGGTAAGAAAAGTATTATCCTTGGTGAACAATACGATGGTGAGTTTTTAATGAAAGGTTGATTATATTTTGGCTATAATTGGTCAACCGAAAGTACCCTCATTTGTAGTTTCTAACAGTTTTTCTTGAATAAACGCATATTATGTTATAAATATTGAAGAATATTTTATTCTTCATACGGTATTATTATTATTATTATTATTATTATTATTATTATTATTATTCATATATCAAGAGGTACCGTGGCACCCACCGAACGCACGCCTATGATTTTAAGTGTTCCTAAAACTGACAATATCGTATCGAAACGAAGTATTAAATCTGAAATTGAATATTGATGTCAAAATTTCGATTTGCATTTTTTGTCGTGTCGGCTCCAGTGGCTCAATGGTTATAGCAACGCCTTTTACTCATGAGTGCACTTGAGGTTCTGAGTTGAGATTTAATCCTGTTGAGGGGTTTAAAAAAAATAGGTACTTAAATTCAAATCATTCTAATTGACAAATACTGTACTATATGGTCCGTGAATATCCGTGTCAAAATAGAATCTTATGCAAGAAAATTTTTATATGGATTTGTACAAAATACACAGAATGGAATGAAAGCGGAGCAAGGTGTGAAAGTGTTCTTATTGTTACAAAAAACATTTACGTCTCATTTAACATTAAAATCTGCTCATATGTTTGTCAAAATTCTCAGCAAACAAATGAAAACGAATAACATTTTGCGCTATATTTTACATTGTTTGTTGTGCTTTATTTACCTGTCCTTATTAACCTTGTTCTCGTATTTTGCTGTCATGATGTAAGGGTAGTTTTCATTGTAGACAAGTGACATTTTCATATTTACGCGCTTGTAACGAGTTCAGGTGCGTTTTCAGCTTTGCAGCTTTCGTATAAAAGTCAACAAATATTTGTGTGCTTGTTTTCTTCCGCATCGTAAACAAGCAATAACGCCAATTATTTGCGGACGGAGATGTCATTGTCAGAAATCTGTTTCATCTTGTTTGACGTACAAAATTTAATTGATGTGTCGAAGGTTATTTTTAGTATTTAATTCTTCAATAATTGAGACGTCAAACTGATAAGGGTATCATTTGATCTGGGCAAGAACATATAGGGAAGTTTTTAATTAATTTTGCCTCGCATCCTAATGAAAGTGGATCTATTTACATTTTGTAATTGATGAGGAATTATGAAAACTATGACAATGGTGATCTATTTAATAGGATGCAAATACGTAGTATTTAATTGTCATTGTTTTGTAATCAAGCAAAATACGATTGAATAAATAATTGAAAAAACTGATATTGCACTATATAGTTATTTTCGTAACAAGTTATGAAAAATTCCAAATATCATGCGAGTGTAAATTGACGCACGACGCGTAGCGGAGTGCAAGTCAATACACACGAGCTAAAATATTTGTATTTCATACAAGTTATGAACATTAATTTTTAGACGAGCTTAAATAAATTTTATTTTTTTTACAAAACTGAAATTTAGGTTCAAACGTACGGACAGCTGACAAATGAATAATGTATACATATAGCCAGAAAATAATGACATAGTAACCTAGCAACCGTGTCAACTATTACGATATGAAATATATCGTAACACTAATGTCATAAGTTCAACTTTCAGTGTTAGGATACTACGTTGATATGTCATACTTATCACAATGGTCGTCTAAAAAAATGTATGATTGTCACTCTAATTAAAACTGCTAGAACGAATCGTTTACAGCAGAATAAATAATAAACGACAAAATGGATGTGATGATTTTATGCACTTTTATGATAAAGAAAAATCTGTTGTGGCCAGCACAAGACCTCTCGCCATTTTCATATTAGGCTATATAAGTATTGTACATATTTAACATTTCTGGTACACACAAAAACATCTATCTTCTTTATATATATTAATATGTATGTACTTTAATTTTTGTAATAACATAAATTTTGAAAAAATAATATTTAGAAGATTTTTTTAAAGAAACTATTACTTACGGTTGTCCAATTATTGTTACTAAAATCTAATCAGTCTTATAGTATTTGAGAAACCGTAGTTCCAACATCCATTCACACACAAACACGCGCGCGCACACACACACACACACACATATATATATACACACACGGATATCATCATAAAAATATTATAATCGGATTCTAGGGGCCTTAAAACGTGCTTATCCACTAAGATATGCGATTTTTAGCATGATTCCAATACCTCTTTTAGCGAGAGGTAATAAAGGAATAATTAAAGGTGGTAAAAAATTTAAAAGTATTTATGCGTTTTCTTTATTTGTAATAAGAAGAAATTTCTTCCAAAATAATCATATTTCACAACTATTATTTGCTTGGTGTATTAAATTATAAATCATATTATCCTATGTGAATACTTTTGTCTGATTCTTCAATATGTGATTATTATTTATCCACCACGTGTGGAGCATAGAGCACGATTATTTCATATTAATCACGACAGGGCATGCATGTACCACTTGTTTACATTCCTCACGATAAGGTACACATTGTACTATGTACTGGAAAATATCAAGATTAATTGCTATAAAGGTTAAACAACCTCACCAAGCAAATTTCCCTTTCATAATAACTCGCTCACCTTTAAACAATTCAAATTTGTTACGGTATTTAATGCTCACCATTAATTTTATAATTTGATTTAAGGTAATTGAAATTTAGATTTTGGTTATTAAACACATTTTAAGATGGAATTCAGTATGGCTATGTACATAAAGCAACATGCTTCAAATAGTAGTGAAAACTTCTTTAGGCGCACCTTTCACATTTTTTCCTGGGCAGTGAACTTAGCTAATCCGTCACATGTCACGGGATTCGGGTAAACTCTGGGAGAGCCGAACATTACGGGTATTCGGGTCATAGCCTACGTTGCGTTATTTGGTTATTAATACAAGTCCGGTAAACATCACAATATCTGTCAAGAAGAAACTCTAGTTCCAAACTCACCGTTTTGGCGTGACTTATTCCTGCTGTCACTGCTGTCATTACCGATATTTGTGTATAAAGCAGATTGGTGGACCCAGATTAGCACACCAGTAATGGGTAATAAATTTATTTAGTTATTTATACATAAGTATATACATTAGCGTGAAGTTTGTACACTAATTTTCATACTGCCATTTATAATGTAGTAAAATATTAGATTTAACTACATGAAAAAAAATAAATATATATATATATATATATATATATATATATATATATATATATATATATATATATATATATATATATATATATATATACGTGTTGCCACCCATATAGCGAAAAAATTTAAACCTCGATTGGATTTGTTTTTCTTTTTTACATAAAGTTGTCGGAAATATGTCGTGTTTGATATGAAATGAAGTATTTTTTTTTAGTATCAAAGGAGAGGTATCGTCAAGGGCTACGATGCAGAAATGTCAAAAATTCGACAACTCGATCGCCTTTTGTTTTCTGCAAAAAGTTGTCAGATCCATGACGTGTTTGCTATCATATGAGAGGTATTGTCAAGGGCTGTCATGCAGAAATGTTAAATGTTTGACAGCTCGATCGGCTTTTGTTTTTTGCATAAAGTTGTCAGAAACATATCCAGCCCGATTCACAAAAAAGTTTAAGCTAATCCTCATTTTTAGATTAGTGAATTCTATTTTATTCCGGTATTTAAAATTTAATTTTCATGATATCAATAAAGGTAGATACTAGGAATAGATTAGACTATATTTTAAGTTATAAACTGTCAAAATTAGAGTAAAATTCGCTAATCCAAAAATAAGGATTAGCTAAACCTTTTTGCGAATCGGGCTGGCGTGTTTAGGATTAAATGAGAGGTAGGATTAAATGAGAGGTATCTTCAAGGGCTGCTATGCAGAAATTTCAAAACTTTGCCAATAAAACCAAAATCAAAGCAAGTAATTTTTATAGTAATTAAAATATCAAGTACACACGAAACATAAGATAGTTGTTATGACGTTTATAAGCTGTCATTAATTGAAATATTACAATAAAATAGAAGTTTTCACTTCGGACGTGCGGCCTATCCTTCAAAAAAGGATTTGCAAATAAAAGCTACCACATAACCAGGAAAATTTATTGTACCAGGCAGATTTAAAATGTAGATTGTGCGTTCTTCCACAGTTTTTAATATTATTTATTTTATTTAAATTTAATGTTGGGGTTGGTCAACCACTTGCCAATACATTATTATCATCTATTCATCTAGAGAACTGTGTTTCCAATAGATTGCATATAATAACATTATGCAGATTCATTTTGATGATTTAAATATACAATGTGCAATCTGTTAAAGAGTTAAAGTATTAATATTAACAATAAAATATTAAAGTGAATTTATTTTCACTTAAAAATATATTAGTATTACCTTCCAAATAAGTTAAAATTATAATAAATAAAATAATAACTATTCAAATTGTTTTAACAAGCAAATCACAATGCATCAATTGCAATGCGGTGACGAGGTGCAGAGTTCGAAATGTGGTATTCACCATTCACTTTTGTAAGCGGAGGGGGAAACATTGTTGCTATAGCAACTATTCTATCTAGCCAATAAACGCTAGCTGCGCGCGCAATTGTGAAGAGTTTATTCAAAATTTGAATTACTCCTCATGTAATGCGGGTTGCGGACGATCAGTTTATATAATTTTTAGTAGATAATTTGATTTCTAAATTATATTAATGTTTATTTCAGGCTTTATAATACAAAATAAAAAAAATAATGTGAAATTAATTTTTTAAAAAATATTTTGTTTTCTGAAATAACAGGTGAAGTTGCTCTTCACCTTCTTCACTCGAATAGCCGCCACTGATATGACTTATAGAAATTATTTCTTTCCGCACTCATTGTAGAAAAGTAATGGAGTGTGCAAAAGTAGACTGATTATTTTTTGTTGTAAAAATTTGCTTTATTAATTGTATATATTAACAGTAATATTTTTGGTCTTATTCCAAAGGGCAGAAGAAAAAATCTGAAGTGCGGCACGTATGAAAAGTATACAGTTTGTCCCATTTAGAACTGCAACCATTGAGATCTCGAGAAATATGAGATACGATGTCGGCTGAACTGAACTTTTTTTGCGCTTTTAGGGGGCCATTTGAGATGTGCTTTTGTTTTTCCAAAAATCATCATAGAGCACTAAATTTTGTTGATTTAATATTTTCCAAATAAGTTCTGCATTATTAGAAATAGAGAAAAATGTTTTGTCACCTTGTCACTTTTATCTTTTACATATTGCACTATATTTTTGTTTACACAGTATTGCCACAATATGAAAATTCCCCTTCTTACCTTATACTTCTAACTGATAGTTTATTGCAATTCTATTTGCAGGAAAGTATCGCTTGTAATGTTCACTTTAATTCTCAACTAATGATTAATAAACTGTCAATTTAACTAGAAGTGGTAACCGGCTCGTTGGCCGAGCGTGTTAAGACAGCGTGTCTCTGGTAGCGCTCAAAGCGACCTTCACCGCTCGGACTTTGAGGTCGTGGGTTCGATTCCCATCAGGGACTTGGATTTTTGTGTATCTTCAAAATACTTTGTATATATGAAATGCAAAAATTCTAAATGTAAAAATAAAAGTATTTGGGCTATAACAATATAGTTAAAAGCCGGCAAAAATATTAGTATTAAAAAAAAACTAGCTGTGTTAGGATTGGACCTTATTTGAACAATTGTATGTTACTAAATTTTGTTTACTAGTGTGACTGACCATATTATCAAAAAATGCACCAAAATGTAAGTTTAAGTTGTTTAATAACTTAAGAATCACTCATCGACTCTAAAAACATGTTGGCATATAACAAAAAGAAATTAAGACAAATTATATTTAGACAAATTATATTATTAACTCTGACAAAAATTAACATGCATTTCGTACACATACAGGGATCTGAATCACTTACTTTTTACCTTTACCTTTTTTTCCTCCTTTTCCTTTCCCTCCTTTCTTACCTTTCTTTTTCTTCTCTTTTTTAGGTTCTTCTACTGGTTCTGGCGCTACTATTTCCTCATGACTTTTTTCTTGTTCAAGAACCACGTAATTTGAATCACTTATTAAGGAAGAATCTTGCGATGGTGATTTAAATTCGACAAGTTCGAATACAAACGATGATGAATCGAACGAACTAGACAAAGAATCTAATATTGCAGTGACACCCTCAATAGAAGAGGATTCATCTGCTTCTGGAAGATCGAATTGCAGGTCAGCTATTTTCTTCGCTTCTTCCACAATAGCATCGAGCCAGTTTCTCCAATATGCTGTCGTATTCAAAGCCTCTACCAGTTGTTGTGTTACTTGGTATGCTGTGTCTTCGTTGACTATCATTTTGTTTCTCACACAAGCGGAACAGCATAGAACTTTCTTGCCCTTAAAACCCTTTATAATCTTGTCGGAAAGCTCTTTAACATGAGTTTTGTATTTCTGCCAAGATTCAATGTCTTGTTTAAGTGTGGCAGTGAACTGTTCCCATTCTTCTTTGTACAAAACTCTCACTCTGCCATCTGGTGTCATGATTTCTCCTTTGAGAACAGCAGCGAAGTATCGCACTTTCGCGATTACTTCTTGAATCCATCTGCACCAAGCGTGGGTATTCTGTGCAACATCTACTAACCAGGTTGCCCATTTCTTCATCGTCACGCAGCACACAGTATCTGGAAGATGATCTTCTTCTTCTTCTATTTCTTCCTCTTCTACCATTTCTTCGACCTACACATGAGACAAAAATGTTAAAATTTTGATTTTCTAATGTCCATTTGCACCAACAAGGCTTAAATTTTAAGCTAGGCTTAAACAAAAAAATGCAAATCGGAATTTTGACAGCAATATATTATAATTCATTTGACATTTGATTTCGATGCAATATTGTCAATTTAAACCGAGTTTAACATTTAAGTTATGTTGGTGCAAACAGCCATAAAAGGAACATAGTGTATAATGTAGGTACAGTTAAAACGGTGTGTTATTTAAGTACGTAATGATTGACAAAATATATAGCACACGTGTCATGTTTAATATTTTAATTAATATCATCCGTTTCATAAATGAACAGATTCTATGACTTATGTAATTTTTCCAATATAATCGAATAACAAAGTTAGGCATGTATTTTTACCTATTTTGGATTATTTTCCAAAAATTATTTTTTTTAAGATCTAAGTTTGAACGCAAATATCTTAAAAACTAAAAAAGACATTAATTTGGGCTATGATCATTTAGAATCAGTGCGTTAAAATGAATCTATAAATATAAAAAATATTTTTTTGATTGGATTTAGCATATTAAAAAGAGACTTGAAATCAGTCACTTTCACTGAAGGCTATTCAAAAAAACTTACAAAAAATTATTTCAGGAAGACAAATCACATTATGTGATTTTGCATTCCAGATCTGGAGTACATTTTAGCAACATTAGTGGCTAACCATTAATGTTAATTAAGTAAATAATATAAATAATAAGTTAATAACAAAAACAAAATATGGATATTTCTCAAATAACTTGCAAGCATTAGTGAAAAAAATACTGAATAACATAATTTCAATAAAGATACCTTTATAAATATATTGTATAAGAGTTAAGTTAAACATGCCCTCCAGATGATTAATCATATTTTTTAGTAACAAATACTGTGCAAAATTATTAATAGGTAAAATATCATTTAAGAATTAAATATGTAATACTAAAGCTTTTACCTCTCCTTCCTCTTCTACTTCAACTTCTGCCTCCATCTCAGCCTCTTCCTCTTCTTCGATCTCATCTAATTTTGGCTTGCTTACAGTCGAAACAACCTCTTCTTCTTCGACGTATATATCGGCTTCCGGTAAATAAATTAGAGGCGCAGCCTCAACAGTTCTAAGTTCCTCTAATTCCACTCTGTCACTAATGCTACGTTGTTCTTCTTCAGGTTCCTGCAGGCTAACAGCTTTCTCAATTTGTATTAGCCCTTCTATCATATCTTCATACTCTTCTTCCTCCATTCCTCCTAAAACTTCAAATCCTTGTTCTATTCCTACTTCTTCTTCCTCTATGTCGGAGTACGTGAAGGAGCTGATGGAAGATTCAGTAGGTTCTTCGTCTGATGGTTCATCATCGAAGCCAATGTTGGATTCCATCCAGACTGCTAACTGGTCTAGAGTCTCGAATAGGGTTAGAGCGCATATGTCTTTTGTGTTGTTTCGGCGGTACCCTTTCATAATTAAATTATATTCTTCTAATTTTGCTTTCATTAAATTTGAAAGAAAAACGTGGCTGCATTTGACGTTCTGCTTGCTTTTATTAGCAAAGAATTTAATAATTGCTCTGGCAATCGCTCTAATTTCTTGGGCTATTTTACACTTTTTTGGTTTCTCTATTTTTTGTCGTCTTCTACGAAGTCGTTTTAGTCTGTTTTTCCTTCTTTCAGCTTTAGCTAATTTTTTGAAATAATTATATGCATCTAACGGTTTTAAAGATTCTACTTTGTGGAGAAGTTCTTTCAACCATTCGATTTGTTCCTGGCTTAAAACATGGTAGTATTGTTTCCAAGTGTAAAAGACGTGAATTTTTGTTGGTAATGCCAACTGACAACATCTGGGGGTACAAGGCCTTGAAGCTGATTGAGGTCTTTTAGCATGTTCCGCACAGTGACATTTTCTTGGCACTGCTAACATAGCCATATATTGTTTCATAGTAGCTGTACTTCGAGTGATAATAAGCCTCTTCTTTTTTGCTCGGCATATTGGAGGTATTCTCACTTTAGGTTCCTTCTTCTTCTTTTTCTTTTTCTTTTTTGAAGGAAATAATTCTGATGGTTCTTGTGCGAGAAGTATATCTTTTTCCTGATTTCGTTCCTTTCGAAAACCAATACCCCAATCAATTTCTTCATTTAGTTTGTTCTCTTGAAATGCATTTTTAAAGAGGCAACAAGTAGTAGAATAGTGACCGCAAAGCATTTTTATTTACCTGAAATATATACAGGAATAAGTATCATATATAAGAGAAGTACTATAGTATACTAAAGTAAAAGTTTCATAAGATATGATTTTAGCGCACGTTTTCTAAGGGGCTAAACTGTAATAAAACGTGTATTTTATACATTTTTTTAAAAAATATTTAAAAATATTCGTTACCTATTTCATTTTCTAATTTATGAACATTTATTAGGAGAATTTAATTTTTTATTTGATTGTTGGTAACAATTGACATTTACTTATATTACTTATTACTTCATTTCAATAGTGGGTCTCCTAGAAATAATATTTACTTTAAAATGTGAAAAAAATTTAGGTATGAAATCTTTTAAAAAGTAATTTATCACATCGAAATTAGATTCGTAAAATACATATTAAACAACCAAAATAGAAAAAGTATTTTTTTTTTATAATTTAAAGACATTCATACATACATATGTAGAGATCTTCGATTGACTATATAGATTATAAGCTGTCTAGACCAACCTACTTTTGATATTAACTTACATTTAAAAAAAATGAATTATTAAAATCTATTAATATTGGATTTTGATTTTAGGAGGAAATGAGAAATACTACTGAATTTTAGTTTTTCACTTAAAATAAAATTCCAGCATTAATAGATTTTTAATAATTCATTTTTTAAAATGCTGTTTAATATCAAAAGTAGGTTAGTGGTAGTCTAATATTGAACAAGTTATTTGAATTCTCGGGTCATATTTTAGTACTGATGTACAATACTCTTAACATATTAAAGTGACCGAGGTTCGGTAGCAAAATACTGCATTCGAACTACAATAACAGTTACAACAATCATCTTTCGTCACACATCCCTGTCCCAACACACTTCTTTCGTCTCTTCCATATTCATTATCGCATTCATACATAAGAGAGAGCAATTTCAAATAGTTTACGCAGAACCATTGAATGATATTTTAATCCTCAGAAGAAAATTATTCAAGCATTTAAAATAATTACATTGGATGGAACAGTGTGCTGCAACTTGTCTTTGTCTACATATTCAAAAACATCATTTAGAGCAAATTTTGTTAGAACATTGTGATAATCAATTATAAAATATTTAAAAGATAGTATTTTTATGTTACAGTTTACATAAAAAACATTAAACTTACGAAATATTTTCTTTTTAGCCCATATCTCAAGTATAATACCTAAATCATGTGTTTTCTTTTATGTAATTTGCATTTATATTTTTGAATATATTTATTGTCGTTTAATTATAGCGTGGCATCCCAGCCGACTAATGTCGTCAACAAAGAGATCTTTAAGACGTCGCTTAAACAAAACTAAATTCGAAATTCACCCCAAGAGAAGCCAGGATGAGTAATTAGTTTTTTAATACATATTTGGAATCCTGGCAATCGCTTCTCTCAACACAGTTGTTTTGTTTTACATCAAAGACAAATTAAATTTGAAAAATGGTATTACTTACAATATACAAGACATCAGCAGGAAAAATAATAAACTACAATAGTGCAGGTTTCACAGAAATCACAAAAACCAAATTTCACGAGTCCCTTTACTTGTGCTCTTTAAAAAAATGTACTACGAATTTACGAATGACAACACGAAAATAATGAAAAACGAAAACTGTTATGACCGTTGTCACTTGTCATGTCATATAGTGTCAAATGTGTCAAATAATTTATGACACAGAATATTGAAAATAAATCAATTTTAATTAAGATATTCTGTAACAAAATACAAAAACCTGAAATTAAAATTACAGTGAAAAAGTGCGTGCTGGCTTCATAACTATTTTTATAATAATTTAAATTTTTTAGTTAATCCTGAAGATGGATTCCGAGATTGCATAGTAAACATAGCATAGAATAACACACAAAAACAGAATATTAACATGTAGAAATATATAATATATCATAATAATTCTTTATTGTATTTCAAAGGTTTTACAACTTTATTACATTTGATTGATGGGATGAGTCAATTTTTGTTACAACCTTGTACTTGTATTCGTTGCATTGATGGAGGTGAGATGAAAAAGACACACACAAACAACCACACCTTACCCGGGGTTCGAACCCGGAACCCTTGGGTGGTGAATCGGTGAACAAGTTATTTTATTCTTTTCTTGATTATACTATATATACATATTTTTACATTTGAGGTTATATTTAATTCCTATATTTTACAATATATTACTAGATGATAATAATTGTATATACATTTATAGTTTTAAATAATTAATTTTCGATTCAGAATGGAGAAGTTTAGCAATTTTCTTTTATTTTTTTATTCCATGGGAAATGACTTGAAAAATGATGTAACATGTTTTATTTTTTTCAAAAAAGCCCAGATTTTTCGGAAAAGCCGATTTTTAGCTGTGATGACGTCGGTAGAGGCTTGGCGCAACGTATGTCGATTTATACACTGACGCACGCGGTTGCGGTTACCAGTGAAGCGCTTTTACGCTTTGTTACGACCTACGTTCAAGTGGTTCGATTTCACCGTTCTGTCTGAGTTTGCGCATAACTGACTTGTGACGTACTTAAAGTTTACCGAAAAAATATTAATTATAAATAAATGGAGCAATAATTTTAATTTTTAATTTCATTTTCAGCAGTCATTTGTGTTATATTTGTGAGAAAACAGTATGTTATGTAGAATTTTTACCATGCTAAACTTCCCCATTAGATACACAGCATAACATAACACAGCATAACGCGAGGAATTGGTCATATTTTATTTCGAAGTTATGTTTTAATGAGTTCGGATACGTCCGCTGCATATCGAGAGTATTCGTTGTGAAACCACATTTATGGCCACAATAATCTCTAATTTTCATTAGAAAAACCATTATGAGCTTTAAGTAAAGTGCCATTTTCGGTTATCTGATTTACACCAAAATCTAATGGTTTCTTTCCATATCAGAATAGGGTCGAAATACAAGGTTTCAGAATTTTCTGAATGATATTATTTGAGTTAGAGCGTGGACAAAATCCATATACATACACACACACACACACACACACACACACACACACACACGCATACACACATATACTCACGGACATTATCAGGAAAATGTTAAAATTGGATTTTAGGAACCTTAAAACGTGGTCATTTACTAAACTCTCGATATTCGATTTTTAGCACGATCCCTGTACCTTCCTTACCAAATGTAGAGGGAAAATTCAAGCAATGGTTCTCAACGGTAGAAAAAAATATATTTTTTAAACGTTACAGTAAATATTTTTTGAGTCCATTAGATAGAGAATTTTTCTCAAAAAGGTCATTAGTTCGGCCTAAAATGCACTGGTTGTTGTAAAGGAAACACCCTGAAAATGAAATGTAATAATATTTTTTTTTTTACTAATACATTTTATCTTTAGCAGAAATACAAAGACGAATGAAAATTAGGTGTTTGAAAAATTGTTATTATATTGTTTTACAAAAAATACTTGTCAAAGAAATCACAAGCCTTCAAATATGACAAAAAGAGAAATTATTTAAATACATTGAAAAAAGTGAAGAGAAGAAGTACTTATATTTAAATACATACTTTTTACCTCTCGCTAAGAGAGGTATTGGATTCATGCTAAAATTCGCATATCCAGATTTTATTGAATAAGTACGATTTAAGGTCCCTAGAATCCGATTATAACATTTTTAAAATGATGTCTGTGTGTGTGTGTGTGTGGGGGGGGGGGATGTGTGTATGTGTGTATGTATTTGTGTATGTCTGGATGTTGTAGACACGATTCCTCAAAAACTATAAACTTAAAAAATATTTAACTGCAGTTTCCTCAATCTGACATTCCTGGGAAGAGCTGAAAAGGTTTTAGTAACAATTGAACAACCGGAAGTAGTAGTTTCTTGGAAAAATTCTTCTAAATATAATTTTTTGGGAGTTTTTTTTTTTATTAAATATTGAAGAACATAAAATTCTCCATCTAATACACTTAAAATTTTTATTATATCTTGCATAGATTTAGAGATAAAGACACTATAATTTATAGAGTACACTAATCGCAGAGGCTAAGGCACTAAGGAAACCAGTTGACAAATTCCAATATTTATAACATGACACATGTCATTGTCAAATATCAACAGTTTTAGTAACATTCTGATAGCTTTTTCTGGGAAGTATATTTAAATTTTCTTATTGTTTTATTAATTAAATATTTGTAATTATAGGTAAAATTGTGGTAAAATGCATATATCCATCAGAAATACCGCTAATCTGGTTAATGAATTGGAACAATCTCTGACATTTACAAACTTCCTCATACAATGAAATATATATATAATTAGAATTATATGTGTGCAGAAGACATGTTAAATACAATAAAAAAACAATATTTGGGTAAAGTTCTGTAATATTTTGTTATAAAACGACGGTTCGAAAGCGAAGTGCAGTACAATACTTATATAGCTTAATATGGAAATGGCGAGAGGTCTTGTGCTGGCCACAGCAGCTTTTCTATTGAGGAATTTGTATTCAAACTTATGAACATTTATGAAGTACCGATGTATAATGCCAGTTTCAGAAAATAGTAAATATGGAAATGCATATTTATTATATTTGGATAACAAAATATCAGTAAAACGGTCATTTGCATTATGTGGCCGCTTGCTAAATTGTAGTAAACAATGAAAATCTAAAATCTCCCTTTGTTTACTGTCTGTTATTTTCGCACACACATCGTTTGTCAAACGTTAACGGACAAAAATCTCATCCTATGTTGAAATTCCGGAGTTTTCAGGTCATTTTTTATGACGAATTGATTGACGTGGGCCATGCATGAATTATGGAACACATCACTGATACGGGCTGTTTACGTAAATGAACTGTGAAAATATTTTTCAAACCACATAATGTTCATAATTATACAGTCGCGAAACCTTTGCCATTTGGAAAATCCCGCATTAAATAGATTACGAATCATTATTTTGTAATGGTATTTATTTGTGTTTAAAATAAATACTAATGCGATGTATTTGTTGTTGATTTATGTACTTGACACGTGCACTAATCCCGGAAATTCCGAACAGAGTGAAACATTTGGAATGTTATAGAATTTTTATCATTAATTAATACAAAAATTTGTTGAAATGTTGGGTAACTTCATTACTATCAATAATTGTATAAATTTAGGTGTAGTTACTGTTCTGTATTAATTGAATAATATACTCTGTAATTATTATTATGTTTTTTTTTGCTAAATGAGCGAATTTCACATTTTTTAAAACGTATTTAAAATTAAAGTTTATGTATTATTTTCATATATTATACAAGATGATTCTCGATTATACGAAACGTGTTGCCTGGAAACACCACGAGACCGAAGGAAGAGTGGTGTTTTCTTCATCAGGCAACACGTCGAGTATTTCGAAAATGTTCGATTGTCGAGTTGTATAGACTATATCATGAATAAAAATCTGTTGTGGCCAGCACAAGACCTCTCGCCATTTCCATATTAGGCTATATAAGTATTGTATTGCACTTCGCTTTCGAACCGTCGTTTTATATCAAAATCTTACAGAACATTACCCAAATATTGTTTTTTATTATATTTAACATGTCTTCTGTACACATATAATTCTAATTATATCTATTTTTCATTGTATGAGGAAGTTTCTATATGTCAAAGATTGTGCCAATTCATTAACCAAATTGGCGGTATTTTTGATGGATTTATGCATTTTACCATAATTTTACCTATAATTTCAAATATTTAATTAATAAAACAATAAGAAAAGTTAAATATACTTCCCAGAAAAAGCTATCAGAATGTCACTAATAGCGTTTTCCGCTTACACATTCAGTGCGCACTGAGTGCAAATTTAGCTACACTGAGTGTGAGTGACGTTTTCCACTTACCTTTTCAGTGCGCACTGTTCCGGATTTTTATTTTCCACTTACTACGAAATCGCACTCAGGGCAACATCAACTCGCACTCAGTGCGCATTTTGTTGCACCGACTACTATAGCAAGTGCGACAATTTGAGTGCAAATATGACGGCGGAAGATGTCAAAAATGCCGTAGTAGTATATACTATTGAAGGACTTTTATCTTCATCTTCGTCATCTGATCATATAACATAAACGGCTCTAGACTATTTAAATAAACCAGATCAACCCAAAATAATTAATTTCATATCTAGTGTAGTACATAAATATTTTGACAAACAGGTAATAATTACATATAATGTTTTCCACAATTAAAAAACTTAAATTTTATCAAGTTTCACGAATCCTTCAGAATTAAAAGAGTCATTATAAATGAAACCGTCGGCACATTTTATATTTATTGTCAATTATGCCAATAAAACTTTCAAATCCCAAACTTAACCTCAACTTTTGCACAAACAAATGTGAACTGAAATAGGAACGTATTTTCCACTTGTCCCTGGATGGGTGCGCACCGTTCATAAAACCAAAACAGTGCATGATGTCATACATTGCACTGAATGCGTTCCAGTGCGCACTAAATTTTGGTAAGCGGAAAACGCTATAAAACTGTTCATATTTGACAATGACATGTGTCATGTTATAAACATTGGAATTTGTCAACTGGTTTCCTTAGTGCCTTGGCCTCTGCGATTAGTTTACTCTATAAATTATAGAGTCTTTATCTCTAAATCTATACAAGATACAATAAATTTTTTAAGTGTAATAGATGGAGAATTGTATGTTCTTCAATATTTAATAAAAAAAACTCCCAAAAAATTATATTTAGAAGAATTTTTTTAAGAAACTACTACTTCCGGTTGTTCAATTATTACCAAAACCTTTTCAGCTCTTCCCAGGAATGTCAGATTGAGGAAACTGCAGTTAAATATTTTTTAAGTCTTATAGTTTTTGAGGAACCGTGTCTACAACATCCAGACATACACACATACACACATACACACATACACACATCCACACATCCACACACACACACACACAGACATCATTTTAAAAATGTTATAATCGGATTCTAGGCACCTTAAATCGTGCTTATTCAATAAAATCTGGATATGTGAATTTTAGCATGAATCCAATACCTCTCTTAGCGAGAGGTAAAAAAAGACAAAAGCATGATTTTTCTCTTCAAAGTCAAATTACAGATTTATTTATGTGCACTATACAATGTTCAAAGGAAAATAATCGTACTCTATACGCTCCACAAAAAGATTTCAAAATGACACTGACAGTTATGAGTACTTAAAACAAAATAACCAAACGCACCTATAAGGCTATAAGTAACCATGATGAAGGAATATTCGAACCTGTGTATATTCGAATATACCGGCATTCGCATATTCGTTCACCATAGTTACTTAATAATAAATAATCTCTGTAATACGTGGTAACTAAGAAAAATCAAGCATTAATCTATTGGGTTATAATTTAATGAATGATATAGTAATAGTAATAGAAGAAATAATATAATTTATATTTATTATAGCTATTTTCGTAAATAATTAAATAAAAAATTGGCGTCCGAAATAGTCATTAAAAACAACGCTGTACTCCTGTGATGACGGAATACCAACATACTAAATACAGCTGTCATTCATAGCCAATAAGAAAACAGTTTATAGTATTTATGTAAATGCAAGTATACGGTAGTTTGTTACATGGTAAACTGTATACAGTCATACAAAAAGTCTCCGTACGACAGTAGTTTTAATGTATTTTAGGAAAAATAGCAGTCTAAAACCCAATGTATTTAATTTCCTTATAATCCAAAATAAAACGCATTATATTACGTTATTATAAATATAAAATAAACAAATAATTTAATTAATTAATTTATATTATGGGGTAAACATTGAAAGTATTCATAATTTCATGACAAAAAAGTTTCCGTACGATAACAAAATATTTAAATAATGCACCATTTATTTATGTTTCATAAAGAAATATAATATTTGGAGGGTTTTCCTTTGGTTTTTCCACCAGTAACTAAACGATGAGTCATTGAATCTACCAAATTTTTGGTCACGATGGCAATATATTCTGCCATTTTACTTGTAATTAATTTTAAATTATTTTTTGCTTTACATTCTTATTTATTTTAAAAATTTTCCGCACTTTCTCAATCTGGTTAGAGTCCGGAGACTGTGAGGGATGATTAATAAGCATATTTTTAATATTATACAGTACGTATTCTCTTATAGACGCGAATTATTTGTCGAATTTTTCTGATGCATGAAATTACAATTGTCTGTTAAGGCCCTATTTTTCTGCACTTTGTTTTAAATTTGCTTTTAAAATATCGCGGTTACCTTTGCTATCCATTGTTGCAATAATTATTCATTTTCGTACTCCCGCTGAGAAAATATAGCCCCAAACATAATGCTATCACCGGCGTATTTTAGTAATTAGTAATTATTGCAACAATGGATAGCAAAGGTTAGGTTACGTCAACATTTTAAAAGCAAATTTAAAACAATGTGCCGAAAAATAGGGCCTTAACAGACAATTTTTACAGTTAATTTTCTTGTCAAAATATTTGTGGAAATTGAATTTTGAGTTGTATTCACAGTTTATCAGGCTCGTAATTTTATATAAATCACCGTTTATAACCTCTGTAGGGGCAGACTATAAAACAGCAGGGTGACCTTCAGTAGTATTTTAGTATAATTTTATCAAGCCGGCCTATCGAAAAACCTTCCTACGTCCATATTATCCAGTCTAGACCGCCCCGGAGAATATCTGTTGTAAAGATTTACAGAGCGTAAGTAAGAGCGTTTATCTCTAGAACATGTAAATAATAAATATGAAAAGTTATTAAAAGTAAAATATAAACTGGGATTTCATTTTAAACTTGTGTAAACACAAGGCTAGGTAAATGATCTATATTCCAATAAAATCTATTTGAATTTCTAGCTTTTTTAGTAATATCAATAAAATGAAAAGTTCTTGAACGTAAATAAATCATATTTTTATTTTTCATTCAACGAAATACTACGTTCGAGGATCATACACTATACTCGTAATCAAGTGAAAATTCTTCCGTTCGCGTAGCGTCAAAAATATAAGCAAAATTTGTTGTACTTGTGTTGTACATTAAAAAAAAAAAACTTTGCTGTGATTATTAAAATTTGATAGCAGTAGTTATTTTTTGAGAATATACATACGACCATTTTTTCTAACTACAACAATGTTTCTTTTACCATGTAGGTAGATTTTTTTTTATATATCCGAAGAAGTATGAAGTATTTAAATTGTTCAATTTTTATTATAGTTATAAAAAAGAAACGACAATCTGTAATAGCGGACACGATTAAGTAGGCAACGGCAAAGGGTTATGATCATCGAGGCCCCATTGAAGTCCCCTTATTCTTTCAAAAACGAATAACAAAAAAAAATGATAATTGCAATAAATACGTATATGCAAATTAATATAATTGTTCTATATATTTTATTTTTGGAAATTTATGTATTAAAATATGTAAATAAAACCATTATTTTCGAAAAATTTAAAACTTCTCGGAATTTGGGACCCCAAACGATAGATTATTTATCTTAACGGTAAATTAGGCTATGGCGATGGACAACTGGGCGATAGTCGACTCGGCAATAGACAACTGGGCCCTGGACATCTGGGTGATAAAATAATAATTAATAGATTTTGTTAAGGTATGTTTAGAAAAATTAAAGAGCCACTTTTAACAATTTCCTCTTGTAAAATAATCCGTCAAATTGTATGCCCGATAAAATTTATATATTATAGTATATATTTATATATAGGAGCATTATTTGTTACATAAAATTGAGACAATAATTTTGGAAACTTTTTATCAAACAAATATTGTTTGCTAAACCGTTCAGCAACCAGTATAACATACATGTCTTCAAGATATTTGTTTACATCCATGCAAGATATATGAAACTTACTTATGCCTATTGCATCATTCTGTTCATCAAACAATATTAGAGCTTGTTTTTATTTAAAATTTCAGCATATTAATATTCCTTTACTATAAAATAATATAAATTGGTTTTATATTTTCTAAAAGAAGCTTCATGTTATTTTTAAAACGTAACCCTTGTCGTAAATATTAAATTAAAGTTTTTTTATTAAGATTTGTGACTCCAAAATTGATTAGCACATGGGTATTTGTTATATTAAAACTACAAACTTTATAAAAGAGCACAATGTTAGGAATAAAAAGAAACAAGACATTTCTAGAATAAACTTTGTATTTTTATTTGTGCATCTTGACGTTCAACGTAATTCCCCTGTCTAATAAATTTTTATTACATTGTCTCACATTTATTTCGTGTTTTCGTTTTAGCCGTCACGAATATAAATAATATTTATTTTCTTGATTTCAAACATTTATGACGTTGATTGAAATAACACAAATTTCAATGTTACGAATTATAAATAATGTATTTTTTTTTTTAAGTCTATAAAAAGTTTTAAGATAATTATTAAATAATATTCAAGATGGCGGTTTCCAAAATATTGATAGGAGCTTTCTTATTTTAAATGGTTGCCAACTGGACTTTTACTTGATTAAATAGATTTTCTCTGTTTTCAACGTCGGTACAAATTGAAAATTAAGAAACGTTCACTATTATTAAATTTTTTTTCTTTGATTACTCATTTTTTTACTTGCATTCAAAAATCTTTAAAAAAAGCAAAATCGAGAAGAAATAATAATTTAAGGGTACGCTTTCACTAAATTAATGTAATTTATTTTCTCAGTGACAGGACGTTGTATTACATTTTTATAAGAATTTAAATACCGTACATACATAAATATGTTTATTTAGTTAAAAAATACCAATTACAGAGTAATATGTTAAGATTATTAGGAGTTGTCAGCGCCAATTTTTTTTGCAAAAAGTGAACAGTAAAAAAATATGAAGGGTAACACATATAAAGGTTAATACTATGAAAAAAAAAATAGTAAAACAATAAATTCTTTTTTCACTACTAGCTTATAGACATTTCATTATTGACTCATTATTGTTCCGTGAAATTGTTGACTAAGGTCAATAATAGTGTCAAAATTATTGACCTAGGTCAATAATAATGTTATCGTTTCATTCCATTATTTTTCCTAAATAATAATAAATAAGGAAAAACAGTCTTAATGAAATACCGAAACAAATTTAAAATGTTAAAATTTATAACATTTTTAATCTTAAAATCGTTATAAACTAATAAAGTAATAAATTGAATATTTAATAGATTATGTCATTTTGACATTTCATATTGTTGTACTCACAGATCACATACACTATTATAGATAGGAAACTGTAATGCTCCAAACCGGTACTATAAGTACAGCGCCCTCTGGTCGTAGGAAGAATAAGTTTCATGTATAGGAGGCGGGAATTTTGAATTGATTCGAATGTTGAAATTTATTTATATCAAGTATTAAGCTATTAAATTATATACGTTATATTTTATATTTATAATAAATGAGTGAAATAGTAAATTAATAATACAAACTATTTTACTTCGTATTTCTTCTGTGCTATTTTTTTTATTATCGCTAATTACATAATTTTTCAAAATTTTATTCCCATTAAATATTCGGTGTTGAACATTTGTAAATATTTTTTGGGATTTGGAAATCAATGTAAAATAACGTTTGTAAAATATATTAACAATTAATACCGAGCTTACAAATACTAATTATGCATCTAAGAACTAATAAAGTACACATATAATGCAGTCTGGAATACAGAAATTAATGCGCGATATGATGTCTCTTTCACAAAAGTTTTTTCACACACAATATCTGATGATAAACTGTTTACTATTTATAAGATAAATAATCACAAACAACCACAAATAAATGTGTATATATCACAAATAAACAAAGCCACAACTAAATTAAAAAATATGTCAACCAATTCAATAACAATCGAGCTGTCAGTAAGCTGTCATTTTCAAATTTGAAATAAAATTTTATATACTAACGCCATCTAAACGGGGGAAGAAAAGTTATAATGTTGGCCCGCTTTGTCTAACAGGAGAATCCACCGCATGGTTGTATTGTATAGGTTACGTTTTGAGCCCAGTCATTTAATTTCACAAAACAACAAATTATATTGAAAAGAATATTTACTTTAGATTTTAAGGGCTGCAATGCTGAAAATAGAAAAATAAAGTACTTTAATTGACTGCTCGCAGCGGCAAAGCGGAATTTGCCAATATAATGGAATAAATTTCGTAACTAATTCTTATAATTAGGTATGTGGTAGTAGTGAAAAAATAATATATACACTACGGTTATGAAGAGCATTATTGTCCTCGCGAATTAATCTTTCGCTCGGTCAATAATCATACTCTTCATAACCTTGATGTATAATATACTATTAAAACTGCGTACATAATAATTGTTAACCTTCAAGTTTCATCTCATATTATTTGGAAAGCCTTTTCATTGTACGTAATTTTCATGTTAATAATAAATACACCCACGCTTGTACAATAGAAAAGAATTGTGCTTAATATTACATTTTCTTATATTTTCTGGTATAAAAGACTTCTTGTAGTTTTTATTTACTGCAAAGTGAATCTGAAGTTTCAGCAGTATCTATCATAAGTTGCTGACTTGCGAAATTATTTTGTAAGCTTTACTTTAAAATAAGAATAAGTAGAATGCATCTGATTATTTCCAGACTAGTTCATTCAAGGCACAATTTGATGAATAGGGAAAATCTAATACTAATACTACAGATTATTTTTCCAGGGCATAATATTAGATTCAGAAACTGTATAGTAACATTTTAGAATATTGTTATTAATGAATTAATAAAAATCTGTAAAGTTTAATAAATGATCATTATAAATTATGAGATTTTAGTGATGTCATTGTTTTAACTTTAGTTAGTAATAAAATAGTGATATGAATTTTTAATCGAGGTATAGTACAATGGGGTCATGCCACATTTTCTGTTTTATTTTTTTCCTGGAAGTTTACCGGTCACAGTATATGTAAATAATATTTTCACGCCATTTGTGTGCATTGTTTTGTAGATAGATGATTTTTTAAAAATAGGGGTCAATTTTAAATCTCAATGAGGTCACGTGAGCGCATACGTCATGTATCTGAACGATTCCAGTTCACCCTGGCGGACAAAATGTAAATTAAAATTGTTTATAAATAGTTTTTTTGGGTTTTTTAAATAAATTGTTTCCACAAGTTGGAGCTGCACAGTTCTTCTTCGCCATGATTTATCATTATTATCATTATAAATATACAATTATTGCACTTTTATGTATTAAATTATTTATCAAGCACACAAACCTGCAATTGAAAATAATATTTCTCTAATGAAATAAATAAATCTTTATGAAACAAAAAAGACTGAATAGAGTGCACTTTTCTTCTGACAGCTTTATAAATATTTGGTTAGTTTACTCTGATCTTACGTTTAATTTCGCGTTTGAAGTTTGTGACATTGTGACCTTCATGTACGTGTGACTAGTGTCGTTGGGTGAGTAGCCGATACATGACGTCACAGAAAATCGTAGCGCGAATATCTTTTAAGTAAATTATGAATGAAAAGTATTATATTTTGGGATGTTCTATGTTGCAATATGGATAATAAGTGTTATAGATTCTATTTTTATAAAAATATTATCAACATTTTTTTTTGGCATGACCCATTATCTATTAATGAGTCTACCATCAAAGTTCATAAGTCCTTCAAATCGAATAATATATTTATAACCCCATGTTGTTTCTACAAGTTATTATAACTTTAGTATAAACTTTTTCAGAATAAAAACTTACGTTATTTGTTTCCTGTAGTACTTAGAAAAGTGTTGATTTATTTATCTATTTAACTTATTTTAAACAAAGAATTCAATGACTGTATTGAAAATTATTATATAATTCATATCCATAATATACAGTGTGATTCATAAAGGTGTTCCAAAATAAAACCATATATAGCGGAAGTTATTTTGAGTAAAAATGTTATATGAAGATATATCCGGAAACTTTTCGTTATAGCCCTTTAAACGTGCACCTCATCAGACACATTTTTATTAATAACTCTACGCACTAAAATTTTGAAATTTGATACGAGGTACGAGGATACTGTTTTTTTGTTTCTGTATCTCAACCAGAGGCGTATAGTGACGTGTGTGCAGGATAGGTACTCTCCCTGTGGTGATACGACAACTGAGACAGCTGGTAAACACTCTCTATATGGTATAGATATGTCGTTATTCATCATTATCGAAATCTGCGAATAAAAGCAGATTGTTACACCCGTAATAAACCGTGATGATGTATTTATTTATAAAATAAATCCGATTTTTGAAAAGGGGCCGACAAATATTTAAAGTTATTTAGTTGGACAGTTAAGAGTTACCAGAACCACCAACATTCAATAACGGCGCTTTGAGTTAAACAGGTAAACACATTTGCAACTTAAACTTGTACGATAGACCGGGGAAACGAAATTATGTTGTCTAAGGTTTAAGAACATTTTAATTTTGTTACAAACTATAAAATTGGCGTTAAGTTAATGTATTTTATTCAAAGTTGACTGATAAGATAAAACGTTAGACATTTGAAAAAATATTTTGTTATCTCAATCTCAATCAATTATCTCAATTCATTGATTATTACTTACTACATTTTTTAGACAATTTTATACCTGATTTCTGTCGTTACAAAGCATAAAAAATAATTTTACTTATTGTTTCAGATACAGAATATCCACGGTCTACAACTTTTATATGAAAGTTTTTTACCTAAAATAATTAGCGAAGCAGGAAATTACGAAAGTATGATTTTACAAGTTAAAGTCCTTATTTGGCTGTTCGGGTCACCACCCTGTATAAATATCAACTGATCGATCATCTATGGTCGCAGTACAGTTTTCTTTTTAATTCACTATTCGGGTACAAAATTTATGAGACGTCAGAAAAGAAACCTACGTCACAAGTGTCACGCGCTAAACTATTAGGCAAAATAATCATATTTAGGCCCGCTTTTTCCATCTCTGGATAAAGTGTCAGTTCATTTAACTGCTAGATAAAATAAAAATATCGCACTCGGCAATTATATGATGCGATATTTTTCTTTTAATTGGCAGATAAATTAACTAGAATTTTCTCAAGAGATGGGCCTAAATAAATTATTATTTATTTTTTATTTCGTTATTTTTCATTGTAATCTTCAAATTAATTAGTTCTTTGTTTTGAAATGAATTAAAATAAAATTCTTGTTAATATGAGGCTAATCATAAAATCTTTATTTTTAGTAAAAAAAATACACAAAACAAAAAGGTAAAACGTAAAAGGTCTGTAATTACATTAGGAATTCTGCGACCCGTGAATCATAAACTACATACTACATAAATAATAATTAAAACACGCATTTGCACAATAATTTTTATCTGGAAGTCGCCATCTGCAAATTCCACTCGGCTAATCTTCACGGTTTAAGTTAGTTTAATTTCACGGGCGTAGTGGACGATGCAGTGAATTTAATTAGGAGCAAGTGAGATATCTGAAGGGCGAAATGGCTGCGTATAGGGCGTAAAAGCAGCTAACTTAGTTTACTGGACAACGCATGGGCCAACTTCAGCTTCAGTGGAATAAAGAACGAACAGACGAACACACTAGTAAGCGGTTAACTAATTGAAACTTTGTTAATTTGTACATGTTATTGAGATAAATTTACGATGGAGAATATTTAACTTTTAGTAAAAGAGTAATATATTGTCAAACGTGTTGTATAATTCAACTCGGTATTACAATGTGTGTGATGTATTATAAGTTTGGTATCAAATAAGAGGTATCGTCAAGTGTTGTCATGCAGAAATGTCAAAAATGTGACAGCCCGATCATAACTAAAATATTAAGTGCACATGGAACATAAGATAGTTGTTATGATGTTTATGAGTTGTCACACAATTTTTTTTGGTGAATATGGCGCATAGAAGAGTATTTACATCTTTCCTCCTACATATTGTTTGTTACAATGTCTGAGTACGACAATCATAATCATTAATCGTACCACAATTTAGTGTAAAAAAACTTGAATGAATGTTAATAATTATATTTTTGATTTCAGGTGGGCTAATTTTTTGACTGTTTTGTTAACATACATAATAATAATAATAATAATAATAATAATAATAATATATCATCACGGCATATTACCCATTTCTGGGTGTACCAGTATCTACAACACATGTAGACATCGGTAATGATGACTCATATGACTCCACACTCATAGCTGGTGTGGAGAGTGCGCCACAGGGGTCACTTTTGTGCCATTTAAAATTGGAAATATTTGGCGTCTGTCGGGATTGAACCCGGTTCCCCCAGGTTCGCGACCAGACACTCAGGCACGCGGCCACGGGACCATAACATAACATACATTGGTGAGTTATTTTTAATATATAAATACATTGAAATGCAAATTTAGAAGTCAATTAAATTTTTTTCTGCGGTGTGTATTTCACATAAAATACGTATTTATTTTTGTATCACTAATTGTACGAATTTATTTGATAGATAATTGCTTGCAATTTAATGTGAAATAGCATACGAAAATTTCAATTTACTATTATGATGAATATTACATCATTTAATTTATTTTTGATGCTTTAAATTTCATTCGACTAGTCATGCAATTATGAATGATGTATTTTGGAATTAATTTTTGAATTCATTTTGAAATATATAATCATTATTGAGTTATGTAATGAATTTATTTTTAATTAAAAACTGTGCATATTCATTTACAATTCAAAACAATTATCAGTTTTATAATTAAATAAATATTTAGAGAATTATAAACAAACGCAACAAAAATAAATAAAAAATATTTCTGCGTTTTGAAATATCGTATCGGTATTAATAGATATTTACACACCAAGTGAGCTAAGGTAATGTTTATTGATGAGAAGAAAGTTAATTTCTTCGAGTTTGTTGCAGAGTGAATTAAAAAAAATGTGAGAGTGATTTAAAAAATTTTAATTCACTTATGAAAAAATCTGTTGTGGCCAGCACAAGACCTTCCGTCAATTCCATGTATTTTGTACAAATCCCATACCAAAAAGACCTTGGAACAGATTCTATATAATATCATGTAAAATCGAACACGAACACATACTATTTTTACAAATTCCATAGCAAAAAGTTCATTTGAAAAGGTTCTATAAATCCAATAAAATTATAACATAAACTACACTAAGTAATGTCCTTCCATCTTCTCTTTGGCCTTTCTCTGCGTGTCACTTGCGAGCAACACTATAACATACCACATACCAATTTTAGATCCTATACTTTTTTCCATATTTGGTTTTGCACTTACAACTGACATCTGTAATTAAATTTTTTTGAATAATTATGTCAGCTGTTTCCATGATAAAGAAGCAAAGCTGACTAATTTTTGAAAATTAATTTCTTTATAATGCTTTAACTCTACATCTATTGAATATGAAGGAAAATGAATAATCAAACCATATAGAGAAGAGTATTTTCTTTAATAAATATAATAACAAAATGTCAAAAAATAATATTTAACTGCGTTTTTTTAAGAAAAACTGTTAAAAACTTCAAATAAGGGTACTTCCGGTGGATCAATTATAACCAAAATCTAATCAACTCTTCATATGGATGTACAGAAGAGGAATACGAAAGAATTATAATTTTTAGAATTATGGTATTGGAGTTATCGTCGGAGAAAAATTTGTCACACACGGACACACATACACACACACACACACACACACACGAACACACATACACATACATATATACAGACATCATCTTAAAAATAGTAAATTCGTATTGTAGGGACCCTAAAACGTGCTTATTCATTAAAAACTCACCACCGAATTTTTTGACCAAAGACAATACCTTCCTTACCTAAAGGTGACGGAAGGTAAAAAGGGTTACTTATAGTTGTTGCTATGGAGTTAATAATGACAGTTTAAAACATCAAAATTGAATAAAAAATTTAAAAACATGTTGAATGAACACAAATAGAAATTATAAATTTAATTTTGTTATTAAAAAAAATTGAATTTATTTTTAATTTACAGAGACAAAAATTATAAGTATGCACATAGCACACAACTTCCAAAATTGTCGATTTCACGAATTAGCTAGATTTTGACTAAATACACCGGCCAAATTGCAAAATATTGCAAAGTTAGCCAACTAAATATTCCAAAACATTTCTTTTCATACATACATAATAACCGACCGCTATCACTCCTATGTTATTCGCTCGGCTATCTTCGCCCATGATAAGGTTTAGCGATACGCAACAACTGGGCGATAGTCAACTAGACGCTAGTTACGTGGGCGACGGTTAAGTGGAAAGTCCTATGAGCGATAGTAACTTAAAAATTTTGCACGCTTAGCAGGCATACAAATAAATGTTAACATAACCCAACCTAACACTAATCTTTTATTTTATCGTCCAGATGTCGCCGCGCTCATTTGGTTATTGTCCAGTGGATGGATTAGGGTTCATTCGCATAATTTCATGTTCGAATCTACTCGAACTAGTCCATCACGAGTTTTTTATCATTGTGCTCGAGAGTTTTGCGAATCACATAATTATGTCTTACTAAATTTGTCTGGTTAGGTTTTATGTTAAAAATTTCATATTTAACGAAGATTGATAAATGCTAATGAGTATATTTCAGGGCAATCAACCAGTAAAATAACGGTTAATAGTTAATAATTATTACAACGGTTTTTACTCAAAAACCGGTTTACACTTTACTTAACCGGTTTTTAAAACGGTTAGATTAACCTGTTAAATCGTTAAATAAACTGGGTAATATAATCAATGAGGAAAAAATACAAATATATGTATTTTTTCTACACCCGTTAAAAAAGTGTCATTTGGTGAAAGAAAGTAGTTGCTTTCATCAAAGTTAAAAAATTATAATCTAGAAAAAGTACTCTTTCCCATTCTTTCTCGAACTGGTTTGAAAAATACCGATTTTGACTTATTTCAGGTAATAATTACCGTTTTTTTTTAGTAAATATAAATATTGGTTTCGGTTTCGATTAAACATCCCATTAAAACACTGGTTATAATGTAGATTGCTTACGGTCGCATACCGCATGATGAGATTTTAAGTGGATTAATTTCAACAACAGTTTTAAAATATTATTCTACCATTATATAGTGTTAATGGTTTCTATGGTAATTCGAGAATATAGATCATTTCTCGTAACATACTTGTAAAATAAATTGCGACAGATATTGGCCTAAAACCGGTGATTATAATGGATTCTATTAGGAAAATTTAATTTAAAGTAGCTGAAATAAAATTTAACGGTTTAATGCCCGTAGGCACATACATATACATGAAAATGAATATAATGATTCGCTCAGAAATGAATCGTTTAAATTTAATGATCATTAAACACAAATCCATGAACCCAACAATATATATGAAATGGTTCATTTTGTAATAACTCGTTTGTTAATTATGTTGTAACTTTTCAGTGCTATCTCTACTATCGTGATGCAAGAGTGAAAGGAAACGATACAGAGACCTACTGAAAACATGTATTGGTAGATAATATATACTATTACACAAAAAAAGAATTGAAATTTTGTCTAATTATATTTAGATATTATTTTATTAGGCAATATGTCTAATAATTTAGTATAATTTACAAATAATACTTTAGCATTTTAACTAATCCGAAATAGATAATAAATATTTTGTAAAAAATCGTTAATTTAAATAAGCAAATGTTTACTTTAATAACTTATTTTATTTAATTTTACTTAATTTTGGCTTCATTATTTTTGTCCTACAATTTTCGGTAATTTATCTAATGAATTAGGTAATTAAATAGAAAATTTGAATACATATTTAGTTAATTTCCTTATTTATATTTAGTTCAATACTTATTAATGTATAAATGTTATAATTTCATCTAATTTTGTATTTAATTTTACTATAATTTTATTATAATTTAACTAAATCAACTTGGATATTTTAATGAAACATATTAATAGGCTGAAAAATAAGTAATTTATTTAGTTAATTTAACTACAATTTATATGTTTTTTGTTTCTTCTCTGTATATAGTGCACCTACCTATTGCAGCAAAGTGGTATTGTTCCACTTTATGTACTGAAACTGAATTTAATAATCACTGAGCCATTACTGTCTCTCATGGTATAGTATTTTAAAAATACATACAGTCATACAAAAAAGTCTACGTACGACAGCAGTTTTAATGTATTTTAGGACAAATAGCAGTCTAAAACCCAATATATTTAATTTCCTTTTAATCCAAAATGAAACGCAGTATATTACGTTATTATAAATATAAAATAAACAAATAACTTACTTAATTTATTTATATTATGGGGTAAACATTGAAAGTATTCATAATTTCATGACAAAAAAGTCTCCGTACGATAACCAAAACATTTAAATAATAAACCATTTATTTATGTTTCATAAAGAAATATAATATTTGGAGGATTTTCCTTTGGTTCTTCCACCAGTAACTAAGCGATGAGCCATTGAATCTACCAAATTTTTGGTTACCTATGGTATTATATTCTGCCATTTTACTTGTAATTAACTTGAAATTCTTTTTTGCTTTATATTCTTAGTTATTTTAAGAATTTTCCGCACTTTCTCAATCTGGTTAAAGTCCGGAGACTGCAAGGGATTATTAAGCATATTTTTAATATTATAAAGTACTCATTCTCTTATAGACGCGAATTATTAGTCGAATTTTTCTGATGCATGAAATTAAAATTGTCTGTTAAGGCCCTATCTTTCGGCACTTTGTTTTAAATTTGCTTTTAAAATATCGAGGTAACCTTTGCTATCCATTGTTGCAATAATTACTAATTTTCGTACACCCGCTGAGAAAATATAGCCGCTAGATATAATGCTGTCACCGCCATATTTAACTTACATATACATATTTTAGATTTTCTACTTTTAAATTAAAAGTTTTAATTCTTTATTAGGTTTACTGGTAACGTAAGTAAGTAATTATAATACATACAGATTGGAAAGAAGGTAAAAAAAATGGATAAAACCATAAATTTAAGGCATTTAATACTAACAGTTAAATACGCAAGTGATAGCATTATGTTTGGGGCTATATTTTCTAAACGGGTGTACGAAAATTAGTAATTATTGCAACAATGGATAGCAAAGCTTACCTCAATATTTTAAAAGCAAACTTAAAACAAATTGCCGAAAAATATGGCCTTAACAGACAATTTTAATTTCATGCATCAGAAAAATTCGACAAATAATTCGCGTCTATAAGAGAATGCGAACTGTATAATATTAAAAATATGCTTAATCATCCCTCACAGTCTCCGGACTTTAACCAGATTAAGAAAGTGCGGAAAATTGTTAAAATAAATAGGAATATAAAGCAAAAAAGAATTTCAAATTAATAACAAGTAAAATGGCAGAATATAATGCCATCGGTGACCAAAAATTTGGTAGATTCAATGACTCATTGCTTAGTTACTGGTGGAAGAACCAAAGGAAAACCCTCCAAATATTATATTTATTTATGAAACATAAATAAATGGTTTTTTATTTAAATGTTTTGGTTATCGTACGGAGACTTTTTTGTCATGAAATTATGAATACTTTCAATGTTTACCCCATAATATAAATAAATTAAGTAAATTATTTGTTTATTTTATATTTATAATAACGTAATATACTGCTTTTCATTTTGGATTAAAAGGAAATTAAATATATTGGGTTTTAGACTGCTATTTTTCCTAAAATACATTAAAACTACTGTCGTACGGAGACTTTTTTGAATGACTGTATTTTGCGATAAGCGTATTAAAAATCACCAATATCAGATAACACTAAAATACGCAGAAATTCCAAACTGATTTAAATAAGTTCAATGAAATTCATTATCCGTTGGAAACATCACAATATCAACAGGATAAAGCAAACACATTCATATACATGGGTGGTGTGTTCTCCGGTTTCATTTTATGTAAATCGTTTTGCGGAAAACACGAAACAATGGTGTATTGTTTGCTGTAGTGCACTATACGGCCACTATGGCGCTGTATTTCCAGGTTATATCTTACGGTCGTAGCCATTAGATGCTCTACCACTTTGCTGCTTCTGCTTCACCACTTCATCACCACGGAAGTGATAAACACCTTCCGGGAAGCAGAATAAAACTACGGGGGGGATAGTGGAAGAGGCAAGAGGGTGTGCTGCATACACTCTGCAGTTTTAAGTGATTTTTTTGTGAAGAGTATTATGAGGTATTATATGGATTTAAGGATAAAAGTGAAATACGGTATGGAGATAAGGATGGTGAATATATCAGCTCTTGATATTATGAAGGTATTTTATGAGCAGGCGCGGAAAAAAAATTCTGATAAACATTTTATCGTGAATGATTTTTAAAAAGGCTTTCATTTTATATTACAATTTAACATCGTTTTAAATTCGACCAGTTGGTTTTAAACCCGTATTCATAAACACTCGTAAAATTTTAAACGGTTCGTTATAATTTTTATCCAATAAAAACAGTCGACATCGAAAGAAAAATCGAAATTTTATTTGTCAAGTGTGATTCTATTTATCAAAAATTATAATGAGCCGTTTTGAAATTTTACGAGTATTTACGAATATGGGCATTAGTCTTGAATAGTCTATGATCATTAAACAAATTTTATTAATTTTAAATTATTTATAAAACAAACAGTTTTCATGTTTAATCAAATTTAAAATATTCCCGGATTTGAGTCAATAGTGCATTTCAAATCAGAAAATAGCAGACGGCATTTGAAAACTGGCTGTTTTTATATGCATACATAAATAATTTAAATTCGTGAATCCCTAGCTTCGATACTAAAACATTTTTTAAGTGGATTTTATTTGACAACTGGTAGCTGATAATTTTTTCGTTATTGTGCACTAGTTGCGTATTCTGACCAATGAGAGAGCAGAATTTATTTCCCTATCTAAACCAATATAGGTTTTCCTAACCTAAACGTATAGTAAATAATTTTGACCTTTTAATTTAGGTTATTAAAAATGTAATTTACTAAGAAAACCTTTATTTATAAAAATAATCACCATATTTGTAGTTTTCTTACACTAATATAATGTATATACACTGCTGGACAAAAAAATCGGACACAAATATCTAACTTTTTTTATTTGAATAATTTTTCTGGATAACCAATAGGGGAATATCACTAAGTGAAATTTTAATGTTTGTGTGTACTACTAAAGCATGTCATATAAGTAGCCTAATAGTAATATACAAATCAAATTTATATTATCTTGTAGTTGAAAATAGAAATTAAAAGTATCATATCATGGGGTCCCGTGGCGCGTGCCTGAGTGTCTAGTCGCGAACCTGGGGGAACCGGGTTCGATCCCCACAGGCGCCAAATATTTCCAATTTTAAATGGCACAAAAGTAACCCCTGTGATGCACTCTCCACACCAGCTATGAGTGCCCGTGAGGTGACGCCTGGTAAGCGCCCACACGGTAAAATATATCGTCATCATTACCGATGTCTACATGTGTTGTAGATACTGGCACACCCAGAAATGGGTAATATGCCGTGATGATGCATATATATTTATATAAGTATCATATCTTTGAAACAGCAGCCCAGTAGCCATGTAAAAATCCGATTATGACGTATTTGGCCCTGATTATTTCTTAAGATGAACGCAGGATGGTTTTACTTAACAGTTTCCTATTTAGAGTTTAGAAGTTAAAATAATAGGTTGCACACTGGTGAAACAAAAATGTCGAATTAAAGAATTGTATGTAGAATCACAGAATGCACGTTTAATGATTCACAGTAGTAAATTAAATGTTGAATTTAGAAAACTGAAACCACAGACAATTTGAATGATAAATGACAAATGTCACTGATATTTATGTTAACTGCTTTATATATCTACCTTTTGTCTCTTTCTACGCCATAGTAATTAGTGATTCGGTCGAGACGAGACAAGACGAGAAATTCATTGTCTCGTCTCGTCTCATTTCAAATTCATAAAACTATGCCTCATCTCGTTTAATAGAGTCTCGTCTCGGCCGAGATTTCTCGACAGAAATTTAATATGTATATTTTGGACACATAAACTAATGATTAAATTTATACAATTTGGTATTAATAGCAATTTGAACAAAAAGATAAATATTTGTCGTTTTATTTCAAAATTTGTCATAACCTAAAACTTGTGCAAATTGTTATAAAACATTAAAAAGAAGATAAAATGTCAAATACTTTATTATCTTTTTGTTCAAAAATGCCACAGCTATTGCTGTTAATACAAAATTGAATAAATTTAATAATTAGTGTATGGGACCAAATATTACATAATTTACACAATTTTGATGTCATTTTATGTCTTTCTATTCTTACCACAACCATCGTTCTAAGTTAAAACGGGGGGTAACAGTTTGCAAAAAACTGATTCCCTATGATAAATACCTATGGCCCGTTTTTTAATTAACAGTCTGTATATTATGTGTTCAAATTTTAGGTTGATTTTGAATTAGTTGCCATTATTATTATGATTATTATTATTATTATTAATATTATTATTATTTTTTGTCATAGATATATGTCGTGTCTGTTGATGTGAGTAGTACAAACACAGTAAAAGCATTACATCGTTAAGTTATGAACAGATATACGGTGCAACAACGTGGAAGCACAAGCGTTTACACATTTTGTAAAAGTTTACAGTATACACTGTAATGAAAATAGTTAGTTTTTCATATTATAGCGTGTAAATATTAAGATATCAACCATGAAATGTATAAGGACAAATAGAGACAGATATCACAAAAAAAGATGTTAAATTGTACACGCTTGCAAATATAACTAATGAGAAAAATAACAATCGAGATATCTCGAAACAGTTATCGAGAATCGAGATCTCGGCAAATATATCTCGTCTCGTAAAATATTTTTTACATTTCTGTTTCGTCTCGACGAGAGGAGAAATCTCGAGTATGAGACGAGGCGAAAATTGAGAAATATCTCGTTTCGACAGATTCACTAATAGTAATTATTTTAATATGAAAAATTCGAAGAAAGTGTTATTTTCTGTAAGTAGCAAAGTAGCCTAAGAATAGCACATCTAAGATGACCTTAAAATGGTGCACTACATGTTCATTTTAATCAAAGTTATGTCTCATACGGTTTTGGTAGCTCTTAAAATCCAGACGATCGTAGTACGAGTGTACTGTAAACAGTGGTTTATTAATTTAACTTCGTATTTCGCTATCGATATTAATTCAGAGCAGTATCTATAATTGATTCTCTGTACGTACATATATGAAATTTAATTAAGGAAAAACTATGTTCAGTTTATTACAGAACATAGAATTCTAATTGGATTAGATTTTATTAAGCTACAATGACTGCTAACTGAAACGTGTTATAATTGAACCTATTAAATTAGTGTAAATTTACTGTAATACAAATTCATATTATATTTAGTTATGTCGATTATTTTATACAATAATTATTTTGTATTTTAAATACAAATATTTGAGAAATAAGTACGCTGCAAAAGTGTTCTTTCCTCGCCCAATCTGAAGTATATGCAGCCGAGGCGAAAACCAGATGAGGTGAAAAATAATTTTCCATTCGAGGTGCACTTAAAATTTTTAGGTGAATATCTGATTCAGGTCAGTTACAGAGTGCTATGCTGTCATCTGGACAGCTCAAAAACAATCTCCCTAATGTCAAAATATTTATATTCTAAACATAAATATTAAAAAACTACAATAATTAATTTAATGAGCAAGGAAATGAGTGTTAGCGAAATCGAACACGATTTTTCTAATACTCCGCTTAAAATTTATGTAGTTACAAGTTATATAACAGTATATTTATTTGCTATTAAAAAAAAAAAAAACGAGTGACTTTAGCGGTCGTAAAGTAGTCTTTGTCTAATATCAGAAAAATAATTAGCTTGTTTCAGGATACGTGAAATATCTACTGATATGATATATTTACATTTGTACTAGAAGAAACCGAAATTCTATCGAAATGCACAATTTTGAAATTTATATAGATTACCTATTTTATTTTAATTATAGAATTGAGCGTAGTCATTAAAATAAAGTAATTAAGCGTTTTAAAACTTCAAGCAAATGCTTTAATTACAAATTAAAACTTTAAATTAAGGCATTAAAATAAATCCAACTTTTATACTCATTTTCTAGTTTTCGTTTCAACTTTTCTAACTACTCACAATTGTTTTTCATGTGAAATGTTCTAAATGTAGAAAATCAATTGAATGACTTGTTGGGTATAAATTGATTTTTAAATATAATCTGTCAGAGTCTGATAAACTTTGATACCTAATACAAACTGTCACTATTGATATACCTAAAGTTTATATTTGGACTAAATTCAATTTCGTGCAATCTACAGGAAAATTGTATCAAACGTCAATTTGTAATTTAATTTTTTCTGAAGCTTTTCCCAAATACTTCCATAAAAACATGGAATAGATATTGAGTGGAGTGCTTAATTACGTTAAATAAAGAATACTAATAATTGATGAATGTCGTGTTACTTATACCCTATAGTTTTAGTAAATTAAATTATTTTTCTAAAACAGTAATCAAATTGAAGTAATTATTTGTGTAGTACGCAATTATTTAAATGTTATTAACTAATTATTTATTGTTTCATTCTATTTAACAAAATTTAAGTATAGGTTTATTTATTTCTAAAGGTAATTTATTGTAACACGCTTACTTGTAATCATAGATCACAATATGCTATATATAAATAGGTAGCAGTCATGTTAGACGTAAGAGTATATCTTGAATTGTTAAAAAATGTTATACAGGGTGTCTCTTAAATAGAGGGACATGGCTTAACCACAGATTCCTGAAGCTAAAATAAGACGATTTAACTAAACTTGCTTCTACCGGAAAGTGTACCATTTAGCCAGAATTCTGCTTCAAAGTTCTTCGAAAAAAAATTAATTTTGCTTATAATAATCGGACGTTTTATTCGATTTGGATGAAATTTGGTATGACAGTTTATATGGTTATAAGTCATCTTTTAAGGTGATACTTGTTATTATTAGTGAACCACTAGTGTATGAAACTTAGGTGTCCCAACATTAATTACACCGTAACTTTTCAATGGCAATGCCGAAAACGTGAAATTATTTTTCTTCAGAAAGATACATTCAATAGTAAACTTTTCTCTCTGTGTATAATTTGTAATATCTGTTACGGTTCACACACAAAAAAAATAATATCTGAGTGTCTGCACTGCTAAATTTTTAAAATAAATTTAATCTAGTGGTCTATCCAAATGTCAAACAAGTAATTTTTAATGACAGTAACGAGTTGTCAATCTTCACAACTTGTTTAGGAGTATGCTGAGATATGTAATCGTCTTATTTATAATAATGGTAGTAAAATATTATTAGGCCGAACAAGCGGATGTTACTAATTTTAGAATATTGCGAAGAAAATTTTTGACAACCCGTAAAACAATTGTTACTGTCATTAAAAATTACTTGTTTGACATTTGGTCAGACTGCTAGATTAAATTTATTTTAAAAATTTAGCAGTGCGGACACTCAGATTTTATTTTTTCTGTGTGAACCGCAACAGATACCACAAATTACACACAGAGAGAAAAGTTTACTATTGAATGTATCTTTCTGAAGAACAATAATTTCACGTTTTCGGCATTGCCATTAAAAAGTTACGGTCTAATTAATGTAGGGACACTTAAGTTTCATACACTAGTGGTTCACTAATAATAACAAGTATTACCTTAAAAATGACTTATAATCATATAAACTGTCATACCAAATTTGATCCAAAATAAAGCGTCCGATTATTATAAGCAAAATTAATTTTTTTTTCGAAGAAATTTGAAGCAGAATTCTGGCTAAATGGTACACTTTCCGGTAGAAGCAAGTTTGGTTAAATCGTCTTATTTTAGCCTCAGGAATCTGTGGTTAAGCCATGTCCCCCTATTTAAGAGACACCCTGTATAAAGGATTTCGGAAACGTTACTTAACAGAGTTCTTGTCCTTTGTAGGTGCAACTATGCGTAGACACTTTTATTATGTATTACCAAAACAATGATTCGTAATCTATTTAATGCAAGATTTTTCAAATGTGCAAGGTTTTGTGACTGCATATTATGAACATTATGTGGTTTCAAAAATATTTTCACAGTTCATTTTCGTAAACAACCTGTATCAGTGATGTGTTCCATAATTCATGCATATCCCACGTCAATCAACCAGTCATAAAAAATGACCTGAAAACTCCGGAATTTCGACGTAGGATGAGATTTCTGTCCGTCAACGTTTGACAAACAATGTGTCGCTATGCGAAAATAACAGATAGGAAATATTGAGGGATTTTAGATTTTCATTGTTTACTACAATTTAGCAAGCGGCCACATAATGCAAACAGCCGATTTACTGATATTTTGTTACCCAAATAGAATATGTACTTTCATGTTTACTGTTTTTTGGACCTGCCAATATTCAGGTGACACCGAAAGACTGACCTCTAAAAAAAACTTATTTTTTAAATTTCTTGATATATTTTTACGCTAGGCTTAGGGGTTCACTAATCAATGTGTTTGGTATGATGGTAGCGCTTTCGTTTTAACAGGAAATGACATTAATTTTCACATTTCAAAATGCATTGAAGAAATAAATTACAAAAACGTAATAGTCCAGTCAATGGAGACCAAAAAAGACCTTTGCCTTACAAAAGGTGGGGAAAAACGATTTTAACATATGTTGTTTGGGTGAGATGGGGATGAAAAATTTAAATTTGTGACCTTGGGGAGGCTCAACGTGAGCCGCCATCTTGGATCAAAGGTGCAAAAAATGAATTTTTTGCTATTATCTTGAAAACAGTGGTCCGTATCAAAATTTTACAAGAATACAAAATTTAAGCTGGTTACTTTTTGTACAAAAAGGGTTGTTGCATTTTTTTACCTAGGATGAACTTTCAAAGAGTTATGTTCAAAAATAAATAACCAGAACAACAATTTATGAAAGAAGATTTAATCACTCAAAATAATTTTTGTCACCGCTTTTTCACAATTTCATCAACCACTCTAACCCGGTTAAAGATACGGTGCCACGGTTTAAAAATTTTAATTCAGTTTGGAATTCTCCTACATGTCATGTTAAACGATTTTTGCTCCGATGACCGGTTAACGAATTATTAATAATTTATACTTATATGAAATTTCACTAAAATTTGAAACATTTGCAAATCGGCTTAGTTTTCATTTTTTCTTTGGATACGATTCATGATAAGCTTTATTGTGCATTTAATACGTGTTAAAATTTCAGAAGAAAAATGAAAACTAAGCTGATTTGCAGATGTTTCAAATTTTAGTGAAATTTCATATAAGTTTAAATTGTTAATAATTCGTTAACCGCTCATCGTAGAAAAAATCATTTAAGATGACATAAAGGAGAATTCCAAAATGAATTAAAATTTTTAAACCGCGATACCGTATCTTTAACCGGGTCAGAGTGGTGATGAATTTGTGAAAAAGCGCCGACAAAAATTATTTAAAAATCATCGATAATTTACTTCTTTTGATGCCATGACAAATGCAAACTATTAGAAATAGCAAAATCTATTAGACTAAGTATTAAAAAATTATTATTGTGTAGGTATATTTTGAGTGATGAAATATTCTTTCATAAATTTTTTGAAAGTTCATCCTAGGTAAAAATGCACGAACCCTTTTTGTTCAAAAAGTGCTTTAATTTTGTATTCTTATAAAATTTTGATACGGGCCACTGTTTTTGAGATAATAGCGAAAAACTCATTATTTGCACCTTTGATCCAAGATGGCGGCTCATACCGAGCTTCCCCAAAGTCACAAATTTGAATTTTTCATCCTCGTCTCGTCCCAAAGAACATATGTTAAAATCGTTTTTTCCCCACCTTTTGTAGGGTAGAAACCTCTATTGACTGGACTATAAGAGAAAATTATGAGTAAGTGGCCTGGTAAGCCAAATCAAGTATGTTATAGTAACAAATTGGACATTTTTTTGTAGCAAAATACAAAATCTTATAAAATTATCGTCCTATTTAAAAAAATTAACTTAAATATTATTCAATATTAAATCAACTGTTTTCACAGCCTGCCAATAGCATGGATTAGCAGGTTAATTATTCATAATTTTGTCTTATGTTTTTGTAATTTATTTCTTCAATAAAATTGTACTTAATTAAAAAATAATGTTAAATAAAAAAGTTATTTTGAGTGGCTCATTTTTCAGTATCAGCCTGTATAGTACATACTTCATAAATGTACTTAAATGCAAATTCCTTAATAGGAAAACAATGCATTTTAAATATAGGTATTCAATTTTTCTATACATTATTTTCAATGTATTTAAATAATTTTTCACATTGTGATTTTTTTTATAATAAGGCAAGTATGGTTCGTAAAACAATACAATAACATTTTTTGAAACACCTAAATTACATTCGTCTATGCATTTCCGCTAAAAATAAAATGTATTAAGAGAAAAAAGAAAATTGTTATTTCATTATACAGGGGGATTCATAATGGTTGTTCCTAAATTAAATCGTATATTGGTGTAGTTATTTTGAGTAAAAAATGTTATGTGAAGGTACCTGTATCCGAAAACATTTCGTTACAAAGTTACAGCCCTTTGAAGGTGCACCTCATCCTGATTAAACGCACATATTTGTTAATAATTCTGGTACTACTTTTGTTTCTGTATTTCAATCAGAAGCGTCACATATGGGGAAACCATGAACATTTTTCGTCGTTATCTTTTTTACCTATTAACGTTTTCATTATTACTAAAAAAATGTTACATGCAATGCAAAAATACACAAAAATGTACCTAGTCTTGATAAAACGTGATAAACACAATAGTTTTTGAGATATTTTAATTTTTAGAAAAAAATCAAGTAGGTGCTTATCCAAAATATTTAGTGCTGGATAATATGCAGACATGGTGTTTATTTATAGATATTGTAACGGTAATGGTCGTCGTGCGTTCAAAGAATATCAACGAATGAACTTTTACGAATTTAATTATGTTTTAATTGTTACCAATTTTTGTATGTACCTACTTACTGATTTTTCCAAATTAAAAAAAAAAAAAATGCCAATAATTGCTCTGTTTATCCACTTACATGCACCACAATTAGTTTTCAAGGTAACCGGGCGGCGAGAATGAAAACACTTCCTTAATAATACGTTCTCTCTAAATTTGATCAAGGGCATTGCTCCATATGCAATGTAAAACGGACTTTAGAAAAGAAGATAAATTCACACATTGTAGATAGAAAATTAATTTAGTTAAAATATTCTTACTACGATTTACAAAGTACTTTTTAAAAAATAAATTATTTTATTTCTCCTGCACTTCCACAGTTTAAAATGAAGTTGAAACTTTTAATTCCCACAAAAACTAAAATATATGTGCATAAATGTCTACAGAGATTATAATTGCAATTTTATGCATAAAACGAAACGATTTTAATCCTTGCAAAAAATAAACCTCGTGACGTGTTATTTATATTGTGGATAATAAATTTATATTTACTAGTGTGACATTTGATTCTCTAAACTGGGTAAACAAATTAAATTCCAGAGCAGATAATCTCACTCCATTCTTCGCTGCGGTGTAAATTTTCATTCATTAAAACTTTATTCTGGCTTTAATCGTATCTGGGCAATGACTCTTTGTAATACTCTGGTTTGGATAACGTCTTTATGCAAGCTAAAGGTCGTCGGAGTCGTAGATAAACCAGCGAAATTGTTATTTTTTACCTTTGGGACTCGATCTAGCTCATTATAGGGGAGTAATTTAATCCTTTGATTTATGTCCCCTGTTAGGCGCATTAAGAAAGATAAATTGTACAAAGTTTTGTTTTTTGTAGTACTTACTACAAGACTTGAAAATAAGCGTAAGCAAGAGTTAATAGGATGAGTTACACAACTTCTTAAATGATAATTATTGTCTTAGCTTTTATGTGCATAAAGATTTGTTTTGTATTTTGCATTTTATAAAAGTTTTACTCTTAAAGAAGCTTGAGCTGTATCCTCCTGGACAAACCCCAGCCCTCTGGAAACCACAGGATAAAAACCTCTCGGACATTGGTGGAATTGAAATGAAAAAATGTTGGAAACCGTTAACAATAGAATATTGTACCAAGGGTATTAGGGTGTTTATGCCCACCGAGCGCGATTGTTTATTAGGCTGAGGGCATGTGGCCCTACGATTTATAAAGATTGATTTACATTATACTGTTTTCTCATATTTTCGTAATAGATTTTTCGTTCGATTTTCATTCGAGTGTAGTTAAATTTTTATAATATTTAGTCGTGCACCATCGATTAATTCCGGACATTTTTGTGCACGTATTCTTTGTTTCCGTAAATGACAGGTTGACAAATAAAAATATCCTTGACAGACACTTTTTACCTCTCGCTAAGAGAGGTATTGGATTCATGCTAAAAATCGCATATCCAGATTTTAGTAAATTAGCACGCTTTAAGGTCCCTAGAATACGGTTATAAGATTTTTATGCTTATAACATAGTTTGTAAATGACAGATGTCAGTGTCACAAATTAACAGTTTTAATTTTGAAAACTTTTTTGGGAAGTACATTTAATCTTTCTTATTGTTTTATTAATTAAATATTTAAAATTATAGGTAAAATGCATATAACCATCAGAAATACCGCCAATCTTGTTAATGAATCTCTGACATTTAGGAACTTCCTCATACTATGAAAAATATAATTAGAATTGTATGTGTGCAGAAAACATGTTAAATACAATAAAAAACAATATATGGGTAAAGTTCTATATTTTTTTTATGTAAAACGACGGTTCGATAGCGAAGTGCAATACAATATTTATGTAACATAAAATGGAAATGGAGAGAGGTATTGTGCTGGCCACAACAGATTTTTTGTCTTTCAAGTCAAGTTGTTAAGTGCTGATAGCACTCTCTGTCATATTGTTCGCTTACGCATGCGTATTTTGAATCTAGTATCAAACTCGGACAAAAAAAAAAATATAGGACAAACTGTACATTTCTGAACTAGAGTCTAGGATGAAAAACGAACGATGGTCGGATGAAAATGTATAATTTATATTATATGTACTAGAAATGACTAGAAATTCTCGAACGCAAATCGAACTAGGCAAATAGATATATTTTTTATTTTTTGCACATCCGGGCGTGAAGGTCGGACAAATATTGTTTTAAGGGTGAAATGACACTCATTTTCGCCCTAGAACTTTACGTGCCCAGTTAAAATAATTATATCTATCATTAACTTGCTTGTTTTCATTGTTATCCATGACAACGTACATATGTTAAATAGACTACTATGATTTGAACATCGTTTTACTTTGATCACGGTGATGAAGTAACACTACTCCGGATGTGCAAAAAATATTGTATGTATTACGGACGAAATATATTTTGGCCCTAAGTGCATTGTAACCCTCCGCTACGCGTCGGGCTTTAATCGGCCAAAATCTATATCATTTCGACATAAACAGCTATTTTAATTCTCTAGGTAGGCTAATAGTATTTAACCAGGCAGTAATATCTGCCTGAATTCATTTCAGCATTCGAGCAATAGAAGATATTTTAAAAGTAATGTTTTGAATTTTCTAGAAATAGAATCGACCTTCAAGATTTAGATCTTGTCATTTGTGTCGGTATGTCACCAAAGTAACAATCTTTCGTAAAAAAATTAATTATTCTTTAAGAATGTGAATATAAATGCAACTAAAATATTGGTCTAATCAATAGTTTGTTATCCTGTAAACGTTTTACTTGTTAGTTACTCTTTGTTTTCAAATACACAAGTATAAGCATCAGGTGCACAGCGAAAATCCGAAGTTAATTCAGCTTTATTAAAGGTGACGTTTGTCTTCAGACTGTTCCAATTCCGATAAGCGAACGTCGAACTGTCGAAACTTTGCTAAAAGTCACTGAAGAGGGTACAATGAATTATTGAAATGTTGCGAACTAAAATGGGTTTTCAGTTTAACCAGTAGCTACTCAAATTTTAATTAATTTTAATTCGGGGACATGACGCTAACCACACTTTTGAAAGAATACTTTTTTTGATGTTTTAATTGTTAAAAAGTTTTAAAAGAAAGCCATTCAGAAAGTTTCATTTTTTAAATTTTTTAAAATTATTAGTTATAATACTTTCATGGGTCTATTAGGTATGTAAGTATATAATTCACTTAAGAAATTGAAAAACAGGATTATGTCATACACAATTTTAAAATATTCCGATTTATTTATTTTGTTTTTTATTTAGTCTATCATAAAACAAGTTTCGTTTTGAAATTTTCAGTTGCCCAAGAGAGATTGTGAAATGTCGACTGGTTACATTTCTCTATTAAATATTTCATTTATTGAGATCTGTAATGTAGAAGTGACATATAAAATGAATGAGTTCTAAAGTTACATACCCATATGTGCAATAGCTATTAAAATTTGATAACCTAGTATGCTACATTCGTTTTCGATTTTCTACTCCTAGTTGTATTGCCAGTGAGGAACATGTGTCTGAAATCTAAATATTCTTTGAAGGTTTTACGTTAAAATAAAATACTGCGTTCAGATGAACTCATATAATTTATGTCCATTGTTTGAAAATATTATTATTTATACAAATATAAGTTTTTAGCTCCTTGAATCAAATGTCATAAACACGGGCGACACTTTTAAAACTTCTGCACTTTTATAAAGAGAAAACTTAAAAATACCTACATATGCGCTGTGGAAAATAATGCGTATGTTATTTTATAAATATAGATTATTATTATTACTTAGTTATGTATATTTTCACGAAGTTTGCGTCCCCGAGTGCGAGCGAAAGGGGGCGAAGATGGACGAACAAAAACAGTGTGGTAGAAGTGTTAGTAATCGGTTATTATTTATGTATACAATAAGGAACATTCTGGAACTATGTTTTTAAATATGATACAAAGGTAAAATGTTTTGGTATTTAATTGGATGCAAGATATGCGTTTAGCGCACCAGGAGGTATTCACATGTATTCAGTACAGAATTCAGTTGAAATTGCTTATAGTTTTTATAATTGTTATCATTGTTGTGTTTATTGTTGTAAATAGTGTAAGTGAATAAGAGAAAGAAAATAAATGAAAACGTTATATATTCAACTAATTCATTCTGAATAAATAAAATTATTTTTATGACGTTATTATTTTGTTTTTTATAAGCATTTTGCTCTATCGAAGTATTGAACTTTTAACATTATACGCTTTACTATTGGAAATCTATACCACTCTAAATGTATTGTTTCCTTTTCCACAAATGTGTTTTGTTTTTCTAAGAAGAGAGTACTTAAAAGTGAAATAATTACACAAAATGGACTTTTATTGTAGTCCTATTTGCTTTCATTATCCAAGAATCCAATAAGTAAGCGAATGAAATGTAACGTAACTGTAGGTAAAATACTAGAGAATAATTCGCAGGTCTTACATTATACAAAAGGATAACCTGTAATTGAATTAACTTATATAAGTTTGTTATAGTTTTTGCTAAAAAAAAATAATTCGTAAGAGTATTAAAAATTTTATTTGTTGAATTCAGAATGATAGATATTTATACCCCAAATGAATTAAGATAATGTTTATTCATGAAAGTTTGTGAAGAAATGGTGGTGGAATTACAATTGCGCGCATAAATTATTTCAAAACTCCCAGCGTGTCTCGCCGAATGCATCGTGTGGTCCACTGTAGGTATTATTTGAGCAATGGACCTATTAAATTAAAAGAGAGAGATATTAATAAAAGTGAGATGTGCATAGTGCGCAGTTGAATTTTAGCGCAGGTAGGTGACAAAGTGTAAAACATTTGAATTTAAAAAATGGCAGCAAATACATGTACAATAAATTTAATAAAACTGACTCAATTTAGGTATAGTACTTGCGATGAATACTTCAAAAAGAGGGGAAGAACAAATGGAAATCAGAAAAGAAGATATAAGCTAAAGAAGGTTATATACACGATATCAAAATATTAGAAGAAAGCGATACAGTTGTGTGCGTTAAAGCCAACTGTTATCGTAGTCAAAAGAAATGTGCAAAACCACATAAGATATTTATAAAGTTTTTTTCAATAATTCTGTATCAATTTTCAATTCGTTACCCCAATGCTTTGTCTTATTCAGATCCTTAGGGAATATGTGGTACGCCAACAATTGTAATGATGTATGTATTACATACTGTACAATATTTACGAAATTATTTTCTTGTTCTTATATGTTCCTGCATATCTGTACTTCAAACTTGAGAACTTATTATGCTTTTCTTTTTATGATAAAAATTGTTTTGTTCCGTATACCAGAACAATCGAAAAGTGACAGTCAATAGCATAGTTGTCAAATGATTTTTTTTAAAGAACTGATATTATAATCTATAATTAAACATACATTTTACATAACATATATATTTTTTTTATTAGATATATTTCTGTTTGTAACACATATATTTTTTGTCATTTTCTTCATAATTTTTAACAAGTATAAATTTATTTGATTTATCTTCCGTTATTTGGCAACATGGTGCCACCTACCTAGCGATTCAGAAAAAAATCGCTAGATGGCACATCTAAAATGACGTCACAGAATCATAAAAATTTAATAGGTCCATAGCAGAACTTTATTCTTCCGTTTAGTGAGAATAGACTATTGACAACTGACAAGCTGCGATATGCCATCTACTGGGAAAAATATGCAACTTTCCGGTTTAGTACTGTATTGTGACTGTATGCTTGAGTTACATGTGGTTTAATCATTTGATGTGAATAGAAATGGGAAAAAGGCGTACTAATTGTTGTGTATTCGGATGCAACTCAAAATCTGGTCGAGACACAGGCATTGGGTTTTATAATATTCCGAAACATGGCTAAAATAAAGTTAAAATTACAAGTGTAGGTGTTGAAATGGATATGGATTGACGAAAAGCATAGGAATACGCAATTCCTAGTGCAAAACAAATAACGAAGCATATGAAAGTTTGTTCTCGTCATTTTAAATCGGATGATTACATGTATTTCCTAGCCCTAGTGAGTTTATGTATTTTTCTATACAATTAAGCGTAAAACTTTAAAAAGAACTGCAGTATCATCACTTTTTCTTCTCGTATTTCAAGTAAAAGTTCCTAATAATAAACGTTTGCTACTACAAACCGAACGTGTAAAGCCAAAAGCAGTAAACGCCAGTGACATTGCAATGCAGTAAATGAATTAGTAGAGGATAATATTAATAATACATCAGCACCACCATCTAAATTGTCTGAAGAACTCGCTAAATGTATTTTGATTTCATGTGGCTTCGCAGTAATTGCTCTAGTTGTAAATAGTATATGGTTAGCGTTTATAATTCGCTCACCTGCAATCATTAATTTCGATTGATTAAATATATAAAAAATTATAAATACCTGCTATTCACATATAGAATTAGCTGTTGCTTCCAGATATCTAAAATGTTCCATGATACCTAGCCTTATTTTAAATGAAAAAAATGTTCTTTTTGTTTGCATTCATATGTCACAACATTGCGAGTACCAATTCAGAAACAGCTGATCGGTCCGATGGTGCTGCCGCCATCGGACATGTCAGTTCTCAATAGATACGTTTAATGTAGAATGGACAAACGTTTTCATTTTGGCTATGAATGACGTGTTATATACAATTCGACGTCACAGGAGTGGGTTTTTTTTCATGATTATTTATGGTACTAATATTATATTTAATTAATTTTTGAAAAATATGAACCCGGCTTATTATAAATATACTTAGATGCTTTCCGAACTAATTATGGAATCAAAATATGTTATAATTAAATAAATATGAATTAATCAATACTATAATAATAAATCATAACATAATTTCTTCCCTGTATGACATTTATTTAAATCATTTTCAATTTCTGATTTTTTTTGTTTTTACTCTCTCCATATCACATTCCAGAATATGACAAATGGAACTTACAATTTAATAGAAATTTCCATTGCCAAATTGTCATCATTTTAAAACGTAATAACAGAACGCTGAGTATCAATTCATAAATTTCATTCTTCGTTATTCATGGGCCGGACTACGTTGGATTTCTCTTTCTCTCTTTCTCTGGCCACAGGGGGGCAACATGGCGGAAAACGAGGCCCTTATGATCAAAGTGCGAGCATTTCACCTGTTGAAATATGTACCGCAATACGTCGGCTGTGCTTTGTGCCGACGTATGTGTGTTAGTGTATGGTTAGTGTTACTGGGAGAGTTACCCTGATCACTTAAGCCCTTGATGAATTGCGTTTGTTTGGGTTAGGTTAGGATAATGCACGTAATTGTGACAGAAATGCGCCATGCTAGCTTTGAGTAAGGAGGCCTTATAAAGCTAAATCCAATTTGTTATGCTCTTTACTAATTGTGAAATATTGATAGCTACAAAGCCAACTACGGACTACACAGTAAATACTAAGGGTGTTTTAATTAATTGAAGATTCAAGCACTTAGCAAGATTAAACTGCATTGTCACATATTTAAAGTTTTCTAGTCGATGATATCAGTATAATTAAAGATTGTTGATTGTTCCATAAAAATCGAACAAGCCCATTAATTGAATTTGTGGTTTATGGCCCCATGTGGTTCATTTATTATGTATCTAACATGTCAGTGGAAAGAGAGTTGTGTACGCAAAGCATCGACCTTTAAACTAATGGACCAAGTGTTTCCTATTCTTTTATTGTTAGAATAATGCTCCAGCATAAAAGGATAGAAATATATATTCTGTCCTTCAACAATACGGAAGTTCTCAGTTAAAGTATACTGCGCATACGTTCGTACTCATTGTACATCTTTTTCAGCCATATGTAAACCTCTATAAATCGCTCTCTATCACTAAATAGTTGTCAAAATCTATTTGACGTTTCGTGACTGTTTGTGTATTATTTTACTTTTTTGGAGAACATTTACAATTATTTCTGTCAACATATACGAATATGTGTTGTGAGGTGCATATGCGACAAAATAATGGGGAAACGGTGTATTTTGTGCAGTCATCAGTACGTACGCCGTTTAGCTGTGTCATTTCATATGTAAGTTCTTATTAATTATTACTTGTTCCCTATAATATAATATGTGTATACAATATATTTTATTAAAAATATATAATGAAAGTAATTATGCACAAAAAAATTAAATATATACTCTTAGCGATTATGCACCAAGTATAACAAGTTAGGGACAAATCAAATTTTTATTTTGCCGCGTTTTCTTAACTTCCGTACTGTTGAAGGATAGAGATACTGTGTCTGCACCGTTATGGCGGGACAAGCGATTTGCTCGTACGCTGCGTCTATTAGTTTAAAGGTCGATGATGCAAAGACTGTCTGCCGTTTATTTAAAATGTAAAAATAACGAAAAATTTAATCTCCTGGTATGATGTGCTCTGTGTACAATTAAGAAACTATAATAACTATGTCCTTCAATTCTATTGTAGTATGATATCCAGATATTTGGTTTTTATTGTAACGCTGATGATGGGAATGTTTAAAGTCCCGAATATATTGTCCTTTTAGACTGATTTTTTTCCCTCGCCTCAAGAAGGCGGAAATTAGCTTTTTCTATTAACTTCATCACGAGGTGCCAAAGCAGCAAAATTTATTATCTATAAAGTAAACTATAATCGATATATGATGTTCGATAAAGAGATAACAAGAATTTTCATAATTTATTCAGCATTATTTCCTCAAGATATTTAAGTAATAAATACTCCAAGATATAATGCACTTATATCAATGTTGGTTTTTAATCTGCTAATCGTGATTTTTCCCGTTACTCTATGGTTGGAACAACGACGAAATATAACTAGACAAAACATAGTTTCATTTGTTTTGATTTCGGCTGGCCAGACAGAGATAGAGATGTTTTATCTAGTTCGAGCATTTCTCACTAGAGGTGCAATATCATTGAAATTTTAGAACAGAAATTTTTTTAGAATATACATCAAGTTATATATATATTTCGATTATAGGTCAAATCTGCAAGTCTTACAGATCTGTAAATCTGTAGGTTGCCAAGAATACAGCTTGTGTACCTTGCCTGTGTTGCCAAATGAATTTAAGCGTAAAATTAATTTATAATAATATCCAATATGATTTGTTTATTTAATTATTTATAAGCTTTGGTATTAAATAAAAACCAACGTTTCAATCAAAATCAAAACCGCAAATGTCAAATTACACTGATATATTCAAGTGGTCTCTAGTGAGAAATTCACGAACTAGATAAAACATATCTCTGTCTCTTTCTGGCCAGCCGAAATCAAAACATTCAGTGAAGAGGGATAGGGAATGTTTTGTCTAGTTATATTTCGTCGTTGGGTTGGAAAACGTTGTTCTTTCAATGTCCTCTTCATCTTCCGGTAAAGGACAATATAGTCACAGGGGCCCCTGTCTCATGAATGAAGAAACGTTGTCGTGGTGCGAAATATAGAAGTTTTAGTCACAATACTTTTCGACGATTACTAAGCACAATATCTTCAATTCATGCCACAATTTCATCAGTAGTTTATTTACTAGGGCGTCCGGCTCTTTTGTCAACTTCTATGTATTCATAGCCCTCTTGAAAAGACATTTGTAGTGCGCGCAAACTTTTGTTTTTGACATAGTCTCTCAACGCCTTCTCTAACATTTGCATCACTTCACTACATTTTATACGGTTTTTAATTAAAAAAATTGATACAAATTTCGGGGAGTGTCAAAATGCTTCGTCAATATGAAGATGTGAAACACGAACTCGTGCCTTGAGTGACATTAAAGTGCTTGGAACCAGCTGATTTTCGTGTGCTTGTTACTTTGACATGAAAAATATATTGACTTATTTTAATTCTGAACTGTTAAAAAGTTATTATTTTTAATTGCTTGTGTTTTACTGCCTAAAATTGTAAAATAACTGTTTAGCAGTACTTAATCAAAATAAGCCATAACATTGTTCTTATTGTTGTCAAAAGTCAAAGTGACAAACGTGTACAAATCAGCTGATTCCAAGCAATTCAAGATTGAGTCACGTGTCTGGTGGCGCCCTATATGAATGAAACCTGACATATATTTATGGAATATGGTGCCAACGTGATAAGAGAATGAGCTCAATCGAAAACAAATAACGCGTGAAATTCAAAAATTCTCATTACTTTTTAATCAAACCTCCTATGAAACCAAATTCCTTAAGAATTTATTTATTTATTTCTTTATTAATCGGGCCACACAACAGGACAAAATCCCAATAACAGTGTAGCATTAAATAATTTAATAAAATTGGTTACATTGTTGCCATAAATAATATCTATAAATTTACATTAGAGTGAATTAGAAAAAAATAAAAACATTGCAAAATTTTAAATACAGTGAATATGTATAAATGATTTGAATGATCGAAGAGTACAACTAAAAATATCAGGAAAATTAGGAACTAATGAACATTTATTATACGTGGATATCATTCTAAGAATGGGAGCATTAATAGCAGAATTAGTTCTACAACTTGATAATGCAAACAAGTATTGAGATCTGGTGGAATATGAAGGTATTCTGAATGTTTTAGATTTTAGTTCAAATTTGATTATATGGATTACACATCCATACCTAACTTATAAATTTACAGACACAAACAGAAATTTAATATACATAGATATATTAAAAGATTACATACATTTTTACATTAAAATTTCATAGTTTCGTCTTTATTCAAACTTGATGAATACATTTTTAAAATTGCATTTTTTATTAAAATAATCGCAGTTCATATTGTTATTACAATATTTGTAATAATAAAAAACAAAAATATCTTGATGCATGTGTGTACAAGAATTACTTTTGTTTTTCACATATGAAATTCTTACATTTTTATTTGAGTAAAGTAACTCAAAGTATTGCAAAATGTTTTGTGAAATCTTTGTTTATATTTCATTTTTATTATTGTAGAAACCTTACAAACAGAAATAAATGTACATATTGCTTTCTTTAAAAGAGTCATATGTAAGAAATTGCACATGCAATGGAAGAATAAAAGAAAAGATAAATAACGAAGACGAATTATTTGTGAAAGAATTATTATACAGAATGAGCCAGAAAGAAGTAAATAAATAAATATAAATAAATATATCATCACGGCATATTACCCATTTCTGGGTGTGCCAATCTGCTTTATCGCAGATATCGGTAATGATGATGACATATTTGTACCGTACGGGCGCTTACCAGGCGTCACCTCACGGGCACTCATTGCTGGCGTGGAGAGTGCACCACAGGGGTCACTTTTGTGCCTTTTAAAATTCGAAATATTTGGCGCCGGTCGGGATCGAACCCGGTTCCCCAAGGTTCGTGACCAGACACTCAGGCACGCGGCCACGGGAAGAAGTAACATATTTTAAATCTTTATTCTATAAATATAGTAAAAAAAATCTGTTGTGGCCAGCACAAAACCTTCCGTCAATTCGATGTATTTTGTACATATCCTATACCAAAATTTCCTTGAAAAAGATTCTATATATCCTGTATAGTTGTAACAAGAACACACTATTTTTTACATATCCATACTGAAAGTTCCTTTGAAAATATTCTAAAATCTAATAAAATTTTAATACGAATACGACGTACATTATGTATTGCAGTTAACACTTCCTCCTGCTTCAACTTTGCCCTATTTTATTAGAAGTCGCTGTTTCTTACTCTTCTCTTCTACTCATTCCTGTCCAAAGCACATTAGTGACACAGTTCTTCCTCTCTCAAATCTTCTGCTATACAGTCCTTCCATCTTTTCTTCCCACTGGCGAGGGACACTCTGTCACTTATATCACTTAGATCATATATTTTCCACTTTGGTTTTGCACTTGCCACTGACATGTGTCAATTAGATTTTTTTGAATATGTGTATCAGTTGTTTTCATAATTTTTGCAATGCTGACTGATTTTCGAAAGTTAATCTCTCTTAATCTCTCTATGACTCTATATCTATTGAATATGAAGGAAAATGTATAATCGAATCGTATAGAGAATAAGATATTCTTTCTATTGATAATCACATAAAATGTCGAAAATGATATTTAACTGCGATTTTTCAAGAAAAACTGTTAAGAACTTCAAATAAGGGTACTTCCGGTTGACCAATTATAACCAAAATCTAATCAGCTCTTCATATGGTTGTAAAGAAGAGGAATATGAAAGAATCATAATTTTTAGAATTGTAGTTTTGGAGTTATCGTCGGAGAAAAATTCGTCACACACACACACACACACGGACACACACACGGACACACACACAGACACACACAGACACACACACAGACACACACACGGACACACACACACACATACAGACATCATCTTAAAAATAGTACATTCGTATTGTAGGGACCCTAAAACGTGCTTATTCATTAAAAACTCACCACCGATTTTTTTGACCAAAAACAATACCTTCCTTTTGACGGAAGGTAAAAATACTCACAAAAAAATCATTGTAACACAAGAAAGGGTATATATAGTGATATGAGTCGGATAAATACCCAACGGGTAGGTAAATAAAATTTGGGTATTTACCCGAGGTTATATTTACCTACCCAATTATAAAACTTCTACGAAACATGTCTTGACAATGTTCATAGCCCTTAGTGAGCCCTTGACCCTTGAACATGCATCTGCAGGTTGTGCCTGCTTGAACGATCGGCAGTTGTGTGCGACGAACATTAAAACTGAGTAAACATGGGCAGAAAAATTGCTGTATGGAGTTTTTTTTTAATTCAAAGGATAAAGTGGTATTAGAATCAAATTCAAGTTTCAGCATTTCAGTTGAGACTGAAACTTGGAGTGATATGAAAAAGGAAGTACTATATGAAGAATCCGGTGACAGTTGTTATGCATCAGAATTGGATGAATATAAATTCAATAATGTGTAGTGTTCACTAAACATATACATTAACATAACATAATATATGTTTAAATAAAATAATTGTTTATTTCTGTTGTGTGTGAAGTTCTTTTTGTTTTTATTGTATTTAATAAAGAAATTATTTAATAATGTACTTTTTGGTGCATATTTTAATTTTTTTTATTCATTAAATATATACCCACGTATAAATAAATAAATTAGAAACGGATGCTACAACAAACAGGTTTAATAATAAAATTAGGATTTGAGAACGAACGGTAATGCTACAACGAATGAAAAAATCTCCAGTAAAACTATTAATCTTGTAATTCTTTTTCAAAAGGTAGACAGAGGCCTTCCAGCTGATGAATGTATCACAGAACACTCACTCAAAAAGAGAAGGGACGATGTTTTCTTTTCGTTTAAATGATTTTTTATCTCTCGCTAAGAGAGATATTGGTGTAAAATTCACATATCCAGATTTAGTGAATAAGCACGATTTAAGGTCTCAAGAATCCGATTATAACATTTTTACAATGATTTGTGTGTGTGTGGATGTGTGTGTATATCTGGATGTTGGAGAGACGATTCCTCAAATACTATAAGACTTAAGACCTGTTTAACTATGAATTCCTCAATCTGACATTCCTGGGAAGAGCTGAAAAGGCTTTGGTAACAATTGGACAACCGGAAGTAGTAGTTTCTTCTAAATATAATTTTTTGGAAATTTTTGCTATTACAAATATTGAAGAACATAAAATTCTCCATCTAATACACTTAAAATTTTTATAATATCTTGTATAGATTTAGAGATAAAGAAACTATACTAAGGAAACTAAGGAAACCAGAAACCAGTTGACAAATGCAAATGTTTATAACATAGTTTGTAAATGACATATGTCAGTGTCAAAAATCAACAGTTTTAGTAACATTCTGATAGCTTTTTCTGGGAAGTACATTTAATCTTCCTTATTGTTTTATTAATTAAATATTTAAAATTATAGATAGAATGCACATATCCATCAGAAATACCGCCAATCTTGTTAATGAAAAACTTTGCCTTATGATTTGAGAATTTTTGCAAGTACCCATTTAAATACTGGACTAGGAAATCCCAGGACATGACTATGTCTTGCTGATAATAGATGGATACTACGGTACCTGCATAATAGCAGAATAGCAAAACAGGGGTGCATTTAAAATATTTTTCCTACGACAACTGTTAAAAGTAGTCTTTTTAACGGTTCCTTAGCGAGTTAAAAATAACAGTTTATAACACAGTGAATACTTTTAAATTGTTGTCATTGATAACGGATTAAAAGTAAAAAACAAATTTACTTTTAACACTAGTGTTAAAAAAGAACTAAATCTAGTTACATTTAGTGTTAAAAATATAACTAAATCTAGTTACATTTAGTGTTCATAAGTAAACGTAATTTCATTTTATATTTATTTTTGTATTGAAATTATTTATATAGATATTTTATTAGAAGTACACATTATTTTCAAACGTTTATTGTTATAGTACAATTATTACAATTGTTTATAGTAATTCCTTGCAAGGCGCTTGAAGAATTGGAATTTAAAACAGTATTGTTGGAAGTCATAAATGTCATTCTATAATTTTTAGTTTTTACTAATACATAACTAGGGTCGTAGGAAAAATAGTGTATGATATTCGTGTTAAAAGTGATTTTATTTTGTTCGTGGGGTTTGTTTTACTCGGCTTCGCCTCGTTACACAAACTTCCCCACTCACTCATGAAATGTTACTTTTAGCACTTATATCATAAATAACTATTAATCATTTTTCGTTTATTTTGATTTTAACATAATATTTTGACTTTTAAACTATTTACGAAAACAATAATATTTCTTGAGCGCAAAATTTGTAAACAATTCTTTTTTCCTGGGGTTATCGCTCAAATGCAGCTGTAAACACGTGTTTCGCTCTTATTAGAGCTCATCAGTACAGCATAGCTGGTTAATAGGTGGACATTAACTAGAGGTAGTAATAAAAAAAAACTGACACAGTGTAACAGAACTAGTAAGCAGCCAAATACACCCATGTTGTCTCAGTCAGCATTTCCACACACTAGCTAGTTAATAGGTGGACATTAACTAGAGGTAGTAATAAAAAAAAACTACCTCTAGCTAATGTCCACCTATTAACTAGCTATGCTGTACTGATGAGCTCTAATACGAGCGAAACACATGTCTACAGCTGCATTTGAGCGATAACCCTAGGAAAAAAGAATTGTTTACAAATTTTGCGCTCAAGAAAAATTATTGTTTTCGTATATTTACGTTTGGGGGTCCAAGAAACGGGTCTGGTGAGTGGTTATAAATCACCGCCGCTGTGACGTTGTATTTATCCACAATGTGTGTGGAAATGCTGACTGAGACAACATGGGTGTATTTGGCTGCTTACTAGTTCTGTTACACTGGTCAGTTTTTTTTTATTACTACCTCTAGTTAATGTCCATCTATTAACTAGCTATGCTGTACTGATGAGCTCTAATAAGAGCGAAACACGTGTTTACAGCTGCATTTGAGCGATAACCCTAGGAAAAAAGAATTGTTAAACTATTTAGTTTGACAATTCTATGAAATAGGCTTATTTTTAGTGTAGTTCCGACTCGAGGGTTGCTTGTACCTGAGACGAACGAATCATAATTAAAATTTTTAAATACATCGCTGAATCCTGTGGGTATGATCATTTTAAATGGTTCCTAATATTCTATTGGCAAGGAATACAATTCTAGTCTTCTTTAACAGAATACATAAAGGCCAGTTTCCTTTCAAATTCAAATCACAAGACAAAGTTATGAATAGAAACCACATCTATAAAATAATTTAAAAGTCAACTTTCAATCGCTAGTTGTCCTATAAAGTTAGGCGTCATCCTCGCACAGGGAAATTATCATTCTTTCTCGTTTTCATTAACCCTTCCATTGATTTTTCTTTGGAGTTTCTTCTCTCGTATTTCTTGGCTAACATTTTTCCTCTGTTTCGTACCTTTTATAATTTTTGGACATCATGCAGCAACTTTGTTGTTATTTTTTTATAAAATTGTCTAACAAGAAAAGTTAAAATGAAAATCTTGTTTTTGTTAATGAGGAAGTTTCATTATGTTTTCTTAATTTGGAATTTACAAAAAGTTGCTTTGTAAAATTCTTAAAAAAAGTCCTCGGATTAAATTTATTTTTAAATATCACTTACATCAGCACGTTTAATTTTCACAGTGCTGCTATCTGCTGTAATTATTTTTCAATTTCCTGTGTAATCTCAGTGGGATTTCTCCTTTAATTCTTGTTTACTTAATCATGATCGAACAAATTTGGCCGACATTTTCTTTCTGATTGTGAAAGCTAGTGTAGCTTTCAATCTCAAAGCTTATTACATTGAATTATATCGTCTGGAATAAACCTTGAGATCATGTACATAGGAACGTTGTTATATAAAGGGAGATTAATTAATTTTATAAAACAACGAATCTCAGATTTTCCAACATATGAAATCACGTATGCAAGTATAAATTACTTTGGAAATTATGCCCATAATTTTAAGCTGTCTCCTCCCAGCAAACAAATTAATATGAATCGTGTTGTGTTGCTATAAATTTCTTTTATTCTCACGCGACTGAAAAATTCAATAAACATTCCTTTGTTAAAACAAAGGACGAAAGACAAATGAAAAAATTAATGGAGACAATTTACGATACCAACTTGCAGACTTTTAATAGCAATTAAACACTGTCAACTTTAATAACAACAATAGACGGGAAATCACATAAAATTAATAACGCAAAAGATATGAAAATGTTAAATAATAACAGAATAAACTTGATTTATTGGAATGATAAATGTGTTATGTTTAATGAAATATTCAAACAAATTTATCACACATCTTGTTGAATTTATGTATTTTGATAATCGTTACACCATATTGCAATAATTGGAATTTCAATTGCTATTTTGTAGTTAAAAGTGTACGCTGTGACTGTTGTGAGTAATAATTTACTTTGTAGACGTCATAGCAACTCTTGTGATCATATTCATATAAATACTACTAATGAAATAATGAAGATAAATAATTGTCGATGAAAATATGGTAGATGACCAAAATTTATTTATCTGCGACAGGGCGTAAAATTGACGTTTAGTTGTTAGGTTTGTAAAACGATTGTTAAGTAACAATATTTCATTAGACACGGATTACCAAATATCGAGTGATTAAAATTTTTAAACACATTAAATTTGCAGAAACAGGATAAATATTTTGTTGTCATGGTAAACTTCTCATTTAATATTGCGAACATAATTCATGAACAAAAGTATTTTTTTTATATATTTATTGGGTTATTATATTCTAACTTTGATAAAATATTACTTATACGATACATATACGTAATGAAGCATCTTTAGTCACTCACGGGAATTAAAAACCTCACCGCACTCGTGTTGTCATGAATGGGTCATTCATGACTAAAGACTAGTTTTATGTACTTGTATCGTAAATATTATTAATTCATCATTAATATAATTCGAGACAAACAGTAAGTTTTTATGTAACTGTACACTGTAATCGTTAATTTCGCTAATTTTGTCCATAACATGACTATGAAAAACGTAATTGTATTTTAATTAAATGCTTAGTAATTTCAGAGAAGAGGGGTTAGTACATTATCATCATGTTATCAATTATTAATTATAAAGTTTCGACACATTTTTATGCTAGACGTCACATCAAAAATATACAAAGATGAATGAACACAAAGACATTGTGTGATTAAATAAAGTTCATTTATTTAAAATTGAAAGGAATATAAATATAAAGTAAAAGAGAAATATTAACAATGTATATTTTGCGAAAAATTTTCTAATTGGCATTTGAGTTCTCTACTTGATGAAAACATTTTAATTTGTAAAAAGTAAATAACTCTCTTTCAGATATAATAAAAAAAAAAAATATTCTAATGTAGCTAAACATTTACTTGACAACAATCACATGTGCACAGAATCTGATTTGGGGATTTTACATTTTGAAATAAAGACCTGAAAATAACTCTCCTAGAAGAGTATGTAATTAAGAAAGCCATGAACGAAAGGAATTTGAACGAACAAGTAGATTTATTAAAGGTGCCGCTTCTTGAAGCTTTAATCTCTGGTTTTCCCGAATAATTCCCCGACTAATCTGTAAATATTACATGAGCTTTGTTCGAGCAGACAATTTGCAACAGTTTGACGTACTGTTGTACTGCGCATGCGCTCAACTCTGATAGTTTCAAATTAGTTTCAAATTTTCGTTGCTCGAACGAGTTAGTTACTTTTACCGGCGGTAGTTGTCTCATGTTGACGCCAGCTGTTTTCTGTTTTATTTCTCAGCTGTTTAGAGTTTTGACTGATGTCAGGTTGACACTAATTTGAAATCAGGATAGTTATTTTCTTTATTATACTTTATTATTCCGTAAAGTAGTTAATTTTATTTAAATTTCTAATATGTCGTTACACATTTTGTAACTTCATCAGGGAATAAATTAGTTTTAACTGGTGTAATCACTTGACAAATTGATAATTTTAAAAACATTCAATTCTGAAATTATTATTTGTTTATACACTGCATTGTTTTACATATTATTTAAAGAATTTTGACCATATATGTAGAACATATTAGTTATATTAAAAGAATATTAAAAAAAACTTGTAAAATTTACCCTGTGAGTGTTACATGTTGGCCGAATTCTCACACTTTTTGTTCAACATGTGACGCTCACAGAGTAAATTTTACAAGTTTTTTTTTTCCTTTAAATAATATGTAAAACAATGCAGTGTACAAACAAATAATAATTTCAAAATTGAATGTTTCCGAATTTATCAATTTGTCAAGCGATTACAACAGATAAATTATTTTATTCCCTGAAGTTACAAAATATTTAATGAAATATTGGAAATTTAAATAAAAATAACTATTTTATGGAATAACAACAATATAATTCGTTACAATCACCGCCGAGAAATCCGTTAATAAGTTTTTCCATGCGATTTGACGTTAGAAATGCTAGTGCGCATGTCACGGATTTGAAATTTGCAAACAATCCTCAAATTTTCCTGACTGTTTCAAACCGTCCCCAACGGTTTCGAACCGCTGCACGAACACCGAATTCTTAGTGTGAATTTGTGATTTACCGCTGCTCGAACGCCAAAATTCTTATGCGCATGCTTCTGATAGTTCGTGACAGTTTCTGACTGCTGCTCGAACAAAGCTATGTTCACACATACAAAAATTTCTGTAATGTTCAGTCTTCTGGTGATGGCCTACACATAAAATCACATTTCCTCTGCCATGCCTAAATGTAGGGATTTGGTACCTAGAATTGTATCTTGTACTTGTTGGTCACCGAAAATACTTCGTACCATCACTTATAGGTTTTGCAACATTTAGTCACGCCTTTTTATTTCTTCTACTAACTAATTTTTTTAAAAAAAAAATGACATGTCCAATACGTTCTTCATATTAAGAACTTCGAGACATAATATTTCGATTGACATTGAAAGGTTTTCTATCTGAATATATTTTGAAATATCCACAGCAGTTTTCTTAGATCTGGTATAGATTTTAGTTTAATTATTTTACCTATTCGCTTTGTTGGTTTACGGGTCTATCGCATCTTTGCTTGTCAAATTTTGATTTTGGCTATTTATATTTCGTAATAATTCTCTTTACTTTGCTCTTATCAGTCTTTTTCAAGCCAGCTATTTCGCGAGAATCCTTTCCTTGTCGAAAAAGGTTTATTACGAATTCTCGTAAGTGAACAAATCTGTTGTTACAATAACCATACTTATTATGATAACAGAGTTGCCTACAGTAGTGCGTAAAACGTTGTACATACCTCTGGCCGAAAGAAGTTTACACCCTTAGATGAATAAAAGTTCTCCGTTACGCGTCGGATTTAAAATTTCGTACTCAGGCGTAAACGTTACCTTTCGAATCTCTATACATACTTAAATAACTATCGATTGGTTTTTATTTTTGTTGATTTCACAAACGATTAAGCGAGAATGTTACAATAAAATTTAAGTCAGAAAGTCACGGCCTACTAGTTAGGCAGGCTAAATATAGAGAACAGCTCTCGTATTATAACTATTATTCGGTATATTAAAGTTTGTTGACTTTTCTCATTGCATATTTATGGGTTTATCAAATGGCAGTTTTGTAAGAACTGCTGAGTTGATAATATAGGTAGTTGTTGGATTTTTATGGACATAAATCTGAAATCTACATCTTAGTGCCTATAAATTACAGATTTTATCGACTATAAATAAGCTTTTATTGATTAAATTAGAGTTAATTCTACCGCTGCTGCTTTCTTTATTATTTTATAACTATAACCAAGAACAAAGAAATATAGTTGAAAGCAGAACTGGGTTTTATTGGAAATAAAGAACTCCAAATCTTCTTAAAAGAGATTCTATTCCAGTGCCAGATTTAATGTTTCACGGAAATACAACAAACTGTTGTGTATCTTACATGTAAGTTATAGTAATAACAATAGTAGTTTGTAACATAAGATTTGATACTTTACTTGTTCATTTTATAATTTTTCTCAACAAATATTGAAAATAAATTAAATAAATCGAAATAGAATTAAAATGAATAACTCTGCGCCTCCGGATTTTATTATTGAAAAAATCATTCTCTTGTAATATACGAGTAGTCTATATTATTTTATATCCTTGTTATTTATTATCATAATATAGGTAGGTGTTATTTCGGTTGACCGATTATTTATAGTTTCATTATTGTACAAAAAACCGCTTATTAATTGTCCATTATTATTATTTTCTATAAATAAACTATTTTGTATAAGTAGATAATACTACTGAAAATTGAAATAGTGTTGTTATTATTATAACTACCTATATTATTTGCTGTGAGCAGTAGCGCGTAGTTATGAATACTGCAAAAGAAAAACAAGTATAATGTTTGTATAAATTAAGAGGTGTACATAATAGTGTATTATGTATTTAGGGCCGTTTTCATAATCCGGCTTTATCTTTCATTTGAAGTAATGCTAAGTTGCTCATTAAAGTGCTAAAGTTGTATTATGAAAGCGAAAACAATTTTAATTTAAAGTGGTAAATTGAAGGTAAAGTTTATACGTGTGACCACGTGTGCGAAAGTAACCAATCGAAACAAACTTACACTGATAATTATCCTAAGACAATTATCACTTATGTCACTAAGTTGCTAAGTAACAAACAGTTTTTGACATATAATTAAAGATTAATTGTTTTAATTTAAAAATGTCATTTTCACACTGTCAATGAAAATGATGATTTAATCAACAAAATTATAGAAGAAAACACATCAGAAAATACTGTATTAAATAAAAAAACTAAATGTGGAGAATATTTATGGACTTTTGTGTCTTATCTTCTTCTCTTTGGTCTCACTCAAAGATGTCTCATTCTCATTGCACACTTCACACTGAACATATTCATAGCCACATTCACGTTCATAGCAACTAGTGACATCTACTGGACTACGTTAGACACAAATTTCTGTCAATTACAAATTTTAGGCAAATTTAATGTTAAAACTGCAAAAAATTTTCTCACCGAATACCCCTCGATCATTGATAAATACTTATAATTTTATCACACTTCCTCAAGCACGTTGCTTTTAGGTAACACCACCTCCGCCTTCGGCGTCGGGCTGTTACCAAGCAACGCGCTTTCGGTAACTGTCATAAAATTATTTCGTAATTATCAATGTCCTCGGGATCAGTGTTGTTCCTGGTAATATATGAAATGTAATAAAGCTTTGATAAAATCGTAATAGATTCAAGAAATCTGTAATAGACTATCCTTGTAATATTATAAGAATTCTGTTTAAAATATACGTATACAAGAGTTCATAAGAGTACATAAGAGTTGTATTTTAATTGAATTTACCTACAAAATAATAAATTTTTCTATTTCTAAAAAAGTAATAGAATCTGACGAAATTGTAACAGTGTAATAAAAAGTTTTGAAATGCAATAAATCTATTACATTTGTAATAGGTAGAACCAGGGCTTTTTTGTAATAAAAAAGGTGCCGGAGCGTACATTTTATTAGTGGGAAAAACTTTGGTGGGGCAGGGTATTACGAAAAAAAAGGCGCCGCATGCGAAATTTTTTTTTATTCAAGGTCAAATGCCTTATAATTGAAAGTTAAATTTTTTCAAGGGATGTGAAGCAGCATGTTTTTACCCTTTCATGTACAAAAATAAATAAAAGAATAATTTTGGCACTAATAAAAATTCATAATAATTTCCACCTGCACAGCTTGTGTGTAAACATTTAACAGAGCGTATATTTTTGTCATTTATTATTATGCGTATATGTATAAACCAAGAGTCGAAGCTTAGGCGATGTGCTGTCGAATTACTAGATTAAAAACACCGCTGAGAAATGCAATACTGTTTATAATTATATTTATACTGTGCTCTAGGTGTGTGAATATTTCATTGGCGTAATTTTTATATCCGCAACTTAATAAAATTATCAAAATAAATAAAATTGTAAATAATTTTCAAAAAAACGAAAACCCGTCGAAAAAAGGTGCCGGAACGCCGTTCCGGTGCGTTACATTACAAAAAAAGCCCTGGGTAGAACAACACTGCTCGGGATATTATAGCTGAAAATGGCCCTAAGGGCTGATTTCATAACAAACTGTTTTCACTTTAAGACTCAATTAAAATTAAAGTTGTTTTTGTTTTCATAATATAACTTTAGCACTTTAGTTAGCACTTTAAAATACAGATAAAGTCTGAAAGTAATTTAAATGAAAGTCTGAAAGTGAACGTGATTATGAAAACGGCCCTAAGGAATGGAAATATTTTGATGTTCGAGAGATGTAGTTTGAAAATTAGAAGTCCGCAGCGACTAGCAAAGAAAATAGACCTATATTTTGAAAGATGTTTTCAGAACTCATTATAAATAAAATTAAACAATATTTGGGTTTAGTTCTGTATAAATTTATTAAAATTAACAACGTTTCGACAGCAAGGTGCTGTCTTCTTCAGGTTTTTATAGTAATAATAACATAAATAAATATGTAGTCAAGAACTACTTAAAATTTAAAATTAATAGCCAACGCTCTGCCATAGAACAAAAATGTATCACTTACAAAAAAGTTTAAATAAATATCTACCGCCTGTTCTTAATATTTTTAACATGCCTATTTGTCATTTGCATATTTCTATAAATAAATAAGTTTAAAATAAAACTCGTCGAAGCGTTATTTTTACCTCCCACTACCCTAGGTAAGGGAGATACAGGGATCGTGCTAAAAATCACATATAGAGATTTTAGTGAATAAACACGTTTTGATGTCCCCAGAACCCGATTTTAGCATTTTTACAATGATGTTTGTGGGTATGTGTGTGTGTGTGTGTGTGGGGGGGGGGGGCGCGTGCGTGTGTGTGTGTGTGTGAGTGTGTGTGGGTGTGGATGTGTGGATCCTGTGGACACGATTACTCAAATACTATCAATCAGAAAATTTTGAAATTTTGTATACCCATTCTACCCTAATGTCGGAAGAGCTCATTAGTTTTTGGTGTATATCGGATAACCGGAAGTAATACAAGTTTTTAACAGTTTTTCTTGAAAAAAATACATTGAATATAATTTTTCAGCAACTTTTACTAATAAAAATTAAATATAATGGTACAATCTTCAATTCTACGATAATAGCATTTAGTAAATGACTCTAAATAACTTTATATATAAATTTATAATATAATTTATTTTCATATATCATTTTGCCTATGCCTCAAACAAAAACAATATTTTAATAACAATTTTGACATATTTAAACAAATGTCACTGTCAAGAAGCAATTACATTAAAATTAATAATGAAACCGTGTTAAGGACAATGTAGTAATAATATACGAGTATGTATTTGAATCTAATAAAATTAAGGTTAGTAAAAATAACATATTTTCAATCGTACATAAATATTAGAATTACTATTGATTTGCTTCATTGTCTTCCAGAATACGGGTTTGCAAAGACTTTGTGTCAAGATGTGAGTACTATTTTGATTTTTGTTCAATGTTTCTATTAGTTTTGTCAATATTTGTGAAATTTATTTTATGTATGATATATTTGTTAAATGTAAAATAAAAATTGTTATGAGTGAATGTAAAAATATTTGAACATAATGATTGCTTTATTTATACTGCATGGTTAAATACCCAGCGAGAGGTTGTGGGCTGTCCACATCAGATTTTTTTTTGCATAATTTGCAGGTACGTAATACTTACACCCAATGGACCCAATGGGGTCTCTTGGCCGTGTGCCTGAGTGTCTGGTCGCTAATCTGAGGAACCGTTTTCGATCCCGACGGACACTAAAAATAAATTCGAATTTTAAATAGCACAAAAATGACCCATATGGTGCACTCTCTAACCACACGTTACAAATATGTCATAATCATTACCGATATCTGTTTACAAAGCAGATTGGTACATCGAGCATCCAGCAATGGATATAATATGCTGTAATGATTATTTATTTATTAAACTGTACGTAAAATTTAGAGATGCATTCGGGCCGGGCCGAGTCGATCCAAACGTCAAAGCCCGAAAAATAAAAATTACCGGCCCGACTCGAAGATCGACTCGACAAAAAAATTAGCTGGCCCGGCTCGAAAATTGACCCGAAATCGGGCCGGGCCGGGCTAAAGCTCGAAATTGGGTGCATCCGGCATTCCTAATGTTGATTTTTATATAAAGGCGTAATGTTTAACTTTTTTCGTGTCAAACTTATAAAAAACCTCTACATCCTTATAACTTTCAACATTAGTTAACATAAGTAGTTAAAAAAGAGACCCTTCTAGTATAAGTTTGTTATAAAAATTACAGACCTACTAGTATTTAACACTTTGTTTACCAAAGCCATTCAAAAATTTAAATAAATTTTTCACAAATTTTATATAAAAAATATAATTTACATAAGGATTTTTTATCTTACTTTGTTTCTGCTCAAAAATAGGACAAGAAATCATTATGGAAGGAACAAAAATCACTTTTATTTAAGTATACGAGTAATAACAACAATAATAATAGCAACATCACAATATAATTATTATGCTTTAATGAATAACCTTGAATTCTTGAATTAAAATAATACATTTTTATTTATTAATATGTGAAGTATGTTGTTATTAAATCATTTTGATCCTTTTTAACTTCATCTATTTTCATTAAAATATTAAGGAAACTGTGCATTTGAAAAAACTATAAGATTTTTCGGGCCGGCCCGAAAAGCTCGAATTTTCGGGCCGGGCCAAAATCAAAAGTCCGACTCGTCTCGATTTTTGAAAATGATTAGCCCGATTCGGCCCGATAAAAAATATCTTCGACCTGTTGTAACAGTACCGTAACAGCTTACTATATTTAAATTTTGTTATTATAAAGGATAACTTACAATAAAGATATGGAGAAAAATATGTCACTATAGATTTACACCATTACATTTTACTTATTGTATGTCATACAATAAGAAAAATACAATGTTCTATAATAGATTTATTCAATAGTAACCCTGTATGTTGCTGAGTTTTGCAATTTAACAGTAGGTTTGAAATTACATTTTTATAGCAACATAGGTTATAAATTTTAAACTCCAGAGACACATCCTGTTATCATACAAAAGATTTTATCGTCCGTAAACAATCTTTATATATATAGTGCATTGCTCGCAAAAATAACCATTGCACTCATAATCCATTTTCGAATCAGCGTGCAATCAAATTTGTAAGTTTGAAAATAAAACATGAATAAAATCCCTCTTGCATAATTTGATTTGCGTCTGAGGAGCGAAATGATTCGCGTTAGTATTCCATCGTTTTCTTATCCGCAATCCGCTTGCGGAATCCACACGGCTTCAGAGCCCACAAACCCCGAGCTTCGAGTTACTGCTCTTTAGTTCATCCTCAACCCGTCACACGACGGCGGGCACATGAGACACAGGACTAACAATTCGAGCAAGAAGAATTCGCCCCCAGAGGAAAAAATAAAAGAAGAGTTTGGAAGGGAAAAAAGTTTGGTTAAGATAAGAACAAATAATGTGGAGTAGATTTTTTGTTAGTGCTGCTGGATTTAGAAACGAAAGAGAGTGGTATGCGTACGATTAAGTAGATGAAATTGGTGAAAAATGATGTTACAGCTGTTGTCAATAGATTTGATAAAATTTATTTTATTTTTTCATTTGCAGTCGATAAACATGTTTACCTTTCAAAATAGTAAAGATATATTTTGTTTCACTTGCTGAAAGTATGCACTGAATAACTATGTTCTGTGTATTAAACTTAAAGAATAATAAAAAAAAACTTTACATTTTTCTACAAAACCCGTCAACAGGATATTTAATCTCAATTATAAAGTGAAGCATACATAAACATCTGTGCCCAACAGGCATTCGAAATCGTAACTTTAAACATGCTCATAGTCAAGAACTGCCGTGAAAACAAAAACTATTCAGAGGGGTGCACGTGTACTCCCCCTTGAAGTAACGGCTCGTGGATCGGACAATGGGGTCATTTCAAAAAAAATAATTGTCGATTTTTTTTATAAAATCATGAAATCCATCTCATTTAAGAAATATAGTAATAGAAAATAATTTGAAATATGCGACTTTTCATTCATAAATTTGCTAATAATCTTTCGCGCTTTTAAACACGGACTAAATTTGTGACGACATATATTCATACTCACACAAAGACAATTCTCTCTCACACACACACGCTTCACAACATGAAACAGTAACCTAACCTAAAAGTGTGACAGCTGACAGCAAAATATACAAGAGAGAAGATTATTTTTACTTTCTATTGCTTTAAAAGTACTAGTGTAGTATAAGGTATGTAAATAAACCATTTATTTAAATAAATAGCAAACCAAATAATCATAGTTCTAAATTAAACCGGTAGATCTCGACTGTCGTATCCGTGAATATGTGTCGTCAGCCGCTGAAATATTTGAAATTAAACGCAACTTTTAAAAAATCATATCTCTTATTCTAAAGACTTGTAAGATGTAAAACATACACATACATGTTTAATTTGACCTATTTTTTCAAGAAAAAAATAAATCAGAAAGTGTGAAATGACCCCATTGAATAGGGTCAAAAGAAAAATATCCTATAACGAAAATTGTCAATTATTTTTATAAATACATAATATAAATGAAAACCGAAACAGAGAAAATAGTATAAAACAGCCGTTACAGAAATGTATTCAAGCACTCGGTCGTTCGTCCACTCGTGTCCAAATTTCTAAATCGTACTAGGATAGATTGCCTTCTATAATTGTGATATTTAATATATGTTGTACTTATAAAAAAACAATTTTCGCTCCCATCAAATAATGACGAACTTTACTCCCTTGATATATACAAACTACTATTAAAACGCTAGTGAAAAGTTGTTTATAAAACAACTTTTATGGTCCGTATCCAAGGAAATGAGCATGACTTTATATAGCAAAATTGAATAAAATTATTTATTATTATTGTAATTATTATTAAAATGTGTAATTCTTATGAATAATGCTTGTTTCTCATTATTACGGCGCAGATGTGCAATTAGCAATATTGATTATACCTGTACTTATTTACAAATTGGTTATTATAATATTGGTTTGTTCTAATAATTACAACGAAGGGATGAAATCTTTGTTGGTTAAAACATCCTGCGTCGGTTATAATGGTTTACATTTGCGACAGGTTCACGGTCGTGCGGTTCGCCAGGCTCGCATAGAAACGGCGCGTAATTGAAGTCTGATTGAATTTCAAGTCAAGTACGAAAGAAATAAAAAAGAACACTGCCGATCCGATACCATTAATCTCTATTAGGAGTGGGAGAGCTGGAGCTACATCACATCCTGATCACCTGGTACCGATGCTCTCTAATACTCTCGTCGATTGCTTTCCAAACAAATTGTAAACATTGGGAGGAGAGAATACCATCAGCGAAAGAGAATAGATTTTATGTAGGAAGATAAACTTAAAAATTTGGACAATGTTACTTGAAGTAGTTTGTCAAAACCAAATTTAGAATTGAAGACAAAGAACAATGTAATTACTAAGATGCGGATTTTTAGGGAAATTGCCTTTTTTTTCTACTTCAGGCCGGTCAAAATGACAAAGGGGAATTTTAGTTTCGTGCATTTTTCTTTAATATGAGGCGTATTTGATTTCGCCTATTTTTAACAAAATTTGTAAAATAAGCCTTTTTTCATCAAATGAAGCCTAATTACTTTAATCCTCTGGAGGTGGCGCCCAGTCTGACATACTCGACTTATTCTATAGCACACTGAGAATTTCTTTGTGGTTTATATTTTGAGAGTTAAATTTTTGTTTTTTACCTCCCGCTACCCTAGGTAAGGGAGGTATAGGCATCGTGCTAAAAATCGGATATAGAGATTTTAATGAATAAGCACGTTTTGATGTCCCCAGAATCCGATTTTAACATTTTTACAATGATGTCTGTAGGTATGTATGTGTGTCTGTCTGTGTGTGTCTGTGTGTGTCTGTGTGTGTGTGTGTGTGTGTGTGTGTGTGTGTGTGTCTGTGTTGTGGATCATGTGGACACGATTACTCAAATACTATCAATCAGAAAATTTTGAAATTTTGTTTACCCGCTCTATACTAATGTGGGAAGAGCTCATTAGTTTTGAGTGTATATCGGATAACCGGAAGTATCATTTATACAAGCTTTTAACAGTTTTTCTTGTAAAAAATTCATTGAATATAATTTTTTAGCAACTTTTACCAATACAAATTGAATACAATGGCACAATCTTCAATTCTACGATAATAGCATTTAGTAAATAACTTGAAATAGCATTATATTATAAAATAATTTATTTTTGTACATCACTTTGCCTCTGCGTCAAACAAAAACAATACTTTAATAACAAATTTGACATATTTAAACAAATGTCACTGTCACGCAGCAATTTTCATTAAAATTAATAATGAAACCATGTTAAGAAAAATTTAGTAGTTTAAATATGATTCCAATGAAATTAAGGTTTGTAAAAATAATATATTTTCCATCATACATAAATATTAGATATACAGGATAATTCGATTCAAATTTGATGTTTGCAGCATTATATATCAAACAGCTCTCAATAAGAACGTGATTTCAAAGTGTCAAATAATAATTTGCAACTACACATTTACGAAATGAATAATGTACGGCGAAGAATTTACACAGATTGCGTTTTAGAGCATAAGGAAGTTGGTGATGATTTTGACAATAATGTGTGTGTGACGATTTTTCCTTAAAATATATTAATGATCCAAAAGTTCGCAAAGTTGGTATTTAAACTCTTATATAATTTGAAACAACATATTAGATTTTGACTATATATGATAAACCGGATGTAGTACTTAATTTGAAGCTTTAACAGATTTTTCAGGAAAAACATAATAAAATATAATCCAAAATTTCGTATTACAAACTTTTCTATTTATTGGAACAACAAAGTAGATTTTGGTTACAAACGATCAATCGGAAGTGAAACTTTACTTAAAGTTCAATGCTATTTTAAACATGGAATTGGCGGGAGGACATGTGCTGGCCACATCAGATTTTTTTTTATATAAAATATCTCCCGCTATTTAATTTTTATTAATTTAAATACATACCTACATATTTACTAATGCTGCAAACTATATTAAGTTCCTTTGCATATAACTACTGCTTTATTTCCTTTTTTTTAAATGTTACCATTATTAATTTGAAGTGATTAGTTTTTTGACAGTGACATTTATCTGTCAGTTACATACATATGAAATATGAATTCTGTAACAAAGGAATTACATATAGGCGCTGGGATTTATGAAAAAGATTATTTTTTTATAATTTATATGTAAATATATAGAAAAAGTATTATCGCATACCTGCAGAAAATTCAATAATCTTTAATTTTATAAAGACATGAAAAGCGAAAAAATGACATTTAGTGGTATTTTTTGAAGAAAAACCATTATGAACTTCAAGTAAAATGACATTTTTGGTTATTCGATTTATACCAAAACGGTTTCTTTCCATATTAGAAAAGGGTCGAAATACAAGGTTTCAGAATTTTCTGAATGATAGTATTTGAGTTAGAGCGTAGACAAAATCTATATACATACACATAGGAACCTGAAAACGTGGTCATTTACTAAAATCTCGATATGCGATTTTTACCATGATCCCCTTACCTACCTTACCAAGTGTTACGGGAGGTACAAAAAGGTTCAATTCATCAACTTACATTTAAATATTTTAGATTTTCTACTTTTAAATTAAAAGTTTTAATTCTTTATTAGGTTTACTGGTAACGTAAGTAAGTATAATACATACAGATTGGAAAGAAGGCAAAAAAATTGGAGAAAGCTTTAAATTTAAGGCATTTAATACTAACAGTTAAATACGCCGGTGATAGCATTATGTTTGGGGCTATATTTTCTCAGCGGGTGTACGAAAATTAGTAATTATTGCAACAATGGATAGCAAAGGTTACCTCGATATTTTGAAAGCAAATTTAATAGAAAGTGGCAAAAGATAGGGCCTTAACAGACAATTTTAATTTCATGCATCGCGTCTATAAGAGAATGAGTACTGTATAAAATTAAAAATATGCTTAATCATCCTTCCGGACTTTAACCAGATTAAGAAAGTGCGAAAAATTCTTAAAATAACTAAGAATATAAAGCAAAAAAGAATTTCAAATTAATTACAAGTAAAATGGCAGAAGATAATACCATCGGGGACCAAAAATTTGGTAGATTCAATGACTCATCGCTTAGTTACTGGTGGAAGAATCAAAGGAAAACCCTCCTAATATTATATTTCTTTATAAAACATAAATAAATGATTTATTATTTAAATGTTTTGGTTATCTATTTTGTCATGAAATGATGAATACTTTCAATGTTTACCCCATAATACAAATAAATTAAATAAATTATTTGTTTATTTTATGTTTATAATAACGTAATATACTGCTTTTCATTTTGGATTAAAAGGCAATTAAATATATTGAGTTTTAGACTGCTATTTTTCCTAAAACTACTGTCGTACGGAGACTTTTTTGTATGACTGTATATATAAAATGGTGGAATCCCCCATGTCGGTATTTCGAAGCTTGGCCTGTTGGGATTTGTGTGCTGTGGACCGCTAATGCTATGCACTCGTGGGAAATGTGAACAATGCAATGTAGCGTTTCGTGCAACTTGGGTCCTACGAAGTGCTGCGACTGAAGACTGAAGTAAACAGTGAAATTAGAATCCCCTGCTGAACCATTATAGACAAATTTTATAAATAATTTCCGAGTTATGTATTTCGTTGGTGCATCAAACAACAATAAACTGTAGCAGATAGAGATGCATTCGGCCGGGCCGGGCCGGGCTTTGAGGTTTGGATCGACTCGGCCCGAAAATAAAAATTACCGGCCCGACTCGACAAAAAAATAACTAACCCGGCTCGAAAACTGACTCGAAATCGGGCCGGGCTTCGGGCCGGGCCGGGCCAAAGCTCGAAATTGGATGCATCCGGCATTCTTAATGTTGATTTTTATTTTAAGGCGAAATGTTTAACTTTTTTCGTGTCAAACTTATAAAAAACCTCTACATTCTTATAAAGGTGGATTTATGCAGCTTATTTTTACCTCTCGCTAAGAGAGGTATTGGATTCATGCTAAAATTCGCATATCCAGATTTTATTGAATAAGCACGATTTAAGGTCCCTACAATCCGATTATAACATTTTTAAAATGATGTCTGTGTGTGTGTGTGGATGTGTGTATGTGTGTATGTGTGTATGTGTGTATGTGTGTATGTGTGTATGTGTGTATGTGTGTATGTCTGGATGTTGTAGCCACGATTGCTCAAAAACTATAAGACTTAAAAAATATTTAACTGCAGTTTCCTCAATCTGACATTCCTGGGAAGAGCTGATTAGATTTTGGTAACAATTGAACAACCGGAAGTAGTAGTTTCTTAGAAAAATTATTCTACATATAATTTTTTGGGATTTTTTTTTTTTAATATTGAAGAACATAAAATTCTCCATCTAATACACTTAAAAATTTTATTATATCTTGCATAGATTTAGAGATAAAGACACTATAATTTATAGAGTACACTTATCGCAGAGGCTAAGGCACTAAGGAAACCAGTTGACAAATTCCAATGTTTATAACATGACACATGTCATTGTCAAATATCAACAGTTTTAGTGACATTCTGATAGCTTTTTCTGGGAAGTATATTTAATTTTTCTTATTGTTTTATTAATTAAATATTTTTTTGAAATTATAGGTAAAATTGTGGTAAAATACATATATCCATCAGAAATACCGCCAATCTGGTTAATGAATTGGAACAATCTCTTACATTTAGAAACTTCCTCATACAATGGAAATATATATAATTAGAATTATATGTGTGCAAAAGACATGTTAAATACAATAAAAAACAATATTTGGGTAAAGTTCTGTAATATTTTGTTATAAAACGACGGTTCGAAAGCGAAGTGCAGTACAATACTTATATAGCCTAATATGGAAATGGCGAGAGGTCTTGTGCTGGCCACAACAGATTTTTTATTTTACTTTTTCTTTTCATTTTCGCTTTTACTTTTACTTTAAGTTTGGTACTTTATGCAGCTAATTTAAAGCCTTCGGTACACATGCGCAGATGTTATTTTTCTGGCATGTCAGTTGTCATAAATGTAAAGATATAATTATAACCTGTAAAAATGGACACAAATTTAATAATTTGTGCATCTGCTATATTACTTGTAGCTTTACCCATTTTCTAATTTTTGCAATCTTACCTTCACAAAAACAAATAAATATAGCACACGCTGACGTTTGTCACGTGAAGTGGTGCACATGCGCAGTTATGAAATTCTTTTACTTTAACGGTCTTAAGTTGAAAGTTGGTCAACTTTAGTTCTTAAAGTAAAATTAAAAGTGTGCACATAAAGTAGTACATTTATTAACACACCTTTAACTTTTATAAAGTAAAAGAAAAAGAAAAGGTAAAATAAAAAGTAGGCTGCATAAATCCACCTTAACTTTAACATTAGTTAACATAAGTAGTTAAAAAAGAGACCCTTCTAGTGTAAGTTTGTTATAAAAATTACAGAACTACGTGTATTTAACACTTTGTTGAACAAAGCCCTTCGAAAATTTAAAAAACTTTTTCACAAATTTTATATAGAAAATATAATTTACATAAGGATTTTTTATCTAACTTTGTTTTTGCTCAAAAATAGGACAAGATATCATTACGGTAGGAACAAAAATCACTTTTATTTAAGTATACGAGTAATAACCATAATAATAGCAACATCACAATATAATTATTATGCTTTAATGAATAACCTTGAATTCTTGAAGTAAAATAATACATTTTTATTTATTAATATGTGAAGTTTGTTGTTATTAAATTATTTTTATCCTTTTTAACTTCATCCATTTTCATTAAAATATTAAGGAAACTGTGCATTTGATTGAACTATACGATTTTTCGAACCGGCCCGAAAATTCGAGGGCCAAAATCAAAAGTCCGACTCGCCTCGATTTTTGAAAATGATTAGCCCGATTCGGCCCGATAAAAAATATCTTCAGCCCGGCCTGATGATCGACTCGAAATCGAGGCGGGCTTCGGGCCGGGCCGGGCCAAAGCTCGAAATCGAGTGCATCTCTAGTAGTAGATATAGAAAACATTAGGGTTTTTTCACATGAATTTGCAAATAGATTAATTTAACTGTTACTAAATTAATTTTAGGGAGACCGGGGTTGGTTATCACAATTTTTCTTTTTGAATTTTTTTAAAGGCAGGATTTACAATTCCCTTTTTATCATTAGCCTATCCTTTAGTGTGTATACATACTTAGCTTTGTTTTTCTGCAGTTAAGAGACCATAGCATTAAGGGTTATTTTTTTGTAACATTCTGTCACTATTTTGGGTTTAGTTGTCATGGATTATTTAAACAGAAAAATATGCCACTGAAAATTTTTCAATAAATTCTATTTAGGACGGACCAAAGCTAAAAATTAAGATTGATAAAGAAAAACATTAATAGGATGCCAGTAATTTAAATTAAGATACATTTTGTGATTGAAATACGAATTTAAGTGAATATTTAAGGTTCAGTAATACATTAGTCACTTCAGTCGCACCTTCACAATTTTGACAAGTGTAAAAGTTATTCAGTTCATGGGTAGGTAAATGATTCGCGAGCGCAGTTATGCACACTAAATCCATTTTTTCACGCAAGACAACCATTCCCGGTGTTTTTACGACAACAAGCCCTGTACAGACATTTCGGACAAATCACTTGGCGGAAATATCATATAACCTAACCTCAAAGTTGATACAGAGTGTTGGCGATTACGTGATGCACATGATTGTTATTAATTATTATTTGTCTGGGGAATTAAATAAATTTATAAAATATAAATAATTCGTGTTAGTTATTATACAATACCTTAAAATTAATAGGCGTTGGTTATTATAGAAATTTCTATGACGATTAGTTGTTAGTAGGCATTCTTTGATGGACCTCCAATACGTGCGGTTTAGTAGTGAACATCGCTGCGAGTTTTAAGAATATTAGTATTTGAAGACATCTAAGTTGGCGTCTAGGGTGAGTAATCACTATACTCTATACGTACGTGAAAATTATATTGAGATTTATTACTTTTATGTTATAAAATCAATGTACGATGGACTACGATAACGACTCGAGGTCATGCGGACCTAATGCGATTACGAAATGAGATCATGCGGATCTCTCGAGGTCATGCGAACCTAATGCGATGACGAAACGAGATCATGCGGATCCCTCGAGATCATGCGGACCTAATGCGAGTGCAATGTTGTTCAGATAGATATCTAGCGATAGTGGCTGTGCGGTTAGATTGCCTAGGTTCGGAGGTTATGAGCGATTCTCTTTAGTATCGAAGGCCGTAGTCCCGATAGCAAATGTTTGCGATGGATGTAGTGCGTTTAAATTTTGGTTTAATTGCGAGTCTTTACATAGGTATTAACGCGAGGGGTGAACCACTGGTGGGAATCCCTGTACATTTTTTAAGGAATACATTTGGAAATACTGTCAGTACATGACAATAGTTAGGAATACTAGGGAATACGTGGCAGTATTTGGGAATAAGTAGCAATACTCGGGAATACTCGGCAATAAGTGGTAATACGTACAGCAATACAGAGAAATACATAAATAACTTGGGACATCCGACGTGATTGGGACATCCCACGGGATTTAGGGATCCTAAAACGTGCTTATTCATTTAAAAGTCACCATAGAATACCTTCCTTACCACCTTACCTAAAGGTGACGGAAGGTAAAAACGGCAGGCGATAATAAAAAAAATTAAAGAATTAAAAAATTCTTAAATTTTATATAACCTCTGTATACATGCATACGTATAATATCCTTTTATTCTGAATAATTCTTTTTTTTTAAATTTAATGTATTATTTATTTATTTATTTTATTTATATGTACGTATTACTGACAATGTGAATACATTGGCAATACAGTCAACACGCTAACAATACTAGCAATTTTGGAAATTCTTTAGCAATATTGGCATTATTCTAGTCATACTGGAAGTATTTTGGTAATACTGGCAGTATTTTTAAAATACAGGTAATACTGACATTAAATACCTCAGTACTGCCAAAAATGGCAATCCCTGTACATTTTTTACTAGGTGGTTCACCCCTCGTATTAACGTTACCCGTATAAGAGTAGCATCATGCAACCTTATAGATTCACAGAAAAATAGTTGAGGCATTGACTTCATTGAATAGGAAGTGAATAATCAGAGTTAATTATATTGTTCAACGAATACTTACATCTGCAAAATCAAAAAGAACCAATAAAATCCTTAAAATTGTCGCAGGTCACGAAACTGCATGTACAGACTCGCAATGATGTAAACACCTAGCATTTCAAGTCACAACCCCTACGTGGCAGTAGTGACTGAGAATTTAGACTTGGGACAACCAACCCGTGTGAAAATCGGCCCCGGTCTCCCCTAATGTTTTTTTTTTTTTTTTGTATAACATCAAAGCATGTTTATTGATAAACGATATGGCAATATGTGATTTTTCTCAAAAACTTTAAAATTACAATTTAAAAATCTATTTTTAATTCGTTTCGTTAATTTTGAAGATAAGATAGGAGATATTGTCGGTAAATGAAACTTTTACAGTACATTGTAAAAAGTCAAACAAAATTCAAATGTACATAGTCGCGGCCAGTATGAACTAATACTACACTTTTTTTATCAGGATTCTGTTCTTTACCCTGTGGTGTTGCCGCTTCTTCATATCTTAGCATTTTTAACAGTGCCCCTGAAATGACAACACTGTAGAAATCTCTAGTCTATACTTGTTTGACGGCAACTATAGTAACTAATTTTTGCTAAAAATGGGAGGTATTGCCAGATCACCTGAAATGTGCAATCGTATAATAATAATTATTTGCATTATTATTTAAAAACTGCACTTTAGTTCGGCTTGGTCTTTAAATACGAATATTCGTAAAGCAATTCCTGGACATGTAATACACAAGATTTTTTGTGCCGATTTTACCATAAATCAATTGTAGTACTTTGCTATCGAAATGTACATTTTGTAATTAAAAATATTTTGTGAAGAAAGGTGTATTATTGTTTATATTTTAAATCAATTTTATTTGATGTCCGAATTTTAGAAAAGTGCTACGGTTTTTTTTTTTATATATTCAAATATATCAATTATATCAATTTAAGTTACAAGTAATGATTTATTTTTAAAACTTCTAAATATTTTTCTATTTCTCGTGTAGAAATATTCAAAAATTGATGTATCCAGAGCAGCAATGCCAACACACCTAGGTTCACAACAATATAATTTCACTTCCCATTTTCAATTTCCAATTCCAACCTTACAAGGTCCAAACTTTTCAATTCTATTTTGAGGTAATGCATACGCAGTGTTGTTGAATGTCAAATGTCGACCTCAGCCGTTATTATTTTGTTTGTCTTGGAGGTTATTGTGAAACTTTTGGAACAAATCGCAGAAAAACTCTTCAGTAAGATTTTTTTTAGTGTGTGCAGAAATGTGGATAAGCACAATATGCACAATTTGCGTATTCGTGAAATTGAAATTACATTGCTGTTGTGAATGCATCAAATTCAAAGTAAAAATTACAAAGTAGAAATTCAAATTGATAATTGAAATTACTTGGTTCTGAACGCAGCCTTTACTCGTACAATTTAGAGACAAAACTAGTTATACCGGATGAAGGCACAAAAAAGTCATTAGAAGAAAAGATCCGTATAACCAAATTACGAATACCTAACAAAAATTCTGGTTTGTAAAAAGGAATTATGTCGCAAAACATTTCTGTCTTGAGATTGATAAATTTCTCCACTAGCGTTCTTGACTCAGTTACATTCCTTTCGTAATGAACCTCAAGTTCCTCAGCGACATCACCTGGATGGGTTGGAGTCTCTCGGCTGAGTGAGTGACATTCCCTCCTCCTCTATATTTAAAATTCCTACGAGCAAAAATAGCCCAGATCGATGAGGGGAGGGGAAGCCTGCTCTGGACCGGGTCGTTTGCGATGCGTGCGGTCCATCACACTTCGATTCTCAGCTACTTTACCCCAGAGAGAGTTGGAAGAGCAAGCGAAGAGGCCCTTACTCATATGTGAATGAGAGCTTTTCTTTTTGGTTGAAAGCTGTATTAAATGTTGCGAAACTGTATTAATGTTTACGAGATATGTTTGCTAGTTTGTGATTAAACTAAAATTAACTAATTAAACCTATATTTTCCTGGCATTTTTTGAATGAATTTAATATAAGTAATATTTTTTTGCTAACCGCTTAACTAGAAAAAATAGAAATTAATTGAAAAGCCACAGCACCATAAATTTCTGTCGTCATTTTAGTTATCAAAGAACAACGAGCACATGTATTTGTTGTGATAAAAGTTTTTTTTTTTTGATTAACCTTTTGTAATAAGTATGACTTTTAGTATCACGATGATTGCCTAAGGATAATTAGCGAACATTTGACTAGCATTGTTTTATCTCTCTCAAAAAATGCTTCAAATAAAAGATACATGCAATAAATTTTTCTATAATTTTTATTTGAAGCATTTATCTTTAAAATAATCCATAGACGCTTTCCTGGGTCAAAACAATGCTAACCAAATGCTTCCTACTCACCCTTTATCAGTTGTTTATACTAATAGTCTATTTGTATAAATGCCAAATGTATTTGTTGGACTTTTGTACAGTTGCTGTAGTGATCATAAACAGGCCCTAAATGTTGTATTTTGTACAAGGGAAAAGATATAATAGCGCATATTCATACAGTTGGCGAAAAATGCATTATTTATTGACAAATGTTTCTTGCGACTTATAAATGCATATCACCGTTCCCAAATCCTACAACACATAATTCTCGTTACACACAAAACGAAGATAACCGAACACTCTTCGCATTGTATCGACGCTACACGTGAAATACACATTGCCCGACTCCGACTAAAATTTATACACAAATGATAATAGGTAATTGAACTTCATATTTATAGTTAATACAGTTATGAGTATTATCAGTTTTCTAAATATAGCCACAATAATATAATCTAACGCAAGCACAAAACGCACTCTCATAAAATTCAGGCGAGCAATTATAACGCTGTATGTATTTCCCAAATCCTACGACACACAATTCTCGTTAGACACAAAACGCAGGCAACCGAATATGCTTCGTTTTATGTTTAAAATAAATACAATTATGAGGATTATCAGTTTTGATAAAATTATTTGTGACCCTTAATTTAAATTTCCTAGATCATTAAGGCCTATTTCTACGATTTAAATAGATTATTAATGTTCTACCTAATGCACAAAACTCGTGCTCATAAAATTCGGATAAGGAATTATGTGATAATATGTATTTCTCAGTATAAGTCGAACTTTGCCGAGAATACCCAAATATTTTAGACTTAACGGAAAAAGATCCATTGCACAAAATGAGAAAGATTGTAAAAATTGAGAAGTTTTCATTGCGTAGTTGATTTATGATATATTATATATGTGATGAAATGAAGTAGTTCTGTTTTAACTTTAAAAAACCATCACTGAGTGTTAACATAGTCTGGATAAACAATTAGAATAACTAAATAATTTAAAATATATCGTCATCATTACCGATGTCTACATGTGTTGTAGATACTGGCACACCCAGAAATGGGTAATATGTCGTGATGATATATTTATTTATTTTATTTATAAATAATTTTAATCACAGTATATGGAAAAGATATTTGAAAATACCTATACAAAGCTTTAGAAAAATACCGCTAGATGACAGACAATATGACGTCTTAGGGCAATTATTTTGCAATGGATTCATTGAATTAAATTTGTGTCATGCGCCTTGGGACATACGAAGTGCTCCGAAACACATAATTATCATTAATAAGATAAAAAAAATCCTTTCATATATATGGGTGAGAGCTTTTCTTTTTGGCTGAAAGCTTTACTGAAAATTGCGAAACTGTACTAATGTTTACGGAAACAGTTTTGTTGGATGATATGTTTGCTAGCTGGTAATTAAACTAAAATTAACGAAATAAAAAAGATACCAGTTCATACTTTACTTTTTGCTCTAGGGGATTAAATTTTTATGCTGGCGAATTTATGCCTCAAAGCATTGAAATAACCAAGATAATTTCTCTTGGTGATTGTTTGAAACAAACAATATAAGTTAGTCCGCGTAGGTCTAGTTTATACTTTGTGCGAAATGTATTGTGACATTTTTGACAATGAATTTGTAAAGCGTATTTCAAATGCTAACAAAATTAATTTAATTAAACATAAATTTTCTTAGTACTAAATAATTATATAACTCTAAACCGTGGGTGTTCAACTTTTTGGAACTTCTGGGCCAAACCATTTATCAAGGATCGCATATATAATTTAATGTTTATTTATGACTACAATGTAATTTATATTACCAACGAGTATAATAAAACAAAGTTAACTTTTTAGACAAAAAATGTACCAAGCAGTGTCGGATTAAAGTACTTTCGAGTCTGAAGCGCTACCAATTTTCGGGCCCCTACAATAAAACATGAAACACCAGAATTTATTTAATTATTTAAACAAAAACAATTAACACAGCACTACGAGTATATACGTATACCATTTATTTAAAAAATCATTGATGATTTCGTTTTAAAGTCTAAAATTAATAATAAAGAAAATAGCTATATTTGACCATATTCTCTTAATCGCCATGAAGAATATACAAAACTTAATAATAATAAATTAATGATAATAATAATAATAATAATAAAAACTACGAATCCCTAATTTGTTTACAAGTAAGAAATCGAACAACGCGCACTGGTACAGGACAGTGTTAAAAACCTCAAAGAATAAATCTTTGCAAGGCACAAGAGGATGCTTATAGTCAGAAAATTGTCTTTGTCTGGTCCAGCAATAAAACTATAAATATCGTAATTATGACAAAGCGGCACATCGCTCATTACTTGCATTATAATATTGGGTGTCAACGGGCTCTTATTTACTCCGCTTTGTCCAAATGGAGACATGCTTTGTATAGTAAAATATAGCAAACTAATCTACCTCTTCCATAAACATAAATGCTATTTTTAATTGAAATATTTTTTTTAAGAAAATGAGAACTGTAGTTTCAAAAATTATTTCAAAAAAAAATCTGTTGTGGCCAGTACAATACCTCTCGCCATTTCCATTTTATGTTATATAAGTATTGTATTGTACTTCGCTATCGAACCGTCGTTTTATAACAAAAAAATTATAGAACATTGAACATTACAAAAATATTTTTTTTTTTATTGTATTTAACATAACTTCTGCATATAATTCTAATTATATCTATTTTTCATTGTATGAGGAAGTTCCTAATTATCAGAGATTCTTCCAATTCATTAACAAGATTGGCGGTATTTCTGATGGATATATGCATTTCACCTATCATTTTAAATATTTAGTTAATAAAACAATAAGGAAGTTTAAATGTACTTACCAGAAAAAGCTTTGAGACTTTTGATTTTTGATACTGACATCTGTCATTTACAAACTATGTTACAAACATTTGAATTTGTCAACTGGTTTCCTTAGTTCAGTTTAGCCTACTCGACTTATTACATCCCGTTCTTCTTTATATCATAGCGTCTTTATCTCTATATTTATAGAAGATATAATAAAAATTTTAAATGTATCAGATGTAGAATTTTGTTTTTCAATATTAGTAATAACAAAAATTTTCAAAAAAAAATATTTAGAAGAATTTTTTTAAGAAACTATTACTCTCGGTTGTCCAGTTTTTACCAAAATCTAATCAGCTTTTCCCAGGAATGTTAGGTTTTGAGGAAACTGCAGTTAAATATTTTTTAAGTCTTATAGTATTTGAGAAACCGTGGATCCAACATCCACACATACATCCACACACACATACATACACATACGGACATCATCGTAAAATATTATAATCAGATTATAAGGACCTTAAAACTTGCTTATCCACTAAAATCTGGATATGCGATTTTTAGCATGATTCCAATACCTCTCTTAGATACAGGTAAAAATAGCATTTATGTTAAAGGACTAGTAAGATTATTTTACTATACCGGGAGTTTATTTTATCAGTAAACATAGGGTATATCATTGCCATAGTTACGGTATGAATGTTTGACAGCAATGTATTGAAGCGTTTATTTTATGAGTAAACATAGGCGTATAACATGGGAAGCAGTTTTTGCTAAATACAAAGGTCTGGCAATAAATCAAGTTATGCTATTGAACATGATAATAGTACATTACATCTTGTACATTATTTAATATTAATTAATTTAATAATATTGCAAAAATTGTAATAAATTACAGAAATTGTCAAATAAATAATTGTTTCACTTTTTTATTATGCAATATGAAAAGCTTTACAAATGTCTTCGGTAGTGCAGTGGTTATAACACTGGCGTCTAAAATTTTTGGTTGGGGTTCGATTCCCCGTTGGGGTAATTATTTTATTTTTTTTTACGTAAAAATTGTTGAACTTTTAAAAATCAATTTCTATATTACAATCATATAAAAATAATAATTACATTATAATAAATAAAGAGAAAATAATTGAGAATAATTGATTACAATAATCAAAATATTGATACAATAATAATGCATTGTATTTCCTTTGATATTAATAAAAATAACTGAAATATAATAAATTTGTGTAGATATTATGTTTTTACTGTATTTATCAAAAGAAAATACAATGAATTGTTATCACATGAATGTTTTGATTATTGTAATCAATTATTGTCAACTATTTTCTCTTTATTTATTACAATGTTATTATTATTATTTTAAAAAGTTCAACAATTTTTATGTAAAAAAAAAATAAAATAATTACCCCAACGGGGAATCGAACCCCAACCAAAAATTTTAGACGCCAGTGTTATAACCACTGCGCCACCGAAGACATTTGTAAAGCTCTTCATATTGCATAATAAAAAAGTGAAACAATTATTTATTTGACAATTTCTGTAATTTATTACAATTTTTGCAATATTATTAAATTAATTAATATTAAATAATGTACAAAATGTAATGTTCTATTATCATATTCAATAGCATGGCTTGATTTATTGCCAGACCTTTGTATTTACGAAAAACTGGTTCCCATGTTAAACGCCTATGTTTACTCATAAAATAAACGCTTCAATACATTGCTGTCAAACATTCATACCGTAACTATGGCAATGATATACCCTATGTTTACTGATAAAATAAACTCCCGGTATAGAACACTTAGAGCAGATAGAAGAACCAGGTAGTGCATTTCTTCATTCGAATAGAGCGGCACAAATAATGTCCTGTTTTATATCTAATATTATTAAAACAAACAGTAAGCGATATGCCGCTTTGTCATAATTACGATATTTATAGTTTTATTGCTGGACCCGAAGAATTCAATTTTTCTGACTATAACAAACATCTTACTGCATAGATTGTTAATAAAGATTACCTATTACATGTAATTACTTTATGTCTAATAAATACGTTCTCCATATTACAGGGTAAGCACTTCATCATATCAAGTCTCTGCACAGAGGCGTGCAGAGATGAAAGGATTACCAACATCCACACTGAAATTATATTGTTTGTCACCTCCCACTCATTCAACTACATCCTCATATAAATTTAACGAGTATTTTGTTTGTCAATTGCATGTGCTATTTATTGTCATAATCTTTTGCCAAATACAAGTTTTAGAAAAATATTTAAATTACCATGCTAATATAATTTCAAGAAAATACTTTGCGTGCTTTTAATAAATCCAATTTAAAAGATCGAAAACATGTGTAAGTAAAATTTTGTATCTACAAAAATAAAAATGAAAACTTCAAAAGACCAAGATGTAGGTGGATTGCAGGAATATGTAATAGAAAACAGCTAGGAGCATACAATTTAATCAAAGGAACAAAATTGAAACATTCAGAGAAAGTTTTCAAATTTTGTTTTGTCTTTTGAGTTACGTTCGGAGGAGGTAATTATAGCAATTTTTGTTAGCAAGTAAACTATTTTTTACTGTACAAATTTGCAATTTTGATTGAAGCGTTTAAATTCAAAGTACAAAATATGCTACTACTACTAATATTTTTTGGCTGCTGTTTATCGAGTCAATATCTTTAACCAATTTTAGTCAGTATTTTAAATAAATTGTCGGTATTTTTAATAAAACGTAAGTACGTAATGTAAATGGTAAGTATTTCACCGATCAATACAAAATGTGCCAGTATTTTATTTAAAATGTCAGTATTTTTAATAAATGGTGAGTATTTATAATAAAATGTCAAAAGAATATAGAGATGCACTCGATTTCGAGCTTTGGCCCGGCCCGGCTCGATGATCGACTCGAAATCGAGGCGGGCTTCGATATTTTTTTTCGGGCCGAATCGGGCTAATTATTTTCAAAAATCGAGACGAGTCGGACTTTTGATTTAGGCCCGGCCCGAAAATTCGAGCTTTTCGGGCCGGCCCGAAAAATCTTATAGTTCAATCAAATGCACAGTTTCCTTAATATTTTAATGAAAATGGATGAAGTTAAAAAGGATCAAAATTATTTAATAACAACAAACTTCACATATTAATAAATGAAAAGAATTCAAGGTTATTAATTAAACCATAATAATTATATTGTGATGTTGCTATTATTATTATTTTTGTTCCTTTCATAATGATTTCTTAAATTATATTTTTACCTCCCGCTACCCTTGGTAAGGAAGGTATAGGGATCGTGCTAAAAATCACATATCGAGATTTTAGTAAATGACCACGTTTTAAGGTCCCTAGAATCCAATTTTAACATTTTCACGATGATGTCTGTATGTGTGTATGTGTGTATATGTGTATGTGTGTGTGTATGTATGTGTAGGAATTTTGTCTTCACTCTAACTCAAATACTATCATTTAGAAAATTCTGAAACCTTGTATTTTCATCTTATTCTAATATGAAAAGAAGCCATTAGATTTTGGTGTAAATCGGATAACCGGAAATGGCACTTTACCTGAAGCTCATAATGGTTTTTCTTCAAAAAATACGATTAAATGCCATTTTTTCGCATTTTATATCTTATGAAAATTAAAGATTATTGAATTTTCTACAGGAATACATTAATACTTTTTCTATAAATGTTTTACAGATAAATTTAGAAATAATTTTTTTTATTAGTCGCGAAGCCTAAGGTAAACACAATTCCTTTGTTACACAGTTCATATTTCAAATGAATGTAACTGACAGTAAATGTCACTGTCAAAAAACTAATCATTTCAAATTAATAATAGTGACATTTTAAAAAGAAAATAATAAATAAAGCAATAGTTTTCTGCAATGGAACAGTTTGCAGCGTTAGTAAATACGTAGGTATGTATTTAAATTAATAAAAATTAAATAGCGGGAGGTTTTGTGTTGGCCACATCAGATTTTTTCATATAAGATTTGTGAAAAAGTTGTTTAAATTTTCGAACGGCTTTGGTAAACAAAGTGTTAAATACACATAGGTCTGTAATTTTTATAACAAACTTACACTAGAACGGTCTCTTTTTTAACTACTTATGTTAACTAATTTAAATTAAATATAATAATAAACCTTTCTTCACAAATTATATTTTATTATCAATATGTACATTTCAATTGCAATGCAATCATCGTCAGTTGTATTATTATTGTAGTACAACTGACGATGATTGCATTGCAATTGAAATGTACATATTGATAATAAAATATAATTTGTGAAGAAAGGTTTATTATTATATTTAATTTAAATTGTATATCTTCACGTATACTCAAATAATTATATGTTAACTAATGTTGAAAGTTATAAGAATGTAGAGTTTTTTTTTAAAAGTTTGACATGAAAAAAGTAAAACATTTCGCTTTAACATAAAAATCAACATTAGGAATGCCGGATGCACCCAATATCGAGCTTTGGCCCGAAGCCCGGCCCGATTTCGAGTCAATTTTCGAGCCGGGCTAGCTAATTGTCGAGTCGATCTTCGAGTCGGGCCGGTAATAATAATGTAATTTTATACATATAGCGACATAGGGACCTTAAACGTGCTTTCTTAATAAAACCTGGATATGCGATTTTTAGCATAAATCCAATACCTCTCTTAGCGAGAGGTAAAAATTATAAAGAACATGTCAACAATTCTATAGGTCAAAATAAGATTCAAACAACACTAATGAACTAAACTTGATACAGTACCTTGGATCTCATCCCTCATCTATTGACCCTAAAGAATATTTTAGTTTTTTTTTTTTACTATTAATTAGATTCTGTCATAGGAAAATAATTCTTTATTAAAATCTTGTGACTAGCTGATTGAAATTTTATAAAAAATCAATTTAAAAATGCTATTATATGTTTTCATGTAAATTGAAAACTGAATTTTGCGTCGTTGCCGATAAGAATAAACGCCTTCCGTATACATTAATTTTGCTTCTTTATACTCGTATTCTTCCAGATATGAATGGTAATATTTTAAATCTGTGCACTTACATTATCCATCACCTTTATGCCGACACCATTCCATTTTATTCCGCACATGAAAGTTTAAAATCACATGATGTGAGAGAACCCAGCCGGGCAATTTGAATAAGAATATGCCAATAGGAAAATCTATCTCACATAAGAATTCCGGAGAGTGAATGTTATTTTGGTTGTTGGGTTTGAGGTCGGTTTGAGCGTGAGAACCGCGTCCCGAGGGATGGAAGTTTCTCTGTAAGCCTCAGGCGGCTTCAAAGAGGGAACACTGTCTGGATCTGGAAGGATAATACTCAACTTGTGAAAGAGATCGGGTGTGCGAGTACTTCAAATAGGAAAGTGATTAGCTAAAATTGTAATTATATATGTAGGTACTTTAAAATCAAAACAGAAATCGTAAATACATTGTATAAACAGTGCTTTATTTTGCTATAAAATATCATAATAAAAATATGTAATATTCAAATAATAATGTTAGGGACTTATTAACATAAATTCAATATTTTCCAAGAATTTTTGTACGACCGGTTTTTTGCCTCCCGCTACCCTTGGTAAGGGAGGTATAGGTATGTGTGTATGTATGTGTGTGTATATATATATATATATATATATATATATATATATATATATATATATATGTATGGATTTTGTCTTCACTCTAACTCAAATACCATCTTGCAGAAAATTCTGAAACCTTGTATTTCTACCCTATTCTAATATAAAAAGAAGCCATTAGATTTTGGTGTAAATCGGATAACCGTAAATGGCACTTTATCTGAAGCTCAAAACGGTTTTTCTTCAAAAAAATATCATTAAATGCCATTTTTCCCATTTTATGTCATTATGAAAATAAAGATTATTGATTTTGGTGTAAATCGGATAACCGTAAATGGCACTTTATCTGAAGCTCAAAACGGTTTTTCTTCAAAAAATATCATTAAATGCCATTTTTCCCATTTTATGTCATTATGAAAATAAAGATTATTGATTTTTCTACAGGAATACATTAATACTTTTTCTATATATTTTACAGATAAATTTAAAAATATATTTTTTTATAAGTCCCGAAGCCTAAGATAAACACAATTCCTTTGTTACACAGTTCATATTTCAAACGAATCTAACTGACAGTAAATGTCATTGTCAACAAACTTATCACTTCAAATTAATAATAGTGACATTTTAAAAGAGTAAATACGTAGGTATGTATTTAAATTAATAAAAATTAAATAGCGGGAGGTTTTGTGTTGGCCACATCAGATTTTTACCTTCCCTAAGAGAGGTATTGGATTCATGCTAAAATTCGCATATCCAGATTTTATTGAATAAGCACGATTTAAGGTCCCTAGAATCCGATTATAACATTTTTAAAATGATGTCTGTGTGTGTGTGTGTGTGTGTGTGTGTGTGGGGATGTGTGTGTGTATATGTGTGTGTATGTATGTATGTATGTCTGGATGTTGTAGTTACGATTTCTCAAAAACTATAAGACTTAAAAAATATTTAACTGCAGTTTCCTCAATCTGACATTCCTGGGAAGAGCTGAAAAGGATTTGGTAACAAATGAACAACCGGAAGTAGTAGTTTCTTAGGAGAATTCTTCTAAATATAATTTTTTGGGAGGTTTTTTTAATTAAATATTGAAGAACATAAAATTCTCCATCTAATACACTTAAAAATTTTATTATATCTTGTATAGATTTAGAGATAAAGACACTATAATTTATAGAGTGAACTAATCGCAGAGGCTACGGCACTAAGGAAACCAGTTGACAAATTCCAATGTTTATAACATAATTTGTAAATGACACATGTCATTGTCAAAAATCAACAGTTTTAGTGACATTCTGATAGCCTTTACTGGGAAGTATATTTAATTTTTCTTATTGTTTTATTAATTAAATATTTGAAATTATAGGTAAAATTGTGGTAAAATGCATATATCCGTCAGAAATACCGCCAATCTGGTTAATGAATTGGAAGAATCTCTGACATTTAGAAACTTCCTCATACAATGAAAAGTTGATATAATTAGAATTATATATGTGTAGAAGACTTGTTAAATATAAGAAAAAACAATATTTGGGTAATGTTCTATAATATTTTGTTATAAAACGACGGTTCGAAAGCGAAGTGCAATACAATACTTATATAGCCTAATATGGAAATGGCGAGAGGTCTTGTGCTGGCCACAACAGATTTTTTTTTAATGTTTACTGATATGGCTTCCATGCCAGTAGGTTTTATTTACTGATCGGTAAGTGATTGAGATTTTACCGATCAGGCGACGACGTAAGTAAATAAAAACAACGATCAAAGCTTACTTTAAAAAAGACAACTAAAATTTTTGAATACGTCAATATAGGTAATTTTAAATCTTTTTTAATTTTGTTCGTCGATTGGGTAAAAAAAAAATGTAATAAGCATTGCAGTTAGTAAGTGCTCTTCTTTCGGTATCGGATGTATTGGAGATCTCGACTTCGTTGCAATCTCGAAAATCTTCCTCAACTGGTCGGAAATACTTAAACCTCATTTCCACCGAAAGTTTTAATGCTTACTGCATAATGATCAGTGCGTAAGGCTTTATGCATTATGATAATTAATCAGGATTTCATTTCCATACTTTGTTTAGAAATGTCGCAATTTTTTCCGTTATTACTTTTTGTTTTTCAAACTGCCATTGCAGTAGCAATATATTATATACATAATTTTATGATTCTGCATCCATACCGAAAACTTAAAAATTTAATAATTATAAAATAGACTGACAGTTGACAGTTCAGATTAGACGTTTGCAGACTTTTGTTCGCACGCATTGCTCTTTGTTCTTAAGCATCCTTATGCAAAGCTGGAAATGGTAGTAATCGTTACCATATGACAAACATTTTTACGAATTGTGCTTAGTTATTCATTATAGCTCTTACGCGTTAGGACAATGGGGAGAAATGAGGCTTTACTGCCATTAATACTTAAATAACTATAAACATAAATACTCGTATTCTTTCCTAAGTTGGCTATTGTCGCGATATCTTTTATACTTTGATTTCTGAAGTGGCCGTATAGAGAGTGTATTTCTGTATTTTGCTGTCTTAGGGTGTGAATATGTTGGAGCTGCGATAAAAGCTATAAGAGCGGCGATAATAGCAGCGATAAAAGTGAAGCAAATCTATTTTTCTTTGATGTGTTTATATTGGAGCTGCGATAAAAGCTATAAGAGCGACGATAAGAGCAGCGATGGAAACTGATATAAATGTTGCTGACAATATTGTTCAAGCTATTTGTGTCCTACATAACACAATAATTGACATGGAAAGTATTGTATATTATTCAGAAGATACATTCAATATTCCAAAACAATCAAATACCACAACTAATAATGGTAGACTAACCCTGGTTGCACAAAATATCCGTGATTTATTTAAAACTTACTTGTGTCACAATTCTATTGTAAATGACATAATTTTTGACAAAATGTACTGTAACCTACAATTAATATAAATAAACATATCCACTTGTTGAGTTTAAATTACTCACCACTTCATCCCTTAATTTATCCAGCACATATCTGTTGTGATGGTTTTTATTTGTTTGATCCCACAATGGAGATCTAACAATACTTCGCTAATTAATTTGTCTACCTAGCGTAGCGTCTTGCCTAGTGTTGCCCGTGAAACGAGATATGGCGAGAAACAATCCATTCTCGTTTCGACTCGAATTTTCGAGGACGAGATTTCTCTTCATCTTGTCTCGTCATATTTTTCCTTACTTTCTCTCGATCTCGACTCGAGAGTCTCGAATTTATAATTAGAAATAGTAACTAGATTAACATTACAAGAAACATGAATATAATAAACGGGTACCACTGATTAAAACATTATTTTACTAAGTCTGGTGTTTGAATAGCATTTTCTTCTTACTAAAACCCAATAAATTAAAAATTAATAAATAAATATGAATGTAAATGAAGAGGCAATTAAAATATTTATTTATACCGACAAATATTTTATTTTGTATAATATTTATGTAATATAAAAAAATCGAGATATCGCTGCATCACTTGTCTTGCCTCGATAAGAGCGTAGAAATACATTCAATTCGTTCTCGACGCTCTTATCGCTGCTCAGCTCCTAAGCGTAGCTTTGCGCGCTGCTTCAATGTAAACACCTACATTTAAATCTATGCATCCATTCGCACTGCTTCGCTAGTATCGCCGCTCTTATCGTTTATCGCAGCTCCAACATAAACACAGCCTTAGGACAATCGGGAGAAATGAGGCTTTACTGTCATTAATACTTAAATAACTATAAACATAAATACTCGTATTCTTTCCTAAGTTGGCTATTGTCGCGATATCTTTTATACTTTGATTTCTGAAGTGGTCGTATAGAGAGTATTTCTATATTTTGCTGTCTTAATTTGAATCGTAGAAAAAGTATAGTAGTCTGCTCCCACGAAAAATTTATTTCTAAGTCCTCAGTGAGGGTGCAATCAACATAATTCATGTATAGATATTTCAGGTGTACCAATTAAAGTCACTGAGGTAGATATCTCAGACTCAACTATAACGTGCAGAATTTCAATGCTTTAATGTGCGTGACTACCTTAAACCTTACCATAATCATCTAAAATTTACTTAATAAAATATGAAAATAATTTATTACTGCTCACATATTATAACTCACTATTTCCTTTACCTGTAAATCATCCTAAATTACTCACAACCTCAATTTCATTCTAGCCTATAATCAAATTCTTTCATTCTCGGCACAATACTTCCAAATTTTTGAACCATGAAAGGCAGGAATAAAAATAAACTCGTTGGCTGCTTTGAGGCGGAAATAGGATGTACGGTAAACCGAGTTATGATTTATACATCGCAGCACGCAATTTTCAGATTGAAAAACCCCGCACGTATAAATGTTAAATAGGACTTTCTCGGTCACACCTTGACAGGGAATTCCGACTCCAGTTTGCTCTGGACACACGAGAAAAAAGTACTGTTCCAGGCGCGAAGTATGAAACGTTTTTAATTTAGTTGTTTAATTAAGGTGGAAGCAAGAATTCATTAGAGAACTGCAGAATAAAGTGAAATATGCTGTTTGTTGTTTACGTTTTAATTAAATTTACTTGTTTAAATAATTAGGTATTAATATGCTCACAAGTGTTCCTGAATTAATTATTTTGGGGTATAAAATGTACTGAAAAACAAAAATTGTTTCTAATTAAATTAAATTAAAAACACACTGAAACAAAGGTGTTAAAAAATAGTCTATGTCTCAGTCATACAGCAATTATTTTGACCAAACTGAAGTTTCAGGTTGCGCTTATACCTACATTAGAGGCTACACCTACAAGCCTTCCAAAAAATTAATAGTTTTGTGCGTTAGGTTATTGTTGTTATTTGTAGAGCAATTAGCCATGGTAATTTATCACAAAATTGGCAAATCTTAGGTTTTGCACATGAATCCTAGGATTTACCGATTTTCGGGTATTTACAGTAACAAATATAAAAAAATGTTTAAAAATGAAAAATGCATCCAATTAGTACTAACTCAATGGGGTATTCCACCATAACAAAAAAATAAGATAAATTTCAATTTAACTTAAAGTATGGCTCAATAAATAATAGTTAAAACAATGAAAACATTTTTTAAATTATAACTTTACGAGATATTTCACATTTGCTAAAAGGGAAAATTGACGTCATACAATTGTTATCTTTCTCTCGTAGCGTACTCAGAGCAGTGTGTGTGAGAAAGACAAGTGTAGGGGAAATGTGACGTTACACTGATTTCTCGAAAATAAAATACTATTAAACTAGGAACAATTAAGATTTTCTAATACTATGAATTGCTTCAAAACTGAATGAAGTTTTATTTAAAATAATAAAAAAAATTGAGTAGAATACCCCATTGTTTGTATTAATCAAACGAAAAATATCTTTTATAAAGAAAATTATAGATTTAGGCACTGTGGAAATCAAAATATTTTTTTGCACGATCGGATTTTTTTTAAATGTTTACCGACAGGGTTTCCAAGGCAGTATTTACAAATCACTTATCGATCAGGAGACAAGGCGATGAGTAAATAAAAACAACGATCAAAGCTTACTTTAAAAATGATAGACAATTTTTTTTATTATGTCAAAAAACCGACCGAGGTGGCTTGGTGGTAGCGTACTAGCTTCACGTACCAGCGGTTCTGGGTTTGAATCCCGGGTAAGGTACGGATATCTGTGTGTGTTCTTTCATCACCTCATCTCCATCAACGAGTTTGAAAAAAATGGTATGTTATTATCATCGACCTTTAAACTAATAGATGCAGCGTACGAGCAAAACGCTTGTCCCGCCATAACGGTGCAGACACAGTATCTCTATCCTTCAACAGTACGGAAGTTAAGAAAACGCGGGAAATTAAAACTTGATTTGTCCCTAACTTGTTATACTTGGTGCATAATCGCTAAGAATATATATTTAATTATTTTGTGCATAATTACTTTCTTGGGGTCCCGTGGCCTCGTGCCTGAGTATCAGGTCGCGAACCTGGGGGTACCGGGTTCGATCCCGACCGACGCCAAATATTTCGAATTTTAAATGGCACAAAAGTGACCCCTGTGGTGCACTCTCCACGCCAGCAATGAGTGCCCGTGAGGTGACGCCTGGTAAGCGCCCGCACGGTACAAATATGTCATCATCATTACCGATATCTGCGATAAAGCAGATTGGCACACCCAGAAATGGGTAATATGCCGTGATGATATATTTATTTTATTTTTATAATTACTTTCATTACATATTTTTAATACAATATATTATATACACATATTATATTATAGGGAACAAGTAATAATTAATAAGAACTTACATATGAAATGACACAGCTAAACGGCGTACGTACTGCTGACTGCACAAAATACACCGTTTCCCCATTATTTTGTCGCATATGCACCTCACAACACATATTCGTATATGTTGACAGAAATAATTGTACATGTTCTCCAAAAAAGTAAAATAATACACAGTCACGAAACGTCAAATAGATTTTGACAACTATTTAGTGATAGAGAGCGATGTATAGAGGTTTACAGATGGCTGAAAAAGATATACAATGAGTACGAACGCATGCGCAGTATACTTTAACTGAGAACTTCCGTATTGTCGAAGGACAGAATATATATTTCTATCCTTTTATGTTGGAGCATTATTCTAGCAATAAAAGAATAGGAAACACTTGGTCCATTAGTTTAAAGGTCGATGGTTATTATTATACACATATATTATGAAATTGTAATAACTAGTAATAAGTTCATATACAATAAAAAATTATTATTATTATTATTATTATTATTATTATGTCAAAATAATTTTCATTCATATTTTTTTTTTAATTTTTAAGTCTATCGTAATAAATAAGCATTGTGGTCAGTAAGTACACTTTCTTCTAGGAAGCACGTACTGTCCCTTAATACTAAAATAACTGTTATTATAAACTTTGAGGGTTTCTAAAATTCAAGCTAAAATTCTATCGTTCTTAGAAAATATATTTATATTTAAAACAGTTTACAACAATTATTAATCCGTTAACCAAAGTTTATAACCAGTTATTTAAAAAAAATAATGTTAGATTACAATTACTTGAAGAAAAGCGATAAATTTCAAACAATAATTTGATAAATGCTTGTAGAATTCATGTTTGGATGTAGGTACTATTATTAATGATAATAAATAAATTTCAATAATTTCTATCATTCTTCACTTGATAACATTTTACTGTTTAACAAATAAATATGATTCATACATCATGATTGAATATATGCATAAGAACTTGTAGTTGTCCGTTGTCCCGCCAGAAAATGGCTTGTCATTTTCAGAACATTTTGAGTTACAATTTCTAATGGTTTTTATAGTAAATTATTTATTCAAAGCCCAGCATTTCTACTTATGTGAAAAATAAAATAAAAAAAAAACGATGATTTATAACTCAAACTGGAAATAAAATATACAGCAATATGCTATAATTCATTTAACATTTTATTCTCATGCAATATTATCAATTTAATGCAAGTTTAATATTTAAGTTAATTTGGTACAACTGGCCATTTTGTAGCGAGATTATGTCGCACATGCTCAGAGCGGCCACTTCTCGAACAGAATCTAAAAACCACTGTCTACCAATTATGAATTGTCAGTTAGATATTGTTATAGTTTATCTTAAAAACATTACCTAACTGAAATATCCTAATTGCTAGACAGTGATTTCTAGGTAGATTCGATAAGTGGCCGCTAGAATTGTCCGCTAGATTCCGTCTGATCCAGCTGCGACAGTTCACTAATTTTTTTTGCGGTTCTGTCCGGACTGTGCAGTAGACACTTCCATTATATAAATAGTTATTTGCTCCTACTACGAAGTTACAATCTGTACCCTATTAAAACCATCCGTTCCCATTTCTTGAAATGAGCAACAGAAAAACTCTTGTTTAATTTCCCACAAAATCGCTTTACGTTTACGACAATCTCCACAGCATCCTTTTCCAGTTAATAAATTCCTTTTTTAACAAACAGCAAATCCAACGGGATCTTTCTACTCCTACTTTTCCATGTAGTGTGTAATGTTTCATACCTAGACAGCAACAGAGAGCATCGGTGTCTCTTGTGAATTATTGGATTACGACGGGTCAGAGGTCACCGGCATGATTTACGCGCGTGACCGTGGAATGCGGCCCACTGTGAGTTACAAACGCGACAACGAAGAAAACATGAAATTTGTATTTTTACGAGCGGTAATTCGCAAAGGAAGTATGGTGTACACAAAGCTATAATGCATGACATTAGGAATATTGCATTACATTAGGAATTCCAGGTTCTACTGGAGAATTTCAGATTTTTTTTGTAGAGGAATATAAGAATTCTTAACGTATTTCCTGGGGTCTAGTCTACCAAATCTTTGCATTTTTCACTTTTTATTTAGGTACATATTTTAAGCCCTCATAACATAACCATAAAATTTTGTAAATATCAAAATTTATTGTGAAAATATTCTTTGCAGATAAAGATATTTACAACATGGTTTGTACATAATTATTGTTATAAACAAAAGATCATATTTGTTTTTATGGGGGAACAAAAATTAAAACTCACGACCAAAGACAATACCTTCCTTACCTAAAGGTGACGTAAGGCAAAAAGTGAATAGAGAGTTATTGCAACTTCTAAGATGAAAGAACGTAAACGTTAACCTTATGTAGAAAACACTTTATTTTAGAAATAACGGACTTTCAATTTCAATGTTTACTGCATTTAATTAGTGTATGCACCCTAACGTTAACGCTAAAAGCAACACAAACGAGGTTACATCCACACTTTTCACCGAAACATAACCTCAAAAGATACAGAACGTGTGCCGTTAAACGCTCGTTATTCCCTTGCACATAACGTGTCTCCTTATTCATACAACGTAAACCTTATTAGTACGCATGCGCACTCGGGCTGTCGTGTGACTTTAAAGTGCACGTTATTTTTGCGTTGAAGCTGCAATAACTCTCTAATGTTAAATCGGTGCACCGATATATTTATTGATTGATCAGTAAATTAATATATTCAAATCTAATGTTTTATCCTTTCACATATGTATAATAATAATTATTATATTATTTATTTATTATTATGTATTATTTTTTCAAAATTGAATAAGGACTATTTTTATCCTCTAAGTTTAGTTATACTAGTATTCGTGTTAATTATATAACAATACATTGCAATTTGTTAAAATTAAAATGTTAGTACCAAAAATAATAAAAATGACGCTAACTTATAAAATTCGTCTTTTCAATATTCTTTCACAACCTTGCAATCAAAACCTCTACTTGTGTTTTCGACTGTATTCGGTAGCTAAGGGAAGGGGGAGTTAATGAAGTAAACGAAACATTGCAAGGTTGCGATATTTATGTGCCTATTTTGGTACTAGAATTACATATTAGTATTTCTCACTTTACGAAAAAACTTCATAAGATATTTTAAAAATTGAAACAGAAATAGATTTCATAAATATATATTTATCTCGCTACAAGCTTACTTTTTTAAAAATATTCATATTTTTAAGTAAATTGAAGTTGAAAAATGCCAAATATTGTCGTTATTATATTTTTTTTTCTTATTTGGCATAATTTTTCTAAAAAAAAAAAAAAATAGATTCGTAGCGGGTTGAATTAGTTCTTTATGATTCTAAATTTAAAATTTCAATGGTTAATTTGCAATATTACAGCCAGAATCGTGGAAATACGGAACCTTGTTTTTGTTACGGCGGCAAGTGTTTCGCAAGAAATGAACAATTTTCATTGTCCATGAGAGGTGAATGTGTGCTTAAATAGCCTTCTGCAACAAGTGTTTTATTATATTTTCTCTATTTGGATTATCATGTATTTATTTTAGCCAAACCAATAGTTATAAAATAATAAACCATTCGAGAGTATATGTATATATTTATACATTTACTAAAGCGATTTTGGATATGTCCTTTTCCTTTTACGTTGTAATTAGTTTTACAATATAAAAATTCGATGTCGAATGATTTTCAGGCCTAATGCTCCATATAGTTTATTTAAATAACGTACATATTAGAATGTTTCGGACATCAATTAGCCCATCGTCAGGTAAATGAGAATATAAGTTATAAAATAAAAATGTTACATGTCATACAATATTTTCAACTCTCCAAAAAAAAAACAGATGATTTTTCCTTTACAAATTATACATATTTATACATAGTACTTGACTATTTTAAATCTATGATTTATTGGTAATTATAGTAGGAACGATGAAATAAAAACTACTACTATAATTGCCAATAAATGTTGGATTTAAAATAGTCAAGTACTATGTACAAATATGTATAATTGGATTTTGTAAAGAAAAAAAATCTTATCTTTTTGGTGAATTGTGTGAATATTGTATCACATGTAACATTTTTATTCTTTAACTTGTATTCCCATTTAGCTAATGATGGGTTAATTGATACCCGAAACGTTATAATATGAATGTTATTTAAATAAACTATATGGAATATTAAGGCCTGAAAATCATTTGACATCGAATCCTATGAAGATTCCCAAAGAATATTCCAAATATAAAAATTCATTATTATGTATTTAACATTATCATGTACATTAGAAAAACTCAGAAAAGTAACTTATCTGCTTTTTGCATATACAGGCTGTCTCACAACTCGCTCCCCAGAGCGAATGAGGAAACAAGAGACTGCACTCGGATGTGTAATTTGGAAGAAGAAAAAATCTAGCTTAAAAGATATTAGAGAAAAGACGTCTTAAAATTGACCAATCTGAGACCTACACCTTTAACGTGTGTTTGCCGTAATTTTACGTTACTATGGTTTTATACAAATCAAATCTTTTTTAAAATGTGTGGGCGACTGTAGTTTTCGAAAAATGTCAGTGTCAAATTAAATTTGACAAGGTAAATAAAAAAAGGCAAATTCTTACCATGTATTCAGCTGCTGATTACTTAGAAATGATTATAATTTTCGGAGAATGTGGACGTAACGCCAGAGAGGCAGCACGAGTCTATTCGGAAAGTTTTCCGGATAGAAATCTTGTGATGATCTCGGATGACACCTTCGCTAACCTAAATTTGCTGACAGTAAAAAGTCAACTTTAAAGTGTCAAAATTACAGTAAGTCAAACAAATTTTGTAACTCACTAGTAGTATTTTTAAAACCTAGCAACCAGTTTTGTTTTGTAATAATATCATCACACCTCAAAATATCCTTCCGGGATTGGTGGATTAAAAAGTCTTGTAACTCCGTTATGCAAGCAGCCGCAAATGATTTTCTTCTATTTTTTGGCAACCTATTGTCGTCGCTCGTCGGCAAGTGTCAGATTCGTCTAAGGCGCGAGTTGTGAGACCCTGTAGCTACCTATAACTAACCACAGAATTTTATGTGCACAATTGTATTACCAATAGGCAAATAAAAAGTCACAAATATAAAATTTTCACAAATAGCTTCACTCATGTATTAATTATTGTTTATATATTTGTGAAATGCACTCGTATACTGCAATCATGCATCATCTGATTTTCTATTAAATTCATTTAACATCCGTAAATAAAATAATGCATGCGTAATGAAATGATACTCGGAAATTTAATACCAGCCTAATTAAAATAATTTGAATGTCGGACACCCAAATTCCATGCAAATGTAATTAACAATACGTAGGTGTGCAATTATAACATTCTGCGTTTGGTAGGTAACCACAAAATTATTCTTATTGTATTAGTATAATATTAATATTGTAGAATAAATATCAACTTTGAATTAAGTTGTTAAAATAAAAAATTGCTACTAATGTAAAAGTTGAAAGTTTTCCAAGTATCTTATATATGAAAAGAAGATCTCGTTATTATAAAAGCAGCAACTAGGAAAATTACACAATTCCATTTGAAGAATGCCATGCGTATAAATTTTATATATCTTTGCTTTTTTATTATACTCGTAAAAGCAAATATAACACAAAAATGTAACAGTGATTAAAATAAGAAAAATATGGTTCTTTATGGCACAACTGAGTAAAGACATATTTTATCCATAAGTCAAAAGTTTTCCGCAAGCAGATAAAATATGTGTACATTTTTGTTGTTTTCCAAGGCCTACTTTAATAATATATTCTGTAAGTGAGAAATGACAGATCTTTTAAGGCGAGTTTAGTCAGAAGTATCTCAGATACTTTTGTAAGATACATAAATTTGTTAAAAATACTTAAATTGTAAATTTTTAATATATAAAATGTTTTTTAAAATTATCTTACATGTTACATATATCTAACGAAATGTGCTTGCCTACTTGAAAATATCTTAGATTCTCGTAAAATATCTTAAATACTACAAATACTCTTAAAATATCGTAGATTCCCTTAAAATAACTCACTTTTAAAATATCTTAGATGCTACAGTACTTTAAAAATCTTGAATTATCTTATATACTTTTTCGCGCTACTTGTATTGTAAGTATGTATTGCAACCATAGTTACTACGTATGTAAGTTACCTTTTATATTTGTTTATAATTTTTCCTTGACGACGGAACTTAATAAATTTACTTACATACCTAGGAAAATAATCACAGTAAAAAAAAGAATAATGTTGATGACAGATGTCAACCAGGCTATATTTTTGAATATTTGAGGATAATCTTTTAGTAGTGCGAAAAATATAATAAGTAACACGGAATATACATACATCTTAACATCCTCACAAGTTACTAGGACCTCGGCATACGCCTCGGTCTAGTACAACTTCCTCGAATATAAAGATGTACTTACATTCCTTGTTACTTAAATAACTATTACATAATATTTGATATTTATAACATGTCCTTAGAATCATTGGGTATGATATAAAAACCTTAAAATATCTAAATACATTTTGTATTATTTAGATACTTTTCATGTATTTAAATACGTTCATTGCATTTAGAAAATATTCCCACGTATCTAAATAAATAAAATTAGGTATCTAAAATATATAAATTATCTTAAATAGTTTAGAAGTAACTTTCATACATTTTTGAGATAAAAGATATAGATAATTTTCGAGTATATTTGTAAGATACTCTGGTTAGAAATGCTTTACTAATTACAAGGAACTAGAAATAGTTGAGAATGAAAGTACTGCAATTAATATTTGCTATTAAATTTCTTTATATGTTGTATTTTACTGCAGTTTGCCAGTTTTAAGCTTTATCAGGAAGTCAGAATCATTATTTAAACTTTTGTTAGGAAAATGGATCAGATAAAAAAATTTACATACCACTCTTGGGAAACAAACGTACATTTTTTCTGGCACTTGACTCGAAGTAATTACTAAGCAAAATGCATTAGCTTACAGGCTTCTGCACTACCCGACAATAGAAAATTGGAGAAATGTACTTGGCGACGGAATTAATAAATTTTAATAAAAAAATTGAAAAAGTGCTCTCTGGAGGAAAGATTGCGTGAATGAGTAAGAGAAAATTAATTATCTAAGTTCGAATTAGGTTGAATTTGAATGCAATCAGTTTGTTCTATTTGCATCGGTTCCAACTTCACGAGGGCGTAAATAGACAATTTGCATGCAAATTTCGAACATTTTTTATTTTTAATCGGGGTGTATCTGTTAGAATGAAACTTTCGACTGCATTTATTAGCCAGAGAAACAAAGGATTTTTAAAATGATACACTAGATTTCAGATTAATTCTCATTTTAAATAATCCATATATCCTAATTGTTATTGTAGGCATTTGAATTTGAGATTTGCAAATTTACATTTTCCAAATTGAAATATTTGCAAGTTATATCCACTAGAAACATTTTGCAATAAAAATGACTGGATTCATGCATAACCAAGAAAATTAAACGGAAACTGAATTTTTATGTGACAATAAATTGTATTTTCATACGAAAAACATCGTCTTGTAATTTATTTCAACAAAATACTGTAATAAATATAATTATGGCTGCGTCCGATGTCGCATTTTGGTATTTAGTTTTAAGGATTTAGGTCTTCTTTACATAATTACAACTCTGAATATTTCATAAAATAGAAGCTAATTTTTGACAGCAAATTTGACGTTTTACATAACGGTTTTTAAAATTTTGTTTTGATCTTACCTACTGTGATTACTCGTTTAAGGCCCACTTTTACAATCATTGGATAAACCTCTTATAGCGCTATACTAGGTATTGAAAATTGTATCTTGTAAACTTCATAAAAATCTCAGATAGAATAAACTAAGTAATAAACAACAGTATATCTTATCCCAGGGATAAGTCTCGGATAACTTTATCCCAGTTCTTATGCTTGCTACGTAAACACAAACCATGTGATGTTATTCATACCTTCAACAGATGACAATAAAGTATTTTATCATCAATGTTAGAATCAAAAATATCATTTATATCATTTAACATAGTGAAAAATGCAAATTAGAAAACAAAAATAATAACAATATTAAATAAAAACAGTTTAACAAGAAGAAACAATTATTGTGGCAATACAAACCTAAAGTGATTTAACGTTATTCGTGGCATGCCTGTCGAATACATAAAAATGTATTGTAAAAGACACTTTTGTTTATCAGAGATATAGTTGTTAGGATAAAGATAACTTCGATAGTTATACTGTAGTTTATTCACCAGTTGTAAAAGTGGGCCTTAAAATATTAATAATTTACATGAAGTGGCTAGTGCAATGTATTCTGGGTTACATATGTAATAGGTACGGTAGTGAGTTTTAATTATACTGTGTAGCGTTTAATACTACTTATACTTGTACAATATGAAAATTTACTTGACCCAAAAGTGAACCATTAATGTAAAACTATAATTATTGCTATCAATCTGAACATAAGTTCCTATTTTTTACCTCCCGCTACCCTAGGTAAGGGGGGCATAGGGATCGTGCTAAAAATCACATATAGAGATTTTAGTGAATGAGCACGTTTTGATGTCCCCAGAATTCGATTTCAACATTTTTACAATGATGTCTGTAGGTATGTACATATGTATGTGTGTGTGTCTGTGTGTGTGTGGATCATGTGGACACGATTACTCAAATACTATGAATCAGAAAAATTTGAAATTTTGTATACCCATTCTATACTAATGTGGGAAGAGCTCATTAGTTTTTAGTGTATATCGGATAACCGGAAGTAACGTTTATACAAGCTTTTAACAGTTTTTCTTGTAAAAAATTCATTGAATATAATTTTTTAGCAACTTTTACCAATACAAATTAAATATAATGATACAATCTTCAATTATACGATAAGCATTTAGTAAATAACTTGAAATAACTTTATATATTGAATTATAAATAAATTTATTACCTCCCGCTACCCTTGGTAAGGGAGGTATAGGGATCGTGCTAAAAATCTAATATCGAGATTTTAGTCAATGACCACGTTTTAAGGTCCCTAGAATCCATTTTTAACATTTTCATGATGATGTCTGTATGTGTGTATGTGTGTATGTGTGTATGTGTGTATGTGTGTATGTGTGTATGTGTGTATGTGTGTATGTGTGTATGTGTGTATGTGTGTTTGTGTGTTTGTGTGTATGTGTGTATGTGTGTATGTGTGTATGTGTATGTGTGTATGTGTGTATGTGTATGTGTACGAATTTTGCTTGCACTCTAATTCAAATACTATCATTCAGAAAATTCTGAAACCTTGTATTTTTACCCTATTCTAATAGGAATAGAAGCCATTAGATTTTGGTGTAAATCGGATAAATGGAAATGATACTTTACTTGAAGCTCATAATGGCTTCTCTTAAAAAAATACCATTAAATGCCATTTTTTCGAATTTTATGTCTTATGAAAATTAAAGATTATTGAATTTTCTACAGGAATACATTAATACTTTTTCTATATATTTTCAGATAAATTTAAAAATAATTTTTTTTATTAGTCGCGAAGCCTAAGATAAAAATTATTCCTTTGTTACACAGTTCATTTTTCAAATGAATGCAACTGACAGTAAATGTCACTGTCAGAAAATTATCATTTCAAATTAATAATAGTGACATTTTAAAAAGAAAATAGTAAATAAAGCAATAGTTTTCCGCAATGGAACAGTTTGCAGCGTTAGTAAATACGTAGGTAGGTATGTATTTAAATTAATAAAAATTAAATAGCGGTAGGTTTTGTGTTGGCCACATCAGATTTTTTTTGTACATCACTTTGCCTCTGCGTCAAACAAAAACAATACTTTAATAACAAATTTGACATATTTAAACAAATGTCACTGTCACGAAGAAATAACATTAAAATTAGTAATGAAACCATGTTAAGAAGAATTTAGTAGTTTAAATATGATTGTAATGACATTAAGGTTTGTAAAAATAATATATTTTCCAACATACATAAATATTAGATATACAGGATAATTCGATTTTAGTTTGATGTTTGCAGCATTATATTATATCAAACAGTTTTTAAATAAGTACGTGATTTCAAAGTGTCAAATAATAGTTTGCAAATACACATTTACGAAATGGATAATGTACGGCGAAGAATTTACGCAGATTGCGTTTTAGAGCATAAGGAAGTTAGGTATTTGGTGATGATTTTGACAATAATGTATGTGTGACGATTTTTCCTTAAAATATATTAAGATCCGAAACTTCGCAAAGTTGGTTTTTAATACTCTTATATAATTTGATTGCGTTTTAGAGCATAAGGAAGTTGGTGCTGATTTTGACAATAATGTGTGTGTGACGATTTTTTCTTAAAATATATTAATGATCCAAAACTTCGCAAAGTTGGTATTTGCTCACAGATTTTTCAGGAAAAACATAAAATATAATCCAAAATTTCGTATTACAAACTTTTCTATTTATTGGAACAACAAAGTAGATTTTGTTTACAAACGATCAATGGAAGTGATACTTTACTTAAAGCTCATTGCTATTTTAAACATGGAATTGTCGGGAGGTCATGTGCTGGCCACAACAGATTTTTTTAAAGTGCTTTGCAGTTCGATATAATTATTTTATTATAAAAAATCTAATTGCAGTAATTTTATATGAGTAATGACAACTAAAATTATCCCTCTTTGATATTGGACATACTGTTAAAAACTTTTTAAAACAAAATGCGAAAAAATTATCACGAACGCTTTGTAGTATATTTTCGTGTATAAATGCCTCAGCAGCGTGAATACATACATCGTCGTAGCCACCTAACTGTATTGCTACACAATTAATTAGAGCGACCGTGCGTTAAAACGAGACAACCAATTTGAACACATTTTTTTGGAAAATATATTATTTTCTAATACTATTTGTTCTCAAATAAAATTTAAATCTCAAAAGTTTCATTTTTGTTTGAGACAGGTGGAGCAAAAAATTAAATAGGCGTTATCATTAACTAAATCAGTAAAGCACACCCAGCAATGGGTAATAAGTCATATATTTATGTATTTATTTTGCAAATTAAATAAATAAATAAATATATCATCACATCATATTACCCATTACTGGGTGTGCCAGTACCTATAACACATGTAGATCTCGGTAATAATGACGATATATTTTACCGTGTGGGCGCTTACCAGACGTCACCTCACGAGCGCTCAAAGCAGGTGTGGAGAGTGCACCACAAGGATCACTTTTGTGCGATTAAAAGTCTGCACTAACCGGGATCGAACCCGGGTCAAAAGCCTGACAACCAGACACTATACGCACACGGCCATGCGACACAATAATAAATAAACGAAGTATAAAATGATTTGAAAACTAAAATGAATTTCTTTGAAATTTTAACTGTTGTGAATAATTACCATAGAAATTTAGATTAATTAAAGTCTTTACAGCGACGTGTCAGGTGTATGTAAAAGTAAAATTTATTCGCAAAAGAAAATTAATAGCTGACAGGTAGCTGGGCTATTCACATAACGCTTTCCCTTCATAATTCCTTCTTCACCTTTACTTCAATGGGATCTTAATTAAATAAGGTTATAGCACAGATAAAGGAAGCATTATTGTGATTCTTTGCCTGTGGTTAAAGTGTTAGAGTTTTCATGAAATCGACAATTACTCACAACTCATTTATGTCTTCCATTAGCAATAAGATATTTCATTAGCGAGAGTGTCTCAATAACTAACAGCAAATTTGTAACGATTGTCAGGCGTCAAATTTTGTAGAAATAAACCTTTTACTAAGGTAAGTAATAAAATTCTACAACATTTTCCAAAGAAAAAAATTTCGTGGCACACTTACGTTAAGCAGTTCAAAATAAACAAATTTAAGTAAATGAACGAAAAATAGTCTTAACAAAACTTGTCATTGTATTAACTTCTGTGCAGTTTTTATTTTATTTAAATAGTAACTATCTGTCCCATAAAACTTTATGGGAAATTTTATACATATCAGTTTACAGAAAAAAATCAGTGTTACAATATCTAAAATACAGTTTTAGTGTCAGAGTACGAGGTATGATCAAAAAATTCGTGCAAAATTTTAATTTCTAAAGCAATATTTATTTATTCGTGAATTTTTATATTTTCCCCTTCAAAGCAGTCCCCACTGGATATAATGCATATATGCCCCTGTTTATTCAAGCCTTCAAAATATTTCTGAAATTCAGATTTTGGTATATCGTTCAGTTCCTTCAGCGATTTTGTATTTATTTCTTCAAAGGTCGCAAAACGTTTTCTTTTCATTGTTTTTTTCATCTGTGGGAAGAGAAAAAAGTCATATGTAGCCCAATCTGGTGAAATGGGTGGTTGCGGTATCAATACAAATGATATTTTTTACAGAAAATTGCGAACAAGCAATGAAGTGTGAGCTGGCGCATTATCACGGTGCAATTTCCAAGAATTGTCCTTCCATAAATTTGGCGAATTGCTTCATGCTCAAATAGTATTCTTTATTAACTGTAGCACCTTGAAGTACAAATTCATGGGATACAATACGATGATAATCGAAAAAACAGTGAGAAGAACTTTAACATTCGATGGAACTTGGCGTGCTCTTTTGGGTCTTGGTTCATTTGGAAGTTTCCATTGCGATTATTGAGCCTTTGTTGTTGATGTCATATCTGTACACCCACGTCTCATCATCCATTATGTTGCCCTGAAGAAATGTTGAGTCATTGGCGATATCATGTACCATTTCCTGAGCGATGGTTTTACGACGCAATTTTTGTTCAAAATTTGACAATTTCGGAATAAATTTTGCTGCCACTCGCTCATGCCCAAAACATTGGTGAAAATTTCTTCGCATGAACCATATGATATAACAATTTCTTCAATGACCTCCCTAATTGTAATTCGACGGTTTTCAAGAAGTTTTTCCTTAACTTCTTCCACGTTTTTTTCGGTGATTGAAGTACTGGGGCACCCAACTCTAGCGTCATCTTTAACTGATTCCCGACCATCTTGAAAGCGTTTATACCATTTGTAAATCGCTCGTTCATGAATACTCGATTCACCAAATGACTTCTGTAACATTTCCACTAATTTACAGCACTTGATTTCATTTTTCATGCGACACTTGATGCATACTCTTTGATCACTCATTATGGAAATTAAAAAATCGCAAATATACAGCAACGCAACTCTTTTAATTGTCTGTTAAATCTCAATATCAATCCGACAAATATAGCGCGAGAATTTTAAAAATTGCACGAATTTTTTGATCATGCCTCGTACACTTAATTTTAAGATATAGTAGAAATAATGAGTTCGGGAAACATCGGTGCTCTCTAAACAAGTCTTGTATGGCGCCATGTGCCGCCCGCACGACCCTTACCTGTATAACTGATATAACGCAAATTAATTATTAATATAAACATAATCAGATCAATTTTTTAACACTTTACAAATAAATTTAAAATAGTTGGTGATGTTTTCCGCAGCTGGTTTCTGAGCTTGGTATAAATTACATTAAACGAAGAAAAAACACGCACTCTCTTCGGCGAAGAAGCAGTTTGAGTTGCCAATATGCGAATAATTTTTACAAGGTTCACTTTTATGGCAGATAATTTAAAATACAAAAAATATGACGTTACAAAGACGATAATTTAAAAACTTATACCTTTCCGTTCATTTTGTGCCTATATTCTCTATTAAATTTTCTTCACCTTCAGAAAGTGAAAAAATCTGTTGTGGCCAGCACAAGACCTCACGCCATTTCCACATTAGGCTTTATAAGTATTGTACATATTTAACATTTCTGGTGCACGCAAAAACACATATCTTTTTTATATATTTTTTAAATGAATCTATGAAGTTTCCTCTTATTCTTCTAATGTTCGTGATTCATCTAATTCATTGATGAGATTGACAGTATTTCTGAAGGGTACATGTAATATATTTACTTATAATTATAAATATTAATTTAATAATAAAATAAAAAATATTAAATGTGCTTCCCAGAAAAAGTCTTCAGTAATGTCTCTGGTATTTTGACACTGACATATATTTGTCAATTACAAACATTTTAATTTTTCTACTTGTTTTCCATAGGCTGTGAGATTAATGAAGAAGATATAATAAAAATATCTGATGTGGACACCACATGACTTCCTTGTACGCCTGTTACACTACCTATACATATTTTGTTAATAATTAAAATATGTATTATAACAGACCCAATCATAAAATTGCACGTATTTGACATAATTTGACATTGACATTAAATTATTTATTTTTTTGTTATTTTTTTGTCCTAATTCATAGCAAACTTAATTACAGAAACCAAAAAGTACATAATGTTTAAATTTAAATATCTCGCTTATACAAAGAGCTAATTTAATCATTCCGACGCAGAATTCAATTCTCTAAAACTTTTATTTGAAGCATTTGTTATTAAAATCAAAATAACACCATTTTTTTCAAGAAAAACTGATAACAGCTTCAAGTAAAGTATCACTTCCGGTTATACTATTTTAACTAAAATCTATTATGTTATTCCCATTGATATAGAAGTATTATAATAATATACCAAATTTGAATAGTTTTGGATTATATTTTAATATAGTTTTTCATTAAAATCTATTATAGGCTTCAAGTAAAGTACCACTTCCGGGTAGACCATTTTAACTAAAAACTATTTTGTTATTCCCATTGATATAAAAGTCTTATATACCAAATTTGAAAAGTTTTGGATTATATTTTAATATAGTTTTTCATTAAAATCTATTATAGGCTTCAAGAAAAGTACCACTTCCGAAAGTTATGTAATGACCGAAAAGAGAGATGCACAACTAGATGTTATAACAGTCCTAAATACGTTTTTCATTTAAGCGAAATACGTATGTATGTACGTTCATACGTACGTTCGTACAGACGTCACGACGAAATTAGTCAAAATGGATTCAGGGATGGTCAAAATGGATATTTCCGTTGAAATATGGAAACCGAAATTTTTCGCGATTACAATACTTCTTTTACTTCGTACAAGGAAGTAAAAATTAAATGTACCAGATTGAGATATTTATATGCTTTAGGTACTATTTGCATTAATATAAATTAAAAAAATAATATTTAGAAATTTTTAAGAAATTAGAACTTCCGGTTGTCTAATTGTCACCAAAGTCTAATTAGCTCTTTCCAGTAATGTCAGAACCGTGGTTCCAACATACACACACACACACACACACACACAAACACACACTCAAACATCACACTCAAACAGCACACACACACACACACACACACACACACACACACACACACACACACACACACACACACACACACACGGACATTATCATGAAAGTGTTATAATCGGATTCTAGGGACTTTAAAACGTGTTTATCCACTAAAATCTGGATATGCGACATGATACCAATACCTCTCTTAACGAGAGGTAAAAAGTACAAGGGACATGTCTGGTGAATACGGCATCACCACTGTGTTGTTTAGCAAAATAATCGCGAAAGAGTAGACCTCTTCCTTAACAACCTCTCTTAAAATAATTAATGTACTACGGACGTCCGGCTCTCTTGTAGATTTCCATGTCTGCACGGCCTTCTTAAAAACACTTGTACCATTCACAAACCTATGGTATCGACATAGCTTGCTCGCCAAAATCCCTCTCCATATATTTGCACCAACACCAGTTCACTGCACTTTATACCATTTTAACACAAAATTTAATGAAGATACTTTATTGAATTTGCTTTATGAAAATGTAGTTATCAAATACAAATTACGTGTCCAACATGACAAAAACGTGCCACGCGAAATTCAAAAATTCTTGTTACTTTATAATGAAACCTTGTGCACTTCTCATTCTCTTACTGTAAATTATTTATTCTATCAGATAAAAATGAAATAGGTACCTCCAGACGATTTTTTAACCTCTTTCTTTTGTCTTTAACGAATTTTATGAGACTTTTCACCATCACACCCTCCAATCACAAAATTCTGATGATTGCTCAGTATTCCTGTACGGCGCAAACAGCTTATTAAGGCCACAGTGAGAAATTATTGCTCAAAAATAACAACTCACTGTGTGATAGACAACATTTTAGTTTAGTAAATGGGGATTCCACCATTTTTACCTCCCGCTACCCTAGGTAAGGGAGGTATAGGGATCGTGCTGAAAATCACATATAGAGATTTTAGTGAATGAGCACGTTTTGATGTCTCCAGAATTCGATTTCAACATTTTTACAATGATGTCTGTAGGTATGTATGTGTGTCTGTGTGTCTGTGTGTGTGTGGATCATGTGGACACGATTACTCAAATACTATCAATCAGAAAAATTTGAAATTTTGTATACCCATTCTATACTAATGTGGGAAGAGCTCATTAGTTTTTAGTGTATATCGGATAACCGGAAGTATAATTTATACAAGCTTTTAACAGTTTTTCTTGTAAAAAATTCATTGAATATAATTTTTTAGCAACTTTTACCAACACAAATTAAATATAATGGCACAATCTTCAATTCTACGATAAGCATTTAGTAAATAACTTGAAATAACTTTAAATATTGAATTATAAAATAATTTATTTTTGTACATCACTTTGCCTCTGCGTCAAACAAAAACAATACTTTAATAACAAATTTGACATATTTAAACAAATGTCACTGTCACGAAGATATAACATTAAAATTAGTAATGAAACCGTGTTAAGAAGAATTTAGTAGTTTAAATATGATTGTAATGAAATTAAGGTTTGTAAAAATAATATATTTTCCAACATACATAAATATTAGATATACAGGATAATTCGATTTTAGTTTGATGTTTGCAGCATTATATATCAAACAGCTCTCAAATAAGAACGTGATTTCAAAGTGTCAAATAATAGTTTGCAAATACACATTTACGAAATGGATAATGTACGGCGAAGAATTTACACAGATTGCGTTTTAGAGCATAAGGAAGTTAGGTATTTGGTGATGATTGTGACAATAATGTACGTGTGGCGATTTTTTCTTAAAATATATTAAGATCCGAAGCTTTGCAAAGTTGGTATTTAATACTCTTATATAATTTGATTGCGTTTTAGAGCATAAGGAAGTTGGTGCTGATTTTGACAATAATGTGTGTGTGACGATTTTTTCTTAAAATATATTAATGATCCAAAACTTCGCAAAGTTAGGTATTTGCTGACAGATTTTTCAGGAAAAACATAACAAAATATAATCCAAAATTTCGTATTATAAACTTTTCTATTTATTGGAACAACAAAGTAGATTTTGTTTACAAACGATCAATGGAAGTGATTCTTTACTTAAAGCTCATTGCTATTTTAAACATGGAATTGGCGGGAGGTCATGTGCTGGCCACAACAGATTTTTTTTTATAATTTCATCTGAAAATATTAGGAAAACTAAGACCATTGATGAATATCCGGTGAAAAATTCCTATTAATAAGCGAGTTATGGTCTCCCGAATTTTGAAAAGATTGACGTGAAGTCACATTTATGTATTTTTACATCAAACTGTTTTCATCATGGACCTAAATGTTCTTGAAATATATGCTATTTTAAGTTATATTTACATAAAAATAAATGAATATTATAACACTGTATAAGTCTACATATTTTATAATTCTAGGCAGTAAATTAAAAACATATTTAGGAATAATAAGTGAATAAGAGTAAACAATTTTTTATACAAACAATTATAATATATCGATGCAGGCAAATTTTCTTAGCGAGGTTTCGTATATTTCGTTTTCAGTCTTGAACAAAAAATAAAAAATGCGTTTTAGGTTTCGTAAGAATAATAATGTCTCTTTTTTTCCTACGCAGCAGTTTTAAATACCTGGGGTGATTTTATCTGACATACTGTTAAATCGCTGTTACTTTTTGAATCTCTCTCATATTACATAATACATTTTGAAGTTTTCATTTAGCTGAATTATTTATTTAACATGAAACTTTGTTTCACAATCTTTGTAATCTGGTGACTCTTACCAAATGAAAATATTAAATATTAATAGGCTTTAATGAAGCACATATAATACATGCGATAATAATTATAAGAGCACACATATTAGTATCTATTTTGTGAAATGTTTATGATGTTATTACGTAAGGTATAAAGTTACAAACTTGTGAATTTAAACTTTGAAGCAATATTTTATTTTTCTATGGTCTCTACTTTACCGGCGAAGTTTATGAAGACAGATTCATATTACATAGAAAATAGTTATTTACAACGAAGGATACGTAGACAAAGTTTTTCAGTTGTGTTTTACCTCTGTCAATCGATTATGAATTAGAATAATACTACCTTTTTAGTTTAAGTTCTGTATTTTCATTTAGTACCAACATTTCAGCCGCATACACTTCTTCAGGGGAAAAGATTATCAATGACAAATAAATAATTACAAAACAGAAGCAAGTAACCAAGGTTATATGAAAAACATAATACACTGTGTTCCATTTAGAAGTGCTACCATTAGGATCTCGAGAACTATAAGAGATACGATGACAGTTAAATGGAACTTTTTGTGTGCGTTTGGGAGGCCATCTCAGATGTGCTTTTGTTTTTTCAAAAATTCTCATAGGGCAATAGATAATGACGAAAAACTGAATATTGT